>JAZEWT010000003.1:20486129-20498742 GCA_036362905.1 Mordacia mordax | reverse complement strand
GCATTGCTGGCTGCACACACGTAGAGGCCCTAAACTAGATACCTCTGGCCTACTCTTCCAAGCTAGCCAGACGTATAAAAGGTGTGGGCAGGACAGTACCCACACTTTACCCCACCAAACGTGACCTGTCGATCAACTGTGGTGGAAACATTCGTGCTGCTCGGTGGACAGAGGCGGAGTGTGCGGAGGATTTCAGAAACCTACGCCAGAGTTTCAAACGCCACAACTGGACATCAAACGGGCAAGATCCATCCTGCAAGTTTAGCGCGTCGACCATTACACCACCGTGGAAGCATTCACATTAAAAACCCATAGATTCAAAATGAACTTTATTGCACGTACCAAAGTCTACAACTTCTCTTCAAAGCTAGTAGCAAGCGCTAAGGACAACGGCAGATGTGTTATATCTGAACTGTAGAATTCAAACCGTTCCTAGAGTGCACATAGGAATCGCATTAACTTTCCAACATCATGCGTACCATATGGAGATCTCATGGGTGCAGTTCTGGAAGTCTTAGAGATTTACGGCGAACAAAAAATAAAATATATGTCAGACATCCCTGCCAAACCCTTGGGTACAGAGAGACATGTTGTTACTTTGGGTTTTATTCAGACCTATTCCCCATCACAGACACCAATATACTGATATATAAACACACAAATGTGGGCAGACATGAAGTTATATAAACAGACAGATGTACCAATAGACCGATAAGCATACATATATACAAGTATATGCATCAACAGATACCGGCATATTCTTCTCGTTTTCCATATCTATTGACTGGCCTCAAACGCTCCCTAATAAAATGCCGTTAAAGGTAAAAACAGCTCCTTAATGAAAGCAAAAACTAAAAAAAAAATGTAATTTGCGATGCCAAATTCCATTGCATGAAATTGACGCCAAATTCACTTGCGTGCACGCAATTGAAATGTGACGCATTCCTGCTGGGCGAAACGCAGATGACAAGCGTGCACATGGGAGCTTAGCCACACCGGCACGTTTGTAAAATACAGAGGGTGTTGTGGCAATGATCACTGGTGCTCGTGAGCTTCTATACGCCACTGGTGATAAAAAAAAAAGCGGCAAATGTGCAGCTCTGCAACTGGTTGCTAATGTAACTGCTGGTGGAAGGGATGCTGCTCAAAGGAGCTCTGGCGAGCCTATTCAGAGCACCTCCAGAGAGAGGGCCTTTAGGTCTTCCCAATGCATGCTGGCTAGATGTCTCGGAAGAAGTGACAGTATCCACACCTTTTACAAACCACACAAGACTTGTTGGGCGGCACGGTGGCCCAGTGGGTAGCGCTGTCGCCTCACAGCAAGAAAGTCCCGGGTTCGAGTCTCGGCTCGGGTGCCTTTCTGTGTGGAGTTTGCATGTTCTCTCTCCCCGTGTCCGCGTGGGTTTTCGCCGGGCACTCCGGTTTCCTCCCACAGTCAAAAAAACATGCTGCTGCATAGGTTAATTGGCTTGCAGACTAAATATCCCGCAGTGCCCGGTGATGGACTGGCGTCCCATCGTGGGTATATCCCTGCCGTGCGCCCTATATCTGCCGGGATAGGCTCCGGCTCACCGCGACCCTCAACAGGACTAAGCGGTTTCTGACAATGAGATGAGATAAGGGGAGACAAGACTTGTTCTTTGACTAGCGGTCGTGCTAAGTGGCTAGAGGAAGACGGGAGGTGGGGGGGGGGATAAGAGACTGGATGAGGATGGGTTATTTAAGAAACTTTCTCTCTTGTTTCAACTGCCACACTGGGAGATCGAATATAGCCGGGGACCTAGTATGCTAATCATTACCCGACAGCACCATCCATACCCCACTAATTGCTTTTTAATCTAAAATCATCCATCCACTGTATTTGTAAAATTATGGCTCAGTATCCAATCATCTTCACTCTGCCTCGCAGCTGAACAGACTAAAAAAATTCGCTGCGAAGCTTGGAATGTTGACCTAAGGTCTTGCTGTGGCGAAGCAAAACGTTCCTCGGATAGAGGTGGCACATGGACATTTTGGCATTTCCTGCCTCCGCTGTCACATGAGTGACGCTGCACCCCGTGAGTTCAACAGTTGCGCCCCTGCGACGTGGTTGCCTGCTCGATTGTACCGCGATCTTTGGCACGGTGCCCGATGTTCCGCTCCAATTGCCGGGAGCTTCTTCAGGAACCGAACGGTGCACGACTCGAACAAAACAAAACATCCGGAAAGCTTACCTACCACCATCGCGAACACCGCAGCAACGGATTGTAACGTTTTCCATGAGCACGTTTGCAAATAGCTGGATCTTTCCGTTGAGCGCAACACTATCATGTCTCCCTCTGACTGCCAAACAGCAGGAAGGAGATTAACCCAGTTTGGAGTTTTTTTCTGGCTCCTTGCTTCCCTTTGCTTCCTCGCGCTCCTCATTTTCCTCCCTCCCTCTCCCCACTCTTCCCCCACTGTGACCACAGGGGGCAGGAACAAATATATATTACATTGGAGCCAGATGGGGCTTTCCTTCCAAAGGTTTCACGTCTCACTACAGTGCCCAGCTCCATTTTCCCTTGACATTTTACGTATTTATTTCTGTATATGAATTGATTTTTATTTTATTTTTAAGCCGGCGCCTTGCATTTCATGCGCCCGGGATGAACGGTGCGGCCCCCCGCGAAGCTCACGTCTGTGTGTCTCGTCACACGATCCCGCGAGGAGAAGGCGATCAATCGAGAATAATGAAGGGCGCGCAAAGGTGAAGCGTGCTGCTCGCGTGCTGTGGCAATCCAACAATGATTTGCGCAGCAGTGCGGCGATCGGCTTCGCTTACAGTGGACCGAGTCAGTCGATGGCCAGCTGAAAAACATAACGCAATGTTTAAAATTAAGTTGAATCTTGAATGGGCTTGGGGAACAATTCGTGGAATCAGAGTGGGAAGAGCAGAGGCTTTAATTGAATCCCTGCTTTGTAACCTACAGCTTGCACCAGATTTAAGCTTTTTTCTCTCTCTCTCAGCAGTAGGTTGCATGCGAGCATGCTTGAACAATTCTGCAAAAAATGCAATTGAGTCAGCATTTCGCCACATATTCAAATCGGAATCCACGGCGGCGGTGGTGGGAGGAGGAAGAGGAAATAGGGTTTGTCCACAGAGGTTGCGCAGGAAACGGCTTCTGAGAGTATGTTCAATAGAGCTTCCAACGCAGCAGAAGAAAGGACAATATCCTGTCTGAGCTGAAAGGAATCTAAGAAAATAATCTCAAGAGTGAAGTATTGTTCGCGGGTGTACTATCTCAATGCCTCCTCCCAAATCATGCCGCGCCACAAATAAACTCCAAACCAGAGGTATCCATCACCAAATCACTCCACGAGACCCATAGGCTCACAACATCAGTTGTCATTTAGTGTCTACCAACGACTAATTGTCTCCGTGAAATTTTGAGGAACAGCTATCAGCCAACACATGGAAAACACGATCACTGAAATGTCATAATTTTAGGCCAAGCAAGAGCCAACCAAGAATCTATGTCTCCTGTTTGAACGCGGACCCGGGAAATCTGAACATACAAACACCACTGTATAAGTATTTGTGTATACCTACCCGCATTACCGTTTGGCAGCAGGAAATTGAAAGCCATAGGATGGGGCTCAGTAGCGGTGCGATGGTGAAGTGAGTAGAGATACTTCCTCAAAGCAAGAAGGTCCTGAGTTCGGTTCCCAGCTCGGGTGTCTTTCTGTATGGACTTTGCGTGTTCTCCCCTTGTTCACGTGTGTTTTCGCCAGGTACTGCGGTTTCCTCCCACCGTCCAAAGACGCGCTGCTGCCTCGGTTAATTGGCCTGCTAAATAAATAACCCCCCCCACCCCGCCAACCAACAAAAAATGTGCTCTGCGATGTACTGGCGTCACATCGTGAGTATAGCCCCGCATTGTACCTTCTGTCTGCCGGGATAGGCTCCAGACCCCCCGAGACTCTGTACAGGATTAAGCGGGTATTGAGTCTAAACTGAAAGGGGCTCAGCAGCAATCTAAAGGCCACAATAATTTGGCTGCCTGTGATGCGTTGTGAGCTGTTAACATTTCTTTACTGTGTTATTACAGTACTGTATTGCTCTTACAGACTAAGACTGTGGCTCGGAACCGGATTGGTGGCAAAGTTCAAATTCAGAAAACCTATCTTCCCGTCCGCGGGTGAAATCATTACTACTATATGGTTACAGCTGCAGTGGCTGTCTCATAGACAGACCGATACTCACCACATGAATGTGAAATTTATACTCGTGGCCAGGGGCTGCAAACAGAAATGACTGCTTCCCCTAATCTCCGTTTGGGCACGGAAACACTTTAAGGGTGGTACAAGGGCTCAGGGCGGCACGATGGCTCAGTGAGTAACGCTAAGCCCCACAGCAATAAACTCAGGGTTCGATTCCCAGCTCGGGTGCCTTTCTGTGTGGAATTTGCGTATTCTCTCCTCGTGTCCGCGTGTGTTTTCGCCGGGCACTCCGGTTTCTTCCCTTTGTCCAAAAGACATGCTGCTGTTGACTAGGTTGATTGGCCAAGTAAACTGTTCCTGGTGACCTGCGATAGATTGCCGTCCCGTCCTAGGTATAACCCTACTTTCCACCCTTTGTCTGCTTACCCCTCCTCACTGGACAATTGTTAAAAAGAGCTACATAGTTCAACGGTTCTTCCACCTTCCCGAAATGATTGTATTATACATAGGAATCGTCCGTTATTAAGAGATTACAAATGGCAAATTAAACTTCATTGGTGAAATCTAGTGTAACGTGAAAGAATCATTGTATTGCAACAACAAAAAAACTATATTCGAGAGTGATCTTCAACGGCGCAAAGATGTGTCGCCTAATTTCCACCCGATTCGCAGTTAAATGTGTTGATATAAGATTTCACTTCTCGATGTGGGCGGCGCGGTGGCGCAGTGGTTAGCGCTGACGCCTCACAGCAAGAAGGTCCCGGGTTCGAATCTCTCGGCTCGGGTGCCTTTCTGTGTGGAGTTTGCATGCTCTCCCCGTGTCCGCGTGGGTTTTCGCCGTGTACTCCGGTTTCCTCCCACAGTCCAAAAGCATGCTCCTGGATAGGTTGATAGGCTCGGCTCACCGTGACCCTATATAGGATTAAGCGGTTTCAGATAATGAGAGATGAGATGTAAAACGTTTGTCCTCAAAAGCTACTCACTTGGGACAGTCTTGGCGCACGTGATTCCTCTCTCCTTTGCTCAGGAAGGAGAGTGTGAGAGAGAGAGGAGGAACGCTCGACATGGCCATCCAAAAAGAGCATCTCTTACGAGAGATTGTCACTCAAGTCAACACTCACAATTAACTCGAAGCGCAATGGTAAACACAAGTTAACAGAGTGCAGTTTCTCATATCGCACCAATAACTTCAACCCCCGCCGCCCCCACACGCACAATCGACTATTATAAGCAATGTGGAAGTAAATGTTTGCGGAAATTGAAACACAAAACGATTAGGAAAATTGAGACGCTTCCGAATTCTGCAAGGTCTGGGATGTCGACTATCTTTGTTAAGCAGCTGCTTTCAGATGCAGAGAAATGTTAAACTTGCATCCCGAAAATATCTGCAGCACGACAAGGTTTTACACAGATGCTCCATGCACTTAATGCACGCACAGCAAAGTGTCATATGATCCTTCTTTTTTCATTAAAGGCAATGGGCGAGAGAATTTCTTCGTAGAATATCTATACGCCGATTGCACATTGAGAGTGCATTTTGAGTACGAAGAACAGCTGTCAATATAGCAAGCACGCAAGCATTGGTCAAGATAATGCCAGTAATTCTGTAAGATCTATTTGTTCTCCCTGCAGTGGTTTGTTAAGTGCTGATAGCAAGCATTTTATTTTGTAATGGGATCGTACATTCAGATGTTGTGTAACACGAGAATGCCATGTTTCATTATGGCAGTGTTTCCCCCGGGACTTTGCACGATTTTGCGGGGCATAAAATAAGGTCAACTCGTCCTGCTGGGAGGCCCTCGGTGGGACACAGAACAATCTAAAGTGTGGGAAAAATGTTAAGGTCAGGTTTGTGTTTTAAACATGAAGCAGGCAATGCAATTAAAGCCATGACAACAACTGTGTACGAAAAATTCAGGATCACACTTTCTTCATTTATCGATTTAAAAAACCCATTACAATGGGATATAACCAAGCATGGATCAATTCCCAGGCAGGTATTTCATATCGTGCGACAGTTCCTTGTCAAAGACGCATGTCAGAGCGGAAGAAGAGGGTTATTGAAAACGGGGCTGCACGTTAGTATTGAAGGAGACAACCACAGAAGCAGAGCAGTGCATTGCCGTTTGGCAGAAGGTAGGCACGCTTGGCTAATTGTGATGTTATATCGTGACATTCGATCGAGACACTCCGAACTGGTCACACCGTGATTAAAACCAAGTTCATGTGCTCACGACAAACGCATTAACTCGCACGTGTTATCGTTTAATTTTTTTTGTTACGGTTATGCCAACTGTCTACAATTGCGTGTAAGTCATGGACTAATATTGCATTTAAGCTAATGGGAGAAAACAAAACCGTTTCAACGAGACAAAACAAACAACATCAACGACAGGGTGAAAAAATAAATGAAGAAAAGACACAGCCGTTGTTCACGAAGGGAGACGCCAGTACGAGCATTCCAGTTGACATAACTCTGGGTTCACTGGAACACGCAAAGCCCTCAACTACAACAACACTGCTCTGCGAGAAATGTAAACAGATAAATGTTTAGAATAAATGCTGTTTCGTACAGCAGAAGATGCCCAGTGGAGCTTGCAAGCTCTGGACGCTCGAAGTGACTCGTCATGTCGCGACACCGATAGCACACTCGGGTTAACAACGGGGCGGATGACACGAGCGATGGACCCTACGGACATGCATCATCACCGCACAGCGCTGCAGCGTGAATTTGCCACGACGTAGAGTGACCACAAAAGACCTTCCCACCGGTGTGGGGCCTTCTCTGTAATGACACATGGTTCAGTTGATGCCGAACAACATACTGTTGTCCACCCCCCTCCAAATACATACTGTACTGTATATACACTTCATATAATAATAATAATACTTGCATTTACGTGAAGGTTATTCAAATTGTGCACACGTGCCCGTTTGTTGATCTGATTGAGGCAATGTCTCTTCACGTGTTTGTACTCACAGAGGCCATGAGGTTCTAAATTTGGATGCTCGCAAGTGATCGGTTGTTTTTTTTTAAATAACACGTTCATCGTAGTAGTATATATAGCGATACACTTTGCACAATGTACCATTGTACTGATTTTACTAAATGCCTGATAAATATTACACACTCCACTATCACAATGAACTCATCTCATCTCATTGTCTGAAACCGAAAGTCCTATACAGGGTCACGGTGAAGCCGGAGCCTATCCCGGCAGACACAGGGCGCAAGGCAAGGATATACCGACGATGGGACGCCAGTCCATCGCCGGGCACTGCGGGGCAATTTAGTCTGCGAGCCAATCAACCTATGTAGCAGCATGCTTTTTGGACTGTGGGAGGAAACCGGAGTGCCCGGCGAAAACCCACGCGGACACCGGGAGAGCATGCAAACTCCACACAGAAAGGCACCTGAGCCGAGAGATTCGAACCCGGGACCTGCTTGCTGTGAGGCGACAGCGCTAATCACTGGGCCACCGCGCCGCCCATCACAATGATATTCATAACAAAATCCACGTATGAGACATGTACAAAATACGTTTTCTGAATCCGGCCAAATATCTCATGGGTACAGAGCGAGTATCTCGCCTTTGAAAGGTTCTGAGTTCACATCCTGGCTGGGGGCTGACTCAGCACATCATCATTTTTGGGGTAAGCAAAATACATACTACTTTGTGCGGCAGTCGAAAGCGGGAGCTGAACACTGCTGCGGCGCTCGTTGGTACAGATTGCGACTTCAAATCCAAGTAAAGCTTAACGCTGCACCCGCATCATCGCCATCATCATCATCACCATCTTCGTCATCAACGCCCCTTGGCGCGTGCGTTACATGGCGTATGTCCCTGTGAACGGCTCTAATAGCAACAATAATCCACAGCTCACAACGTTGCATTCACTTTAGGAGAGCGAGAACTACTCGAAGAGGTGCTAAGAACCGCGGGAAGGGAGGTGAAGGCGAGACAGCTACGGGGAAATGCGGCGCCAACATTTGCCAGACGCTGCATCCTCTATATATTAAAATATTGTTGGCCCAATAACTGTAATGGGACAATCATCATTAGTTTCGACGGTGAGGACGAACCCGAGCCGGAAATCAATCCCAGGACCTGATTTTAGTAAGGCTGCAGAACCAGTCAGTGCGTCACCGTGTCTACCTTAATATTAACAATAATAATTATGACATTATTAGCTTAATATTCTACACTGATGCCGCCATCTCCGCGTGTCTCATCTGCCACCGCCTCTATTTCTGTTCCAGGTCCCCTGTCCTGCGTTTCCCATATTAATTTCTGCTCTATTTATCTATGTCCCTGCCATCTCTTCCTCCTTCTTCTCCTCCTCCTCCTCCTCCCTCTCCGAAGACACCGACAGCCAAACGGACAATGAACGCGATAATCACACACCCACGTTGTATGTGCCTGTGTGTGTCTGCGTGTCTGCTACGAATGCCCACAGCGTGCAGGATGAATGTCTACGTTTATACCCTGTTATCAGGTTGGGGATGCGAGTCGTCAAGGCTGTGTGTGTGTGTGTGGGGAGAGAATCAGCGTCATAACGCGCGCCCAGGCACGTCCACGACCAAACCTGCGTGTGATTTGCAAGCAACAGACGGCGGCTGGAGGAGGAGGAGGAGGAGGAGAGGCAAGGGAAGAGGAGGGGGGGGGTGGCTCCCATTGGCCACCGAGCCGGGTGCGGGTGGAGACGGGGAGCAGACACCGCCCGCAGGACGCTGGCAGCTGAACGCGGCGCAGTCCCCGGCACCGGCGGACTCGGGAGTCGGAGCGCAGCGACACTGCCGCCACCGGCCAGGGCACCGCCGCGGCGACCACCGCGACGACCACCGCGGCTCCGTGTCGGTGAGGATTAGCGCGCGGGGAATTGAGGAGACGGGGGGACGGGACGGGACGGTCGTCGCCGCCGCCACTGACCGCGGACAGAATGCGTGTCGCTCCCGACAGCGGCGCTCCTATTGTGCGTGCGTCCCGTGTGGGGTCCTCGCGTGAGATAGGTGCTCCGCTAACAACGCTTGCCCCCCCCCCTCCAGCAAAGTCCTTTGTTGAAGGCGACACGGAGCGGCGAGACGGCGGCGGCTGCGGCGGCGGGGGGGTCGTCGTCTTATTTTTACGCGCACGCAGTGTGCACGTCGCGAGCCGTGCGTGCATGGCGCCGGCTGCACGGTCGACGGTGACACGCATTGTTCCGAGCTGCACTGCATGCGTGTTGCATCGCGAGCGCGCCCGTGTTACGCAGAGTATCCAGCACGGGGATTGAGAGCGGTCAAATCGTCCGGAGCCCATTGACTGCTCTCCAAAGATGTCCTTTCGGGATAGCCGTGTCGAGCGCTCCTCCTCTCTCATACACCGTGCCGTGAAAACCTACACCCGTGTGTGAGCGCATGCGGTACGCATGCTAAGGGCATATTGTGCATTACATGATTTTTGTTATCATTAGAGCTATCACTCTTCATGCAGATGCTGTGCCTGTGTGTATAAATGGTCACGTCTGTGTTAAAGCACATAATCCTACAAAATCCCTGTACATGTCTCTACGCGGAGTAAACGCAACTCTCTCTCTCTCTCGCTCGGTCATCAATGAACCGTTTCCTGTCTCCGCAAGAAAAAAACACACACACATTGCGGATATTCCCAGTACACATACCAACGTTGATCCGATACTGGTGCATCTGTTGGCATGTGCGTGGAACCTACCGGTGGACCAATGTTTACTAGGTTCTGTAAACAGGAAAGGACCCGAGCTGTGATACCGTTACACGTGTCTGCGTGGAGCCCTTTGCCCAAGCTCAGCTGGATGAATGTCTCCCAAAGCCGCGTTCGTCGTTGGGCGTTCTTCGACCCCAAACACGACTCTTCTTCCTCGGTGCGGGTTGATGAAAGGCGGTAGGAAGGGGAACCAGTTGAGGTATCATTCACCTGCTGATGCTAGCCGTGACCGGGAACCAAACTCAGGTTCGCCGGGTTCATAGTGCAATGAGTGAACCACTCACTGCTCCCTTACACACGCGTGCCCTGCGTATGTTTATATCGTGTGTCCTGCATGGATTTAATACAACTCACGTTTGTCAATAAACACTGTAATCAATAGGCCTTTAGCAGAGAAAATTGTAGTGCTATTAATAATGTCCACTGACCCAGAATATCGCCATGTGTGTATACATTTCTCTAAGAGCAGCGTCATTGACCAATGTGTTAAGTATTTTTGTGTCAAGGTTATTTTGCGCTTGTGCACGCACCACTGCCAACGCGACAGAATCATTAAATAAATAACGTTTAACACATATTCATACAGGCGGTACGGTAACCCATTGGGTAGCGCTGTCGCCTCACAGCACGGAGGTCCCGGGTTCGAATCTCGGCTCAGGTGCCTTTCTGTGTGGAGTTTGCATGTTCTCTCTCCCCGTGTCCGCGTGGGTTTCCGCCGGGCACTCCGGTTTCCTCCCGCAGTGCAAACAAAAAACATGCTGCTGCATAGGTTAATTGGCTTGCCGACTCAATTGCCCGCAGTGCTCGGTGATGGACTGGCGTCCCATCGTGGGTATATCCCTGCCAGTGTGACTGGATGCAGACTGCACACAACCTGCTGTTGTGCGCAGTCTGCACGTGTTCACTACGGACATCGTGTACGTGAACACGCGTGGACGCGCGTGTGTGCGCAGTGGATCAGTACCATTGCAGTGTAGAATGGCGCCCTGATGTACGCACGATCACCTTGCGCACCTTTGCAGCCGGAACAGGTGCCCGCTGGCAACACATGCCCCAATAAATCTATACGGCAGTGAATGTTTATAGTCGAACCAGCGAAACGAATTTCCACAGGACACCCAAGGCACAACTGGGAGAGACACGGCGTAAAAAAAAAAATCAATTTCCCCAGATAAAATGAATTGTAAATGAGGATGATTCGCCCACCGATATTTTCCCTGCTCGCGGAATTCAGTCATCATTGCAGTTGACTACACCGACGGTGAAAACCAACCCATACACAACATGCAACACGCGGGTTGCGAAGCCCTTTCCACCTGTGCTATTCCCACGTTCTATTACGTGAACCAGTAACACTTGAATTCGCAAAGCTGTAGCTCGGTCGACTCGCGGCAATAAACTATTGCGAGAAATATAAACTATACTTTACATTTGGCAATAGGTTCACATTAACTTGCAAACACTACGTGAAAAAATCTGCAGTTGACCTCCGAGATATTTCATCCATACACCTCATCTCATTGTCTGAAACCTCATCTCTCATTATCTGAAACCACTTAGTCCTATACAGGGTCACGGTGAGCCGGAGCCTATCCCGGAAACACAGGGCGTAAGGCAGGAATACACCCGACGACGGGACGCCAGTCCATCGCCGGGCACTGCGGGGCAATTTAGCCTGCGAGCCAATCAACCTATGCAGCAGCATGCTTTTTGGACTGTGGGAGGAAACAGGAGTACCCGACGAAAACCCACGCGGACACGGGGAGAGCATGCAAACTCCACACAGAAAGGCGTCCGAGCCGAGAGATTCGAACCCGGGACCTTCTTGCTGTGAGGCGACAGCGCTAACCACTGGGCCACCGCGCTGCCCATTCATCCATACACAGGGTACAGTATTCCCATTAACGCCCTCCAGTGTGAATTGCACATATAATATAAAGGAGAGTGCCTTGTTGGGAATACCCTGTACAATAAAATACCAACAATTAAAACCATTGCTGTTTAAACCTGACAAAGTGAACTTATCTTCACGAGATTAATTATACCTGAAAGATAGTGTGTACTCATATTTCCACTTGGCATGGCTAAAACCTGTCAATCTCCTGCACTATTGACGGCACTGTTGTTTGTAGGCGGGTATATTGTCCGCAAGTTGAGTGCAGTATTCTGGTCCACTGAAGGTGTGGTGATGGCACCATTCCTGGTCTCAACCTGGGAGGGGAGACCGTTCCAGCCAGTGCTCTACGTCCTGATTAAATGTGACATGAGCTCGTTGCCGCGAACACATGGACAGATTATGCTTTAAAGGGCCATGCAGCATACATGCCACACACATGCCTGCCAGAACTCCAGATTGAGGCTGTCGGCCACTGATTTCTAAACACTCTTGCTGCAATTCCGCTCTGTAACATTTTTTCAGATGCAAAAATTATGCAAATTTAAGATTACAACAAGTTTTACCGTATCTGGCGATTATGCAGGTGTTAAGATCTTATATATGTATACTGGCCAAAAAGTACCCATAGCGTTAACAGCCCCACCTAAGCTATAAAGCATTGATACTGCATTGTCCTGAGCTGACTGCCTTTTGGCAACGACTGACACTGGCACAGTTCCGGGGGTGGGAATAGGATATGGAAATTAGTGTCAAGATGACTTAGAAGCGGACTCACACAACAAAGAACACACGCATCACGCCCACACATATA
>JAZEWT010000003.1:20463019-20476856 GCA_036362905.1 Mordacia mordax | reverse complement strand
ATGCAAAGACCAGACGCATTGATGGATGACTTTGCGTGGATATAGATTTGGATGTCATTGGCATAAGATATGGTCATGTGGTTGTATGTAGATGCTGAACAGAGTGGGCCGAGAACTGAACCCTGAGGAACTCCAGACGAAACAGGATGGATCTCTGAGTTTTGTCGTCGATGGTGATGATGAATAAAATGAATCTAACTGATTATGAATCTAATTGGCTATAAAGTTCAAAATACACGGTTTTAACAAATGAGTGCCTGCACATCAAATCCTGTACCAGGTCTGTTTAATGTAAATCCGCTTCGTTGAGACCTGGCTCAGATTCAGATACCACGAATTTGATACTGTAGATCACAGCTAGGAGCCCTGCCAGGAATGACGGCTTCGCAGGCATTTCATACCCCTATCATGCCCGGAAAACAAGCGCGTTCTCTGCCCAGTGTCTCATCAGCTGCTCTGGGTTAGTGGGTTTCCTTCTCGCCTCGATGGCGACGCGCAACACCCTCTCGAAAAGCAATTGGAGAGTCGCCAAGCACAGCACCGTCTCTTGCTCTCAGCTGCGCGGATTCGGACACAATCTGGAGCAAGGGGTCGGATCTACAGCGCCGTAAAAAACAATTATCTCACGTTTGCTGTTTGCTTAAACATCGTTTGCGATTACGTTCACAATGCAGTGTAATTGTGAGCCGCATAATGTTTCAGTGCATTTAGCAAAGCGTGCACTTCAATGGGGCCTCTCTCTACAATATTATGATTGGCAGCTTTAATTTGGAGGGCTCATGTCCGGTTTAAAACTGCACATGAAAGTGCCGAGTACTCAAAATCAATTATCACGGGTGTTTAAAACGAGATCTGTAGCCGTGGAAATGATTGAGCACAATTTTTAAAAATGTGTAATTAAAACAAAATTCCTCTCTCCTTCAAATTGCCCTTTCCTACGTCACCATTCTGCATGCCTCATTAGAACGGAATGTGTACGTTTCAAACCATGAGCACGATAATGTATCAGGTTAATATAGGGTAACGAAGTGTATTGCTCCAAGCAGTGTGGTGTGACTCATTTTTACCCTGTAGTAAATTATAACTGCACGTAGGACTGACGGAGTAAGATAAACAAGATATATTTCCACTCTTTACACGGCTCACTGCCACCAAGAAGCAAGTTGTGGGCAGTGTTTGTACGAAAGCATGAACCAATATTGTATCAAAACCAAATTGTCATGTGACTGATGTCGAGCAAAAACTATATCGGTGGTAGAGCCAAATAAGATTGTGACTATGATGAGAGGGCGGCGCGGTGGCCCAGTGGTTAGCGCTGTCGCCTCACAGCAAGAAGGTCCCGGGTTCGAATCTCTCGGCTCGGGTGCCTTTCTGTGTGGAGTTTGCATGCTTTCCCCGTGTCCGCGTGGGTTTTCGCCGGGCACTCCGGTTTCCTCCCACAGTCCAAAAAGCATGCTGCTACATAGGTTGATTGGCTCGCAGGCTAAATTGCCCCGCAATGCCCGGCGATGGACTGGCGTCCCATCGTCGGTATATCCTTGCCTTGCGCCCTGTGTCTGCCGGGATAGGCTCCGGCTTCACCGTGACCCTGTATAGGACTAAGCGGTTTCAGACAATGAGATGAGAGATGAGATGAGACTATGATGAGATTTAGCTCAAAATCATTTCATATTTTAGCAGAAAATGCAATCATTAGTTTTTTTAAAAGCGCAAGAATATCAATTAGATCTAATAACATGGCATGTGCGGTAAATGTATTAACTGCGCATTGTCCGATATCACTTTTGTTTCAAATATCATTCATCACGGATTGCAGCTCTCACCGGGAATCGAACTTAGGTCTCTCGGTTCAGACCACAGGGGACAAACCACTGCTGCCAGAGTAAATATCCACCTCAAAGGTGTTATATAGTTGGAGTCATTATTATTATCTTTTCACACGAAGTAAAATGTTCGGTATATATTTTAAGAGCTATTTTTTTTATTTCTGTACGCTCACAGTGTTGTGTGTTGTTTGTATCGTTAACGCTTCTGCATTACCCTTTCGCCCCCCTTGCAAGAGGGACTTGGCGCGTTAAACCATTTGCTGCCAGCGTTTGGTGCGTCATTCATTCGTGGTAACGGTGCACGGTGCCCGTGTCTGCGCTTACACGGGACACGCACGCACTCCCGGCACACAAGACACAGCAGGCCCACTCGGCAATTAGTATCGCACTGACACAACAATGACATTAATGACGACGAACAACGCGACGCCCCGCTGACTCGATCAATGACGGGCAGAGAACGACTCAGAGGCACCAGGAAACCACAGAGACGTGGGGCGGGAGAAGGCAGCCACACTGTTAGCCGGAGCCAACATTTTCCAGACACTGCGCCCCATATATTGTGATTGTATTGGCCAATTCATTAATGAGTTTTTGTTGTTGTTGTTGCGCAAGGACACCGGAGAACCCGAAAGAAACCCACACAGAATAGGGGGGGGGGAGAACACACAAACGGCACACAGAAAAGCGCCCGAGATGGAGATCGAACTCCCTGGCATAGACACACTGCCGCAAGAGGCGAGACTGCTGGTCTTTAAGGCACTCGAAGCGACAGGGGGGCCCACGGAGAGATGAAGCTCGCGCCCATGAAAGCAAGCGGACGGTGACTGGTAATGGGATTGTACGTTTAGCACGCGATGCCGGCCATCGTGTTGCAGAGCCAGTCGTGCTAACGCGCACACGCGCTCGTTTATATTCACCGCAATGCCCTCGCTGCGCCAGGGAGCCAATCGCTTGGAAATGTAACGTGATGTGCCAGTTGCTATCCTTTTCATTAAAATAGATAAGCAGACAAATGCCTCTTTTGTACATCTGTCTCTTCACGTAAAAAACATCCGGCACTTCTCCAGCATTGGTTCAAGCGAGCCTTATTCTGCAGATGAGACACTGTACGTGAAAACCAGTTCACAGTTTGTAACGATGTAGGTTTTCTCGGCTCGATGCATGATGATTGCGTCGAAAAGCTGCTCTTACGGGACCTGAGGATGCCTCGAACGTGTGAGGGCGAAACGTCGCGAGGAGAGGAGAGAGGAAGCGATCGACGCGGCTGTCCCGAGAGAGCAGCTTTTCGGAGCAATCATCAATTCACAATTTGCTTGCTTTAAATCAATGCTGTTTAAATTATGCACTCTCAGAAAGCCACGTAAAAACAAAAACATCCGTTTGTTTTAATACGAACAGAGACATATGTTACTTTACCACTGATGTTAGTCACGCCTAGGAATTAAACTCGGGTCACCAACTTCATAGCGTATTTCGCTAACCACTGCGTGATGGCTCCGTTGTACGGAAGCAAAAATAACCATGCATGCTACAATGTGAAATGTGCAATGTGTACTGTACGTCCACTGCCATAGCCGCCCACTGTGTATTTCAGACAAAAATAACTACGACAGCAACGCAGCGAATTATCCTTCGACCAAACTGAAAGTGTCGGGTAAACAGGAAAGACAATCCAGTATGAATTTGATGACTGCTTCGAAAAGCTGCTGCCTCGCGACAGCTGCGTCGATCGCTTCCTCTCTCCGCTTCGCGACGTTTCGCCTCACACGCTGGAGGCGTCCTCATTGCGTATTTGTCCGTTCGTGCACAGATCGCACATGCGCTTGGTGTACAAGACCACGTCGCTAGTCTGGGGACAAAAAAAAAATAGTTGCTTCCAATGCCTTCAACGAACGTCTGCCAACAGGGCCCTTGCACTGTGCGAGAAGAGTGCAGGAGACAAGCGGCGGTCGAAACACGAGACGCGCCTTGACGCATCCATGCAGAGTATCCCAAAGGGTCGGACTCGTGAAGTGCATCTGCGCACAAAGACCGTCTGGGACAGCTGGACGTTAATGCCGATCCTCGGATAAATACTTTGCCACCCGGTTGACACTTAACCGAGTGGAGCCGCACTCTCGAGGCTCGTCCACGGCCGGCGACGCATTTCACAATCAAATAAAACATTTTTGTTGTGGGACCGTGTTTTCGCAATTTGCTACTGCACTGTGCTTTACGTGGTTTCGTCAAGTCTGACTGCAATCTGCAATGGAGCAGCAGCAGCAGCAGCAGCTGTATCCGCTCGAAAACAACAGCAGCGACGACGTACCCAGCCAAACAATGGACACATGGGAAACAGGATGAGGATTCCATCCGAAGAGACAAAAAATAACTACCACCGACTTTTGGGGCAGCTGCTGTTAGCGAGCGAGTGTTAAGACCGTCACGGCACATGGAGGGAGCGTGGTGCGGCCAGCGCCACGCCTAGGCCACCTTTGTCTTCCCAGTGCTTGCAAACGCACGCAGGAAAGCTCACATTGACAGCCATGCGTCCCGTGCGTAATTGTGTGGCTGCCGAATTTTGCGGTCGCCATCTCGCACCGGCTGCTCCAGCGGCAATAGTTGGCGGCAGAAAGAAGGCGCAGGCGAGCTTGGGAACAGGCAGTGGGCCAACGCTCTAAATCATAAGCTGACCGCGATGGCAATCTTCCGTGAAAATACTTTTGTCAGCAGTGGAGCATCGGTAAAGCAGAGGCCAGGCCACGCCGGTGTGAAACAACAACAACAATAACGATACAATTTGTAGCGCACCACGCATATTCCACGCCTGATTATAATAATAATATTTGCACTTCCAGAGCGCTTTTCACCCGAGGGTCACAAAGCGCTGCGCAGAGTTGTTCGAACGAGATACGGACACAGAGGCGTAGTGAGGAAACCGCGGAGGTGGGGAGGGTGAAGGAAGCCAGTGCCAACATTAGCCAATTGATGAGCATTTATTTTTTGTTGTGGGAGATAACCGATGAACCCCAAGAAAGCCCATGCAGAACAGGGGGAGAATACACAAACTCCACACAAAAAGGCACCCAAGGCGGTAATCAAACCGGTAATCAAACAGCCTCAGGCAGAACTTTGTGCGAGGCGCCGATGTGATCACTGCGCCAAAACAGGAGCAACGGCGACCAAACAATTCAGTTCCTCGGCCTATCGAGCAATGCTCGTCCTTCATCAGCTAGCTCAGAGGATGCCCGATCTTGTCTCATCTCCGAAAGCAAAGCAGGACCCTCACTGGATAGTGAGATGGGTGACCAACGTGCACAGCAGGTGTGGGCTGCGTGGCTGGCAGCAGAAAGCAGCAGCGTAACAAAGATCCATTGTTGTGCTGTATTTTCTATGCGGCCACATTTATGCTCCCGTCTAGCCTCTGGATTACAAGTCGAACATGTTAACCGTTACACCACTGCAGTCACCCATCGCTCTGCTAAGAGGTAAAAAAAACACGATGCTGCCAGCTGGTAAACAATGAGGTTGTTGGTGGGTGGCAGCGCATCGTGCCAAGCAGCAGCTTCTGCGTTCTTCGGTGGTGTCAGACAAGGTAATCAATGTTACCCGTCATATCGTGCTCTCTCACTGGCATGACGCAGAACAAACGTTAACATAGCGTGGCATTTCCAGGAAATCTGGCATTAGGAAGTATAATCACCAAGGCGATCGCACGGTGCGGCTCTGCCCGCAGTTTTCTGGTTGCACCCGTGTCTCGTTCAGCAAGATGTTCGACGTTTCGCCCCACCGAATCCTCCTCGTTTAAACTCTCGGGAAGAGCTCGCGACGACTTCCTTGTCCTTCAGTTGGGTTCCTGAAGACGCTCCCCGAGCGGCGAAAATGTTGGACATCTTGTGGGACTTGCTGTCCACAGCCGTCCTTTCGGGATCACCGTGTGAAGTGTTCCATCCCTCTCGTTCGCAAAGTTTCGCCTCCCCACGTTGAAGGGGCATCATCAGAATGCCTGATAATGCGCCTCCGATGCGACAGGCTAAGGAGACAAGGAACACTCGGCACGACTATCACCAAAGAGCAGCTATGGAGAGGATTTTAAAACTATTACAGACGTATTACTTTAGACTTCGAGACCTCTCTAGAACATCTGTTAAGGTGGCTCACTGTTGTCATGCCGGGATGATGGCTCGATGCCGACCTGTGCCTGCTCGGGAACATCTATTCCTTCCTTGTTTGTTGAAGAATGACGTGCAGCGCTTTGTGACCCTCGGGTGAAGCCAGAATAGGCGCGGAAGGGCCGTACGGCGCAAATCGCGACAACCGACGCCGGTGCAGCGCAGGACGGTGCACGCTGCATGCAAATGCCCTGCACTGGACATGCCACCACGAATAACGGAGGAAAATAACACAAATGGCACACGCACGACTGACGGCGCGGTGGGGGCTCACGCTCGGACTCCCCAGCATTCACAGCTGTTTTCTCAGTCGAGTCACGGGGTGCGAAATTCGCAGTGGCGTTACCGTGGCATCATTGATCGGTTTTGTTTTTTTTTAAAGCCATTCTGGCATTCACGTTTCATTAGTGCATAGCAGAATGCCAAACAGACTCTGCGTTTCGAACCCCGATGGTGACACATCGCTGGCCTGCGGCGGTGTCGCCTGTGATGGGACCACAGTCGGCCGAATTGGAGCGAACATTTGAAACCCGTGATCGAAATTCGGCAGAGGTTGTGCAGGCGTTCACGCGATCTGTGGACGTCAAGACTTCGCTTATTTCATTATGCGGCGTTTTTAGTGTGAAAATAATACCTTCGGGCACTTGGTGGTCAGGCTGAAACATATGTGGAAGGCATTAGACAAAGACGATGCGGAATTGTTCACTTTAGATGCCTGCCTATACACAACTCGTGTTAATGTAGAATGTGTACAAAAGATAAAGGAGTAGGTCTGTGATGATCTACTCAGACTGTTAGTGTCGTTATAGTTTCCACTTGAGGGAACTCTCGAGAGCCTCTCTGGAGGGGTATTTCGACTTACTCATCCTCGATGGCCGGATGTTTTGGAAGAAGTGGAAATACCCACGATTTGCCTCACCACACACGAGTGCCACTCTGGTTTACATTTACACACAAACTTGAAAGAAAAAAACAGATTTTGATGCAGTTTGTATGCAGGCTACATCTGGCGGGCAAATTAGTCATTGCCCCGTGGCTACTGCCGTATAGAATGATAGCACAATTTCCTGTGGCAGTGTGGCTGTCAACTGCAAAGCAGTGTTTTCCAGGTAGATTAAACATCTGTTAGTCTACGGGTCCAATGCTGGAGCGTAATGAAGCAACCAGAAATTAAACGTCTTGCATTTCAACATAAGCGTATGCTGCAAATGTCACGCTAGGATAGTGTATGGTGCTTGGGGGGTTTGAGAAATAACGTGGTGGAAGAGTTTTGAAAGTTAGATGGAATCGCGAAGAGGAAACTGTGGTGGAAGTACGAATGCCATTTCTGATGATACACGGAAACTCGGACATAATGCAGAAATAATGATGGCTTAAAATATTGCGAAAGAGCAGAAAAAAACATGCATTAGCATTATCTCGATTGGTGTATTGTTGCGCAAGTGACTCAGCAGGTTTTCGAAGACAGCTGCCTCATTAAGAGGATGTTTTGGGAAAACCGGAACCAACGTGGCAACCCTGGTACTCAGACAAATCTGTCTCATTTCGGATATATTTCCCGCATACTGATAACACAAGCGGCACGATGGCCCAGTGGGTAGCGCTGTGGCCTCACAGCAAGAAGGTCCTGGGTTCGAATCTCGGCTCGGGTGCCTTTCTATATGGAGTTGGGATATTCCCCCCGTATCCGCGTGGGTTTTCACCGGGCACTCCGGTTTCCTCCCGCAGTCCAAAAAACATGCTGCTGCATAGGTTAATTGGCATGCAGCTGAAATTGCCCGCAGTGCCCGGTGATGGACTGGCGTCCCATCGGGGGTATACCCCTGCCTTGCGCCCTGTGTCTGCCGGGATAGGCTCTGGCTCACCGCGACCTTGTACAGGACCAAGCGGTTTCTAATAATGAGATGAGATGAGATACCGATAACCCTTCTGAAACGTTAAAACTAGATAGATTTAGCTTTGAATTCCCACTCAGCGCAACCATTATCCCTCCCAAGCACTCATCTTCATTTTTCCAGGAAGAAATCCAGATCAAAGCAGCAGCCACCCGATAAGAAAGCATCAACAGACATCAGAAAAAAAACGTGTTACAAGCCTTGGAATAAAGGTGACCGTAGGAAGGGCACTCTGCTAGTAACAACAACAAAGGATTACATTTGCCACAGCGTTCCCAATCTCCTAGTGCCGCAGAGGATGCGCCCCGCCTCACCACGTCGAGGCTCGTCTCTTGATTATTTTAGGCGAGTGACAATTAACGAGTCGTACATGCGAACACACCGGAGCCTCGTGGAGAGAAAGCTGCACAATTCCGCAGTCTCCGCGGCGCGGTTACATTTGCCACTTTTTTGAAAGCAAGAACATTTACATTCACCGTGCAGCCAAATCGGTTGTAAAGCACTAAGTGCCAATTAAAGGACGCCCAAGCGGTGCACTGTACTCCACGCAACAGAACTCTGTGCAATGAAGACCGGAGGGGGCTTTACGGATGAACCCATCTGCGGCTTAATCATCGCGGGATATACGCACGTATGCATGCATGCATGCGTCTGTCTACACGTGTTTGCGTGTGCACACCGCGTGGCACCTTCACTCACGGTCCTTCTACTTGCTTTTTCCAGGACTTAAATTGTCCTGGAATATTTACGCAAGATTCCTTACCTGCGCCTGCTCAGGAACACCCATTCCTTCCTTCGTTTGTTGAACAATTATTTTATCGCTTATTTTTATGTCCTCCAAATTATAACCATTATCTGACTTTCAGTTGAACTGCTCTGATGCTGTTGTTGTTGTTGACATGCCGTTCTCTCCACAACTCAAATTTGCAACAAAAAAGCAACAACAAAACACATTATTGTTGTTGATTTGTCGTTCACATGTCGTTGTTGTTGCTGACAATAATAATAATAATAATTGCATTTATAGAGCGCCTTTCACCCGAGGGTCACAAAGCGCTGCACAGGGTTGCGGAGAGAACGGCACGCCAACATGCCTTCCTCTCCACAGCTCTGTGCAATGCTTTGTGGCACTCAGGTGAAAAGTGCTCTGGAAGTGCAATTATTATTATTATTAACTCTTCTAGCCGTCCAGCTGTGTTGGGCTGGGAAAAAAAATATTCTCCAGAGCTCAGCTCTGGGCAGCTCCAGCTATAATTATCTCCTGGGCATGAATGGCTTAATCAAGTCTGTGTAAATGGGCGGCGCGGTGGCGCAGTGGTTAGCGCTGTCGCCTCACAGCAAGGAAGGTCCCGGGTTCTAGTCTCTCGGCTCCGGTGCCTTTCTGTGTGGAGTTTACATGCTCTCCCCGTGTCCGCGTGGGTTTTCGCCGGGTACTCCGGTTTCCTCCCACAGTCCAAAAGCATGCTCCTGGATAGGTTGATTGGCTCGCAGACTAAAATTGTCCCGCAATGCCCGGCGATGGACTGGCGTCCCGTCGTCGGGTGTATTCCTGCCTTACGCCCTGTGTTTCCGGGATAGGCTCCGGCTCACCGTGACCCTATATAGGATTAAGCGGTTTCAGACAATGAGATGAGATGAGACTAGAATAAATACCCTACTTAGATGTACGTATGTTTTATTAGTCAAGTGATACAATAGAGGGCATGACAAGTGCCCTTTGATGAACTCGCATACTATCCTGGGTCTAGCTATGCCTCGTTTCTTGTGTCTGCCAGGATAGGCTCCAGCCCTTGTAAACCCTGTACCGTATTAAGCGATGATGGCGATACTATTTGGCTGTCTCTAATGATGTTTTAAAGACTCTGACATTGAAAGATTTTAATTGGTACTTTAGAGTAATATTCATATGGTTAATGCATAAATAATACAATCCCTTCACCAAAGGGATAGCTACTGAGTCTCGTGTTCAGGAAGAGCATGCATTTTGAAATAAAGAAGTGTTTTTACTGCATGTGGGGGGAAAACGGTGAGGTACCCGGAGACAACACCTGACGCACACAAGAGGGGCTAACCCTGGGTTCACAAACCGACTTAGTGCCACCCCCATGACTCGTCATCTTATCGTGATGGAGGGATTTGCTTGGTCAAATGAACCCCAGAGCTATGTCACTTGGAGTCTAGCACTCTGCTGAGGTCTCTCGGTGTACTCCTGCTAAAGTTATTCCCTTGGTGAGCAACTTTTAGGAGGGGGAGGGGTAGTTCCAGACAAATAACGATCTAAAGATGACCCTCCGTCTAACAGGCGGCAGGCGTTAGGAAAGGCATCCGGTTGTAAAATGCTGTTCCAAATCCCACACTACTGGGGCGGGGGGGGGGACTAAGTGGTCAAGCCAGGTCAATTTGGATGCAGACTGTTAGAACCTGAAACAATTCTTGCACTGCCAAAGAGCGGCACCACATTCGTATTTCACAGGGGCCACGTGGAATTTAGCAACACTTTATAAACTTGCAAAGTATCCACCCCACGGTTGGTCTTGTTTCAAGTGCGTAACCCGTTCTGATGTGATTAATGTGAAGAAGACTTCAGATGGTTGATGAACATGCAAAAAAGTGGGGATTTAAAGTGGAAAGTGTTAAAGCCATAAAAGGGCTGCCCTTGGCCGTACAGGATCTTAGAATAAAAATCTAATTTGCCGTTACCTTTTGTCCGTGCTCGACACCATAGCGTGGTTACAATGACGGATGCCACATTCATAATTGATTACTTTTTCGCTACCAGCAAATGACGACGACCTTCACATAGCCTTTTTTCCCACTGCACCTTTTCTCAGCCATATTTCGGCGTTGTATTTACACGCGTGCCATCAACCCATTCGCAGTTTCACCTGTCGCATAGATTTCACGCTTCCGTCTGCCACGGAATGATTTTGCTCAGGGTAGCGGAACCGTATATATATTTGCAGCCTGTATGGCACAACAGGTGGCAGAGCTGGACCTCAAGTCACGTGAAGAGCAATGACAGCCGCCCGTGTCTGCAGCTGCAGCAAATGTCCGTCAAATGAAAAATCGAAAGAGGTCATGACAGGCAGTATTGTTGATGCTGCGAAACTCACCGTCGCATTCCGCCTGGTGCTAGATCCCACTGCCAGTGCACAGTGTACACTCGTCAAAGGGTCACAATTGCAATTTCAGAACACCCGATCTTAGTTCACTGGCATCAGAATGTTACTCCAGTGTCCCGACAGTGTGCCCTGGTCCCTCTGGCACACACACACCCCCCCCCACTCATCACGTCAGCTTGCAGATTGAGTCTACTGTCATTTTCTTTTGCCACATCCTGTTGCAGATCTTGAAGTTGCGTACCCTACTCTCCCGCTGTGGCATTCTTAGCATTTATACACATGCACCTATAATCAAGGCTAGCAGCTATTTTATTTTTCAAGTCCAAGCCTTTATAATCAACTATTTTTACTCCCGCTTTAAATACCCACACAGCGATTACTAAGGTTGACCTCACTGCTCCTGTAAGGAACCTATTTAGTAGTCCATCAAAAAATAATACTGGATAAGCACAATACATGCTGTAAAAATTTGTCACTGGTTTTAAATGAAAGCCAAACACGTGCAGCATGTTAAATACACATATCCAAGTAAAGCATATTGAAAGCAGGTAGGGATAAAAGTATATAATTAAGATGTGAGCAAGAGCATGATCGAGTTCTCCTGGCAGACTAAGGTTGACACGTGACGAAAGAAGAAACACTTAAATCGGAGCACTTAACTCGTTATGTCTACATGGAGAGGAACAAATGAAACGCAAGTAAAAGTTTTAAAGTGTACGAAGCATTGTGGAGAGTTAGTTGCACGAAAATTACACACAGAGCGAGAAACACGGATCTGGGAACAAACGCATTTTTCGGCAACACCACATTGACTCGGAGGTCGTACGTGTGCTAAGGCAGGACACATCACGAGAAGAAACAAAAGCAGACGGACGAAAGTGGTGAAAGAATGGCAACTGCAGAAAATGGGGCGATGAGATGAGTATATTTATGGGGGTGAGATAGATTGTGGCATTGCAGGATGGAAATATTACGACGGCATGAGACCACCTTCCTCAAGCGATTGATAGCGAACAGCTGATGATCATGATGATGGATCCAGGTTCATGATCTTAAAGCAATGTGATTTGATGTCGGAATATTTGGCAAGGGGCGCAGTGGTTAGCGCTGACGCCTCACAGCAAGAAGGTCCCGGGTTCGAGTGTCTCGGCTCCGGTGCCTTTCTGTGTGGAGTTTGCATGCTCTCCCCGTGTCCGCGTGGGTTTTCGCCGGGTACTCCGGTTTCCTCCCACAGTCCAAAAGCATGCTCCTGGATAGGTTGATTGGCTCGGAGACTAAAAATTGTCCCGCAATGCCCGGCGATGGACCGGCGTCCCGTCGTCGGGTGTATTCCTGCCTTACGCCCTGTGTTTCCGGGATAGGCTCCGGCTCACCGTGACCCTATATAGGGTTAAGCGGTTTCAGATAATGAGATGAGATGAGATATTTGGCAAGCATAGATGTTTGTTGTCGGACGGCATAATGGCGCAGCGAGTGGCAATACCTCCTCAAAGCAAGAAATCCTAGGTTCGCTCCCGAGCTAAGGTGCATTTGTGAATGGGGTTTGCATATTCCCCCTTTGCCCATGTCTGCTTGGGTTTTAGCTGGGAACACCGGTTTTCTTCCACAATCCAAAGACATGCTGCCGAGATTAAATTAGCCTGACCAAATTGTCCACAGTGCCGTGCAATGGACTGGCATCCAATCCTGGGTATCGCTATGCCTTCCACCCTATTTCTGATAGCATAGGCTCCAGCTCACTGTGACCCTCTGCAGGCTGAATAACGAAAATATGTCCGTACAGAAGTCACAGCTGTGTGTTCTAAATTACTGTAAAATATATACTTTCTCAATGTGACCCATTATAGTTACCACCATGGCCATCCAATGACAGGAAAAGTAATGCACAAAAAAATCTCATTTGGCCAATAAAACCAACCATGTGTGGACATTTCTACATTACACATCTGTGTGCTGGTCTTTTCAATGCTTATACAGCATGATTGAAAAAGCATTACATTTAAAATATGCACTAACCTTACAGGTTAAAAGCTCCTGGGAGCAATTTTAAAATATTCTTTGAATATTGTTTGAAATCAGCCTCATAGGAGCCTTTCAATATTTGCGGGAGGCTTTCTTCCATGGGCTGCTGGGAAATGCGCTTACCCATTGATGTTATTTTCAGATGGTTTCAAGTTGACCCACAGCTGTGCCATAAGACAAACACAGACTTTAAAACAAGCCTACTTAAAATACACAAGCACAACATCAAATAAACACGTAATGTCACCAATTGAAGTTATAGAGAATGTGAACAAATCTGTTAAAAGTAAAAACATGTTTAAGTCACAAGTAATGCTTTTCGCTACATTTAGATCTTTAGTCTCCATATGAACGTGTAATTCTGCAAAGTGACTGTTGTTCATTCTACGCAAAATAATATATCAGCCATATTCATAATGCATATGTAAAATGACATTCAACAAGTAATGTGCTTTATATACATGGGCACTGCATATATACTTGGGCAGTATAGTAGTGCAGTGAGTAGCATTACTGCCTCACAGCAAGAACCTCTGGGTTCGATTCCCGACACGGATGTCTTTCTGCGTAGAGTCTGCATGGTCTTCCCATGTGCGCGTGGGTTTTTGCCAGGTACTCCATTGCCTAAGTTAATGGGCCTGGCCTAATAGCCTCCGGTGCTCTGCAATGGATTTGCGTTATCCTGGGTATAATAACAATTGCATTTCTGGAGCGTTTTTCACCCGAGGGTCACAAGGCGCCGCACAGAGCTGCGGAGAAAACGGCATGTCAACAACAACGACACAAGAACAGCAAATCAGCAACAATAACGCCTTTTT
>JAZEWT010000003.1:20434350-20446157 GCA_036362905.1 Mordacia mordax | reverse complement strand
TCACCGTGACCCTGTATAGGACTAAGCGGTTTCAGACAATGAGATGAGATGAGACAAACACAATGAAGGCTGCTACTTTAAAATAACATAAGTCGCCATCACACATTACTAATCGTGGCCCTTAAAAACATTCCTTCATGGCAATGGCAAGTTATGCAGGGTATTCGCACACTGCTTTAATAAGCCCAATTATCCCCCCTTATTTAAATGGACACCCAGGGATGGTAGTCATCACAAACGAAGATTGCCATAGGCATTTCTCTATAGTCGCCAGATGGTGTGCCGTTATTCAGAAAGCATTACATTGCTAATTTGCCTGCAACTTCCAGTCACCTTAGTCACAGTAACGAAGGTGACACAGGTCACATTTGGACAAGTGGGATACTCCTGCTCCATTAAGCCTTCAATCAAATCTAAATTAAAACGGGCAAATAATTTGCAATTCACAGGGAAGGTCCTGTGACTTGCTTTTATGGCAGCTTATGGCCCACTAGGCTACATCTGTGCTGACTGCTAGATGGGCGATGATGCGTCAGCTCTGAGCCAAGAGAACAGCATACAGCTGATTGGTTGAGATCTTTTGCAAAGTTGTTATGTAACAATATAAGTTCCGTAAATACACAAAACAGATACAACAAATAAAATAAAATAAACTAAATGAGTTAAATAAATGAATTTAATTAAAAATATACAAGACGCTGTAGGCCATCCAGTGGGCTAGTTGTGACATCACAACGGCTGTCAACCAATGAGAGTCCAGGAAATGATCAGTCACCTGATACACGCTTTAGAAAAGCGGAACTGAAGGGATATATTTGTCACCGCATCAGAGTGACACATTATCTGCAGACAACACATGGAACATAGGATGAATTTGGTGCTGCCTGCAGACTCACAGACCGTTTACACGTGACTCATTTATAGATCATTGGAACGATTTTCTCTCAATGTGGGTCTAAGTCCTAGCTCGCACGTTTTATGAGAAGGATGCATGTGTGGAAAATACAAATTGCCGTAGATTATCAATTGAGCTTTGCAAATGATAGAAAAACAAATGCTCTCATAAGCTGTGCTTTCGGGATATCCGTGTCGAGTGCTCTTCCTCTCTTATCCACGACGTTTCGCCTCCCACATTAGAGGCATCATCATCATCACGCTTTGCCTTTATCCAAGGGGTGCACAGTGCCACAAACTGCTCACCACCCCTGCTCTGTCTCTACATCCACTCTCCCCTTGCAGATGTGGTACCACGGGCAGCCAACCCCATCGCACAGGCTCGACAGCATCAATAGACAACTCCGCTCCCAGCACACGAGCACTCGCGATCACTCCGCAGAGCACGCAGAGCACGCACAGCCCACGCCGTGCTCAACTCCACTGCTCGTCAGGAAAGCACTCTACAGTTAACCCCTCACAGCCGAAGTGGTCGTTTAATCTGTGGAGCGACTCTTAGGTGACTACGACTCTCTGAAAAGGTTTTCCGGTGAGAACGCGAGAATTGCGAAATGGAGGGGCTTTGGCTGACGGGGACCTGGAGCAATTCGGCCATGAAGGTCAGACAACCCATACCATCTGCCACCGGAGAGGCAAGGGGGCTGTTTAAGCGTATGACGAGAAAGAATTCAGTCGTGCTCAGATCTGAGAGGAGGGAGGCGGCTTGTGAGAGGCGAGCTGGGTTACAATCCAGCGGTGGAGAGAGAGAATTGTGGTGGTTGTATGGGCAATGATAGAATGTAAGCAGAGTTAAACTTCTACAAAGGTGGTTTGGAGAGCAAAGCACGGGACAGCAATTGACCAAACATATCAAGTCCCAGGAAAACCATGTGGCGTCTGTAACCGTGCGCGCGTGTGCATCCTGACAGCGGGAGGGCTAGCGCGAGGTGAGGTTCCTGAGATCGTGCGCTTGAAAACAGTGGTGTGTGAGCGAGTGAGTTATTCTGTGTGCCGCTCGTTAGCGGAGCAGTTAACACTGTGTGTGTGAGCGAGTCCCGAGGCCGGACAGGCTAATTCGGGTGCCTTGTGAGACGGGCGCGTAGTGGAATTGTGCTCAGGACGAATGTCTTCTGTTCTTACGTGGTCAGCGCACCTTAGGCAAGTCGAACCGTCTGGCCCAGCTGGGCTGGGGGTGCATCGAGCCTACGAGGGATCCATACACCACACAGGTGGTATAGACCTGTCACAAACACGAATATATTTTCATATAGGTCAAACATCAATGAAATAGCTTTCTAAACATTGATTGTTTTTTATTACTCTTTACCGGTCAGACAGAATATATTCCTGGGCCGAACCTGACCCATTGGCCGTATGTTGTTCACCCTTTCTTCAGCATGATGATACAATTCTCATACAATGAGCCGTGATGACCTTACCCGAACACGAGACGACAATAGAGAACCGATAAGTAGCGTTTCAATGTGCACCATTTGAATTGACTGGTATGAAAGCCGTTCAGTATCGTTCCAACATGACACGGGATCAGCTGTGAGCGATATTGAAACGACGGTTACAGTCTAATGAAGCATTGTGTCAAATCTGATCCCGAACAAAACAGATGAGATCATTGTGTGGCTCTTAACGGTCACCATGCTCTCCTCAGCCGTGTGCTGTGGAGATGCTGCACGGTGATGCAGTGATCTGGGACTCGCAAAACAAGGAACAGATGCTTTCCTTCTCCTAAAGTGCACTCTTCTCTGCGTCAAACAAGTTTGATTAAATCAATGCCCTCATTATTGGCAGAGCGCATCGTGATTTTAAATTAAATGCACAATTGCAAAGTAGTTGCCAGATGGCGATTCAATGTTCGATTTTTTTAATAAAAAGGCACATTACATACAAAGACACACATTAACGCACAACACGTGAATATATAATTATACAGTAATCCATTCTAGCGAACGGCAGTTAAGTGCAGAAGCTATATGCCAGTGTCCATATGTGCTGACCACGATTAGAGGGGGCTTTAGGAGATCATGTAACGTCCGCTACTCCTCCACTGTGGAAGGAGCAGACTGCAGTGATTAGTTTGCTAATATTACCCATGGTATCACGAGTTACATGGTCACATTCTCACTCCCGTTTTTCATGGTTTGAAGGAGATGGATAGTGGCCTGTTGTGCTGATTATGTATCAATCATGTGGAGGGCACAAATGAAGTGTAAAGGCATAATTTACTCCTGGCAACGTACAATAAGCACATCGAGGGGCAATGCAAGGGCAAAGATTGTTCAGTTGTGGAAAAACTCAGGTGACTGTGGTTGCTTGCCACAACACTCCCGTCGTGCACCGCGTCAGCCTTAAATATAGAAACTCACTGACAGCGTTTGCCGTAACAGTCTCTGCAGGCTTTAAGGAGGATCTTTATATTTGCCCTCCCCATCTGCTTATGGTGGCAGAGTGGTGAAACGGTAACATCTGTGCCTTACAGAGAGAAGGCAGTGCCGGAGACGGTTAGATTTCCGCCCCTCGGGCGTCTTTCTGTGCAGAGTTTGTGCGTTCTCCACCTGTTCTGGGTGGATTTCCTTCGGGTTTTGCGGCTGTCTCCCATACTAATAAAAAAAATCACCATATCTATGCTGCAGTGTATGCAGTGTACGACGAGTTGACGTCGGCTGTCCGCGTTTTCACCCGAGCTCTACAGGGGTCCACTTAAACCATCTTGAAAACGTTTTCTAGGCACCCGTGTGTACACACGCAATGCCTGTCAAGTGTTCCTGCAGCATCACGTGGCGTCAGTCACTAGCCAAAACGCTGAGCGAGCATTAATTCACAGTCGTGGATGATGGACCAGAGTGATTCAGCAACGTTCCTTTTGTCAAGTCATGCTGACATTCAAATTGAAATTAATGTTGTTGCTCCCCTCCCCTCCCACTCCCCAGAAAAAAAGGTTGAAACGTTTCCAGTGCTGAGTTCCCTGCTGCAACATGCTGAACATTTGCTGTGTTGCAGGAATCCCGCACCCACAGCTCTCAAGCTCACCGAGTACTTTCTGCTCGAACAATAAACATCTCTTATACCCTATTGCATGTGGAACGAGAACCCCCACTGCTGTTTCTGAATTGCAAACAGCTGGATGAGTTTCGTCGGTCTTGTAAATGCATGTAAAGAAAAGAAAAGGTTTTCACCATTTCTGGCAATTATGCAGGTGTTAAGATCTTAAAACACCAAAATAGACACCTTTTTCAAAGTGTCTAGTTTGCAAAAGCACCTGAATAATTGTAAGAAATTGTGAGAACCTTTTCTATTCTTTACACATTATACACTGGCACAAGTACTTACAACTTGGCCATGCATCTTGGCTGATTTGTAGCCAGTCATTCGAGCCCCCTCAACAAATATGCCAGAATGATGATTGCTTCGAAAAGCTGCTCTCTCGGGACAGCCGCGTCGATGGCTCTCTCTCCTCTCCTCGCGACGTTTCGCCTCACACGTTGGAGGCATCTTCAGGCGAAGTGTTCGTGTGCGGCTTCTATTGTCTCCTTATATGTGTGGGTGTGATGCGTGTGTTCTTCTCACCGACAAGGTCTTCACTGTGCAGCTCCGACACATATGAGTGACCTATTTGAGGCACCATCCTCAACACTACAACTTTGATCCACAATTACAGGTTTGCTGCATGTGTCCAGGTCACAACTCCATTCAATGGGTGACAGAGCCTTCTCCTGTGCTGCTCACAGACTTTGTAACTCCTTTCCATTGGAAATTCGGTGACCTGAGTCCCTGGCATCTTCAAATCCTATAAGGCCTTGAATTTCTCTGGCTAGGATTGTTGATCACAGCTGTGTGCTTGGATGATGGTGTGCTGTTGATCTGTGCTTGCTCAGGAACATTTATTCCTTCCTTAATTTGTGTTGACAATTATTTTACTGTTATTTGATGTCCTTTATAGATTCATAGTCATTAGCTTACTTTTTTCAATCTATTCTTATGATGTTATTGACATGCCCTTCTCTCTATATCACTGTGCAGTGTGGCCCTGAGGCAGTGTATGTGTAGTTTAGTGCCAGAATGTAGACTTACATTGATTAGAGCTACTTTCAAATGTACCTGCAATCTCTCCGCACAGACAAAGAGCTGTTGCACCAACGCACACAATGCAATAAACTGATGTTAAATGTGTCAGGTAAGTCGGCCAACGTGTAACTCCGAAGGGCTTTCGTAGCACAAAACCTATCAAAGCCATCCGTGTTCCCAAACTTCCCCTCGCCACAGGAGATGGTGTGCAAGCAAACTCTCGGGGCACACACCAATGAGCTGGCCTCGGCGCCACGAGCAGCTCGTCCGCTGGAGCGCCCCCAAGGATCCCGGGATGTGCACATCGGCGACATTCCTCGCGCGGCAGTGACATCAGCGACGAGGCCGGGAGTCTTCTTGTCTTTCAGCGCTTTTATTAACGCTAACATAATAACTCAACGTAACACGACACAGCACCGCGCTGCGCTCGTCGACTCAGCCCTCTCGCCCCCGCTCCAATGGGCTGCCAACTATACATCATCATTCCCAGCTCTCACGTCCCCACACGACTGTCCCTCGCCTCCACGCGTCCCCCTTATATTACCCTCAGACCCCTTCTAGAAGGTTCTACCTGGCGTCATCCAGTTGTTTACCAGTCTTCCTACTACGTCTCCAAATCACCTCTCATGCTCTCTCCTCTTCTCCCACCAGCCACAGCAACAACGCTCAGCCAATCACACCATCGTAACTCGGCGACCGACCCGATTGCACGGCGCCAGCGTCAGCATGCACTCAGTCTGGCACGGCGTGACACCACACTCGGCACGACAGATCATCGCAACTCGGGACCACTTAACGCGCACGACCCACTCACCCGCGACATCGCGACCCCTCGCACGGCCCGATGGCTGGGTGTGGGTGTGCAGGTGCACCTAGCCTGGGAGGGCGCAGGGCTTGGCACCGCAAAACAAAATGTGTGTTTGATGAGCCTTTTCCTCATTTGCACGTGAGTAATACATCTTATCGATCTGCGTTCTATTAACCGGGGCATTGCTTGTGGCCAAAAATGCACTGCCTCTCCTCTCCTGAGCTGTATGTGATGGTGCCCTGTGGCCTTAACAGCAGATGCAGAAAATTACACATTTCTATGGTGAACGGTAGTTTTTCCATGTGGACGTTAACCACAGAGGGAAACTCTACAGAATCATAACGGATGTGGTGCTTCTGAGGCAGAATAGCAAGTAGGTTTGGTTTTCTTACACATCTATACAGTGCTGTATATGTTTATGAGACCACGTTGACAAATGGTGCGCAAGCACAGACAACAAACTCACATCGGTCATTTTTATTGCCTCTAAAAAGTGTAATAAGTGATGTTTCTGGCGATGTAATTTGAGTGTTCTCCAGAGTCAACGCGTTCTCTGGACACTGCTGTTCTTTAAAATGGATTTTAAAATGCTCAAATGTTTTTTTGGGAAAACTCCCCAAAGCGGGATTTTCATGAATATAATAATATTGTGGTAGTAGGAATTAAGTAATGTTTCCTCATGCCTCTGAGTCGTTCTCTTTTCAAACGAATACCTGTAAAGTAAAAAAAATACTTATGAAAATGGACTTAATATGACCAAGTTAAACCTCATTGAGGCAAGGATCATTTTCAATAGTATCGGTCCAAATAATAACGTTTTTTGAGCCTTTCTTACCTAAGGCGCATTGTGAAAGTTTAATCTTCAAAAATCCAATTCCCACTCCATGGCTGCTCATTTGAGAAGCTCGTTGCAATGGTGATGTTTCTCGTCAGTGTTGTTGGCCGGTGAAGATATATTGCATTGTGATACTGTATCCACTCGACAACCACAGGTCACTCCCACAATGTGGCAATGCCCGTTTTATTGACGCCAAAAGGATGATGCAGGTTTTCTGCTCAGAGACATGATCATGCGAGAGGAATGAATAGACTGAGTCGAACCCTCTGATGAGTATTTGGAATACCATTTTATTTTTTCACGGGAAAGACATCGATGCATCTAAACTTAAACAGAGTACAACCCTGCTGGGGATCTGTCACTTGTCCCATTCAGTAATGCCGCTCGCTCTGCCAGGAGATGCAATTCAGAGTTGATTGCCCTGGACTATAATAACATTAATTTGGGGTCGAGATACTGTGCGCTCTTTGTGTCTCTGTGACTTTGTGATGGTGCCTGTGCCACTGCCAATTATATTGAATGACAATCAGATTTATTGCAAATGGGTTTTGTTATCTGAACACGTAACAAGCTGGCCAGGGAATTAAATTCTACAAAGAATTAAGCAAATGGCATTAACAACGACCAATATTCCCCTATAGCCTTGAACAAGCGCGGCTGGCGCAAGTGTTGTTTGCGAGCAGCGATGTAGCACACAAGAGGGCGGGTGGCCAATAACACCCTCTGCAGACCTTTAATGTGTGGTGAGTTTCGAATCGAGTCGCTGAGATTTGTTGTAGTTTTCATGAAAGCGTTCGTATTGGATGCACGGTCGTACTTATTTATTAAAACGCCCATCCACTGCTACACAGTACAGTATATAAATACGTTTGCATCTTCAACGTGGCAAAACACGTTCATGTGTCGATCAGATAAGGCATTAATTTCCTTTTATGAATGCAAATCCTCATCATAAATCACTGACGGATACAGGAACTATGATTTAAATATATATAAAGCCTGCTGACGCGAAGCTCAAAGCCACAGATTTCGTTTGATTGGGGCTTGTGAGGTTCATTCATCTCATCTCATTGTCTGAAACCGCTTAGTCCTATACAGGGTCACGGTGAAGCCGGAGCCTATCCCGGCAGACACAGGGCGCAAAGCAAGGATATACCGTCGATGGGACGATGGGACGCCAGTCCATCGTCGGTATATCCTTGCCTTGCGGGGCAATTTAGCCTGCGAGCCAATCAACCTATGTAGCAGCATGCTTTTTGGACTGTGGGAGGAAACCGGAGTGCCCGGCGAAAACCCACGCGGACACGGGGAGAGCATGCAAACTCCACACAGAAAGGCACCCGAGCCGAGAGATTCGAACCCGGGACCTTCTTGCTGTGAGGCGACAGCGCTAACCACTGGGCCACCGCGCCGCCCTGAGGTTCATTACCTCTCAATCAAATGAACAACGCCATCCAGCAAGCGTTGCAACCACACGCTCTAAATGACATGCGTGCGTGAGTGCATGTGTGTTTGGTGTGCGTGTGATTTTCAAAGATAAGGTGCCATCAAATGTTATTCCATGACCATAGCCCCACATGTAAATCAATAGGCCGTTGAACAACAATGATGCGTGGCAATGTTCCGCAACTTCGGTATGGTGGCCCCTAAATAAAGACCCCACCACCCCCAAAACCCCAATGTGGAACTAACGTTCCGTAAATACATTCAGTATTTTCCCTGCACGGTATCCATGCGGTAGGCTGTCCCCCCGCCCCTATGGGTTGAGACTATTAAACCAATGTTGGTAAAAACAGAACTGATGGGTTTTTTTGTGACGGATCAGCGAAAAAAAAAGGAGAATCGCTGCCTTGTGAACATGCTTAAACGTCTGTAGTCTATAGTGAGACAATATCTTGGCATGATGATGGATGGGACACTACAGTAGATATACTTTACCGCTACCCTCCAGAACAGGGCTAACTTTTGGTATCAATATTGAGCGGCCTCACCTTTTCTGTATACATATCGATAATAATAATTTTAGATTTATAACGCGCACATATTCATTCGCTGTCGAATGTATTCATTCTACAGAGAGCGACTCAGAGGCGCGAGGAGAGCACAGAGAGGCAGAGGAGGCAGTCAGGCGGTTTGCCGGCACCACATTGCCACACACTGCATCCTATATATTAAGATGTCATCGGTCAATTAATTAGTGGGTTTTTTTTTAAGCTGTGGGAGAAAACCGGAGAGCCCAGAGGAAACCCACGCAGAACAGGGGGAGAACACACAAACTCCACACAGAAAGGTGCCCAAGGCAGGGATCGAATCTGCTCGGGCAAAAACCATTCTTTCTGTGAGGCGCAGATGTTACCACTGCGCTGCCCTGCCATATTACTGCTCGATGTTATTTTAAATACTTGCCCCGGGACTTCCACCACAGGCTGTGCTATAAATGGAAGGTAAGCTCCATTTCAAAAGTTCATTTGAGCAGAGAAAGGTAAACCAGGGCAGGCGAAAATTCTAGATCAACAGCTTTTACGGGCTTATTAAAGAAAACTCTGATAGTTGCTCGCAAGATCCGCTCTTTTGGCATTGCCGTGTTGAACGTTCTTCTTCTCTCCTTCACGATGGTTCGCCTGCCACGTTTGAGCCATCCATCGAATGTCGGGAAAGAGGGGGAGCGCTCGACACGGCTATCCCGAAAGAACAGCTTTGCTAAGCAGTCATCATGTATTGAGCCGTGCAACCTACATCAGTATACACTACGGGTTATTCTATGCAAATATCTTTTTACTGGGGCGGCATGGTGGCCCAGTGGGTAGCGCTGTTGCCTCACAGCAAGAAGGTCCCGGGTTCATTTCTTGGCTCGGGTGCCTTGCTGTGTGGAGTTTGCGAGTTCTCTCCCCGTGTCCGCGTGGGTTTTCGCCGGGCACTCCGGTTTCCTCCCATGGTCTTAAAAACATGCTGTTGCATAGGTTAATTGGCTTGCAGACTAAATTGCCCGCAGTGCCCGGTGATGGATTGGCGTCTAATCGTGGGTATATCCCTGCCTTGCGCCCTGTGTCTACCGGGATAGGCTCTGGCTCACCGCGAGCCTGTACAAGACTAAGCGGTTTCTGACCATGAGATGAGAGATCTTATTACTGACTCCTACACGACCCTATGGAACATGATACTTTAACGAATAACCTTCAATAATTCCCAAATTATACGCAAGCAAAATAAGATCATTTATTGTTTCCATGGGGACTTCCCTCGACACTACGCAAGGAAATTTGAAATTAAAATATTCACCACCAGATAAATCACCATATACGAGTGCATAATTATCAAATATACTTTCGCGATTAATTAATTTGTGGGAAACTGGTGATGATAAGTCACGGGCACCATTAGTCACATGAAATAATTGTAAGCGTTTAATTTATTGGGGGAGTTTATTGCTAATGAGATGGCCATTGACGGGGGCTTTGAGCAATCAGAGCGGTTTCTTATTTTATTTTTGGTTTGCGTTCATTTTATTGTTTTATTTAAGCCAGCAGAATACCCGCCCTACGGGTGATCTTGTTTCAAGTGGCCCTTAGAAGTTTCAGAAGAGTGATCAATAAGTGGGAAGCAACGCTGACCTTTGACATGAACGGCTTTGTGTTGTGCAGGTGATGGTGTGCCGATTACATTTGCACTTATAAGGGATTCAAACCCCGTACTCATATATACAACATTAACACCTGCTCCACAATATATATTACAGATCCAGACTCCGCGCAAGTAGGCATCCGACCCGAGAATCACACCCGGACATTGCTGTTGCGAGGCAGCAGTACTAATCACTGGGGCCACCGTGCCACCCCTCGATCAGATGCAATGTTGATTGAACAATCAACACGTCAATTACTTCAAACAAAGAGACGATGTCTTTCATTGCGAAGATATAAAAATGAGGTCAGCTCGTTTTCCCAACTCAAGGCGTGAGCGAAAGCGTGCTGCCGCAGGGTGCAGTGGGAGACGGTGTGTGACGAGCACAGGATGACCGCATTCGTCAATGTGCTGAGCTCCCTCGTGGCCATGGGCTACCGTGCTCCACGTGATGTGCCATGACGTGCTACACTGCATGGATACAGAGACGTTTATTATGACAGCAGAAAGTATCCAGTGAGCTTGCAAGCTCCAGATGCGGGATTCCTAGGACACAATCAACGTCTGAAATGACCAAAGCACACAACCACGGGGTAAACACAGCAACAGCGTGTGCACGAACGACGCTCTTTAACCGTGATCATAAAACAGTAACACGCAACATTGCACAACAAACGCACGGTACGAGCTCGTACAAAGATGAAACCCCAACCATTACCATGACGTAAACAGTAGCCAACCAAGATTGCACAGCACAATAAACTAATAACAGACAGAGCAACCGTGCAACAGAAGCATGGAAACAAAATTAAGTTTTCACAACAAAAGGAGCGAACGCAAACATTCAAAAAGACCAATCAATTTATGCAAACGCAGCTGGGACGAAATATTAATACAATTTTCACGACGTGGGTGCGTGACAGTTTGCAGATATAGGAATGACTGTAGGATTTTAATACATGAGCATTGCATACGGCTTTAAAGTGGGTTAATTCTCCTTAGAGCATCTTCCGATGAAATCTAAATTTACCCGCGTGACGGCTTCCTGTAACGATCTTTGCGAGAACCACTTCATCACGTCGCTGTCCTCTTCATTCTGTTAACTTCCTCCCTCCACGTGCGGTCGATTGCATGCTGCGATTGTGGGTGAATCTGGGACAGTTGCCCGCCGTCGAGATATCACTTCTTCAAAGCACATCCTCGGCTGGACACGCATCCTACACTTAATGCAATGCGATGGGATATGTTTCATCCGAGTAAACACTCGTGTTACACTCACTGCGTGTGACAAACAACGCCCAGCCTAAAGTGCGACGGTCGAGTCCCGTCTTGCCAAGGGGAGAGCCGGCCAATGGTCCATTGGGAATGAGGAAGTTCCACCACTGGCTCAGGTTTAACAGAGGAACGGAGCATCAACAACTTAGCGCTCATTGGATCAGAGAGAGGTCATTTATCTCTCACTTCTACGGTGTGATCAGCCAGTGCGAAGATGGACTTTATTCAATCCTTTAGATTGACGATTTGAAA
>JAZEWT010000003.1:20412371-20427399 GCA_036362905.1 Mordacia mordax | reverse complement strand
CTGTGTGGATTGTGAGTAGTGTAGCGAGGTACTGTGGGAGGTCTGTGTGGATTGTGAGTAGTGTAGCAAGGTACTGTGGGTGGTCTGTGTGGATTGTGAGTCGTGCAGCGAGGTACTGTGGGAGGTCTGTGTGGATTGTGAGTAGTGTAGCGAGGTACTGTGGGTGGTCTGTGTGGATTGTGAGTAGTGTAGCGAGGTATTCTGGGAGCTCTGTGTGGATTGTGAGTAGTGTAGCGAGGTACTGTGGGAGGTCTGTGTGGATTGTGAGTAGTGTAGCGAGGTACTGTGGGTGGTCTGTGTGGATTGTGAGTAGTGTAGCGAGGTACTGTGGGAGGTCTGTGTGGATTGTGAGAAGTGTAGCGAGGTACTGTGGGAGGTCAATGTGGATTGTGAGTTGTGTAGCGAGGTACTGTGGGTGGTCTGTGTGGATTGTGAGTAGTGTAAGGAGGTACTGTGGGAGGTCTGTGTGGATTGTGAGTAGTATAGCGAGGTACTGTGGGAGGTCTGTGTGGATTGTGAGTGGTGTAGAGAGTGACTGTGGGAGGTCTGTGTGGATTGTGAGTGGTGTAGCGAGGTACTGTGGGAGGTCTGTGTGGACTGTGAGCCGTGTAGAGAGGTACTGTGGGAGGTCAATGTGGATTGTGCGGTGCAGGCGGCTGCAGTTGTCTTTGAGGTGGATGAGTGGTGGAGTGTAGGCAAGGAAAAGTTATGGTAAGAATATGGAGCCCTGACAAATGCCAGCACAAAAATCTCCACCAACGGTTTTTGCTATTATCACTTGTGTCATACCCCGCAACTCGTGAAATAATTCCAAGAGTTAAAATAGTTAAAACCGCAAAACACATAAAAGGCAAAACTGATAATGGAATACCTTTGCCAGAGAGAAGCCAGCGTTCATGGAGTGTTTGTAGATACACGAGGCAGCGAGCTGCAGCCCCATCCCATCGCTGATAATACCAGTGCTTCCTGGCGTGGCAAATTACGCATTAATGCAGTCACACTGCCGGCCTCAAATCGGGGCATGAGAAAGACACCTGCCAACTGGGCGACTGTGATAAAGAGGCCAGCCTCCTGCGCAGTGGATGGCCGTGCAACATTAATTATCTTGTGGTTGACGGGAGAACAGAACGTGTCGGTGGAAGCCTGAATGTACTCTACCGGACGAAATTTGACTGTATTTTAATGGAGAAACTTGCGAGTGTGTGTCTACTTGCCACGTTTGGTGCCTAAATTGAGCACAATGGGAAGCATGTATTTTAAGATGAGTACCGTGATGTTGGTGCTAAATAAAAAGAGTGAGCGAGCAAGCGAGCGAGCGAGTGGGCGGGCGGGCGGTAGGGCAGGATTTGATAAAAAAAACACATTATGCTCACGGGGCAATTCATGCGAATGACGCAAGCGCGAGACGTGAATCATTATTCATCAGCGAAAAGCCTTCAGGCGCCGACACTATCCGTGGGCGGTCGCGTACCCCGGGACCCTGACACCTACCATCCCTTTCAGCTGTATTTTGGCTCCAGAGCTAAAACCTGTGTAAATTAACATCGAATAAAAGATGTACAGAGAGAATTGCACAATCTAGTTGTGCCACACTGTGAAGCGAGCACAGGTCTCAGGGACATACGTCAATTAGGTTAAGCAACAATTCAGCATTCAGCAGAGACGTCTTTTTTTCGCACAAAACTAAACCACAACAATGTGAGCTGGTGTTTTCCGTAGGGGGCAACGGTTTGTTAAAATGTCAATTTCAATCTCGTGGAATTTCATCAACTTCTCGCACCGCTCCGTGCATCGTGATGCTCCACTGGGCCTCATCTCATCCCAGACGCAACAAACAGCATCGGCTGGCACACACCAGCACGTGGCAGCAGCGCTCCACAGCCGAGGCATAAGTAAAAACTACTCAAATTCAGTCCAGAAGTAGCTGCCAGAGATGTGCAGCGAAACGCCGGACTTGCCGATGAACAACACGCGGCACGACCGGACGCCGCACCAGAAGAGACACCGAGCTAAACGGGTTTCCCATCTCCTCGCCTGGCTGAACTCGCACAGGCTTCCTGTTTCCCCAGCTCTCTGGGCCTTTCCCCTTGGCGCTTGTGGTGACGCTGCAAGGCGAGCAGGAGGTCGGGGAGCATCGCATCCAGCACGGCGATGCCATCCCACGACGCCCGTACGCCCCTGTCGTCCCGACAAGAGAAAGACAAAGATCCCCCGTAGAGTTCTGACGCACTGTAGGGTCAAGTACAATTAGCGAACACCTATAGAGGCCGACACGGCACACGAGCGAGTGGGTGGCAAGCACCACGTCCTGCCGCGTTTTTCTTTCCCAGTGGCAAAGTTTACACTCTGCACTCGGTACTCATTTGAGGCTGGAAGGAGTTAGAGGAGGCCCAGGACCAGGTCACACAACCATCACTGGTGTTCGCCGTGAACGATAATTGAGGTCGGGTCACGATGTTTGCAGCCCGGTGTGTTAACCGCTGAGCCACCGCTCACACACACAGACACACACATACGGACACGTGCAGGGTGATCTGTCGGTGCAAGTAGGATACACACTGGACAATGAGGGCCACGCTGGACAACTTGCAGCAGTGACACGTGGCTGAATAAGCGAACAACAATTAAGATGGAGTATTTCTTGAGGCGATCCAATCTTTGTCAGTTCATTATGAAAACCGATGAAAGAGGGTTCAGTGCAGACAACACGGCAGAGGACAAAAACAATCCATTCATTCATCGAATCGGGAAAATGCAGACTCCCCGTGGGTGACGAGGCCTGAGGGGACAGAGGCCGAGGGAGATGAAGGATACTTGCAGGTGACACTACAACAGCGACAGTGTTTGCTACGCACACAAGCGGCATGTGACAAGGCTCATCCGGAGACGCGCAGCGCACGCGCGCGGCCGAGATGATTTCGCGACGCACGCGCGTGGAGAGGGCCGTCGCGTGGCCCCGCACAATTCAACCGCGCGCACGCACGGACGGACGCACGCACGGACGGACGCATCGAGCGAGGCCAGGCGAGCGGCGCGAAGCGACGATTACGGCTCACGCCAAATGAGTTGGTCAGATTGATGCCCATCTGCTACGGCGCAGGCTGCGACGGGGGAATTGGGAGCGTCTCGCTCCTCCAGAGCACAGTGCAAGGCTTATGGGTTTGTATTACGCCCGAGGCATTCACACACCAATCTGAAGGCATCGACACGTGCACCTTGCACACAGCGGCGATGTCACATCTTACGCGACCGATGGCATGCTCCGCGCCCCGTGTTCTAACTCTTGAAATGTGGTGCTCACGCACACTGCTGATTTTGGGGCCACTGGTGTAAAATTCCACATTCCACTGGCAAGAACTGGTTTGTGCATTATTGAGACACGGCTAGACCGAAAGGGACACCTCATCTCATCTCATTATCTGAAACCGTTTAATCCTATATAGGGTCGCGGTGAGCCGGAGCCTATCCCGGAAACACAGGGCGCAAGGCAGGAATACACCCGACGACGGGACGCCAGTCCATCGCCGGGCATTGCGGGACAATTTTAGTCTGTGAGCCAATCAACCTATCCAGGAGCATGCTTTTGGACTGTGGGAGGAAACCGGAGTACCCGGCGAAAACCCACGCGGACACGGGGAGCGCATGCAAACTCCACACAGAAAGGCACCCGAGCCGAGAGACTCGAACCCGGGACCTTCTTGCTGTGAGGCATCAGCGCTAACCACTGGGCCACCGGACACATTCTTGAGAAAACTTCTCATAAGTCGAGCTTTAAAAACCTTCCACACACTGTTAATAAGAGGCAAGTGAAATTATGCATAAAATCATTGATCTATATTTAGCTCGTGACTCACTGTCTTATTGTATATGTAAAGCGTTTGTGGTTTTCAATTCATGTGTTGTATGCAATGGATTTGCGTGGCTCCTGCAGCCAATCGTGGCTGCTTTAAACACCAAATTAAAAAATACAAACGATTCTTAGCTATGACTCTGCAATGCAACACACCATTAACGTCCCAGTGCCTTTTGTACATTGGCCATTACACCTACAACTGTGATTACAATGCAAGTGAGCTCATACCTATTTGCAGAGAAGGGATGATCTGAACCCAATTGAAATCTGAACTCACAACCGCGAACCCTGACCTCTGCCATTTTAGTCACACTATTATAGTTAAACAAGAGCAAGGAGGTAAACATCATGAACAGTAAACAAGAGCAAGGAGGTAAACATCATGAACAGGGAATAACTCTTGACACGTGCCCTAAGCTTTGAGAGGTGTGGCGGTGTAGCACTACTAAACATAACCACACCTGTCAGCCACAAGCTCACTGGCATTTAAGCAGTGTTCACGATCCAACGTAATTTACCTCCCACGAAATCCTCACCTCTCATCCAGAATCAAGAGGCCCTCGTCTTGAAACCGCTGCACTTCCGAGCTTGCAAGCGCCTTGTGCAGCCCAATGTCTGAGAATCTGGCCCAGTGCTGCAAAAATGCAAGACAATAATACAAGTCCCTGACACAACCACACGAGAGACTGTTAACCCATCTTAGTTTTAGATAAGGTCACCTTCATGAAAATAAAGGACTTTTTATTTTTCCATCACAGTTGCCTAGCAGAGCCCTTAGCCTAGGCTTATTGACTTAGAGCCATGGCTTATAACGAAAAGCGACATCCAATAACAGGCAAGAGTGGGTGCGTTAAGTGAGAAGTTGGGGCAACAAGGTGGGAAAGACTGATAAACAAAGTCTCAAATCCAGCCTGTATGAGACGCATGAGTCCACATTTAGGATCCTTTATTTGAAGACGTGCTTTACCTCCGTCAAGGTTGTCCTATGAATAGTAAAACTGCGACGAATGCCACTGGGTATGAAGTCCGTTTCATAGCGGGATGGTTCATCTTGGTATTGCACCAAGAAATATGCTGGCCAGCTCGGATAAACGGATGAACACACACACACACACACTGGCTCCCACTGGTGGGAGCCACTGGTGGGAGCCAGTGTGTGTGTGTGTGTTCAGTGTGTATGTAGATGCTCCACACGTTGTGACACACTTTGACAATTATGTTAAAGTTCCAGCCACAGCACATGCATAAAACGCAGTGGAATGCCTTAAATTGCTTTGATGTGTGGGGCACAGGGGACTCTTCCTATTATCCATATTCACCCACGCGTATTATGCCCTTTATTACCCGCTTTTATTTAACTTAAATTGGGGGATGTGTGTAATTGTTAGAATCTTTGAGCACAAAATTAAAGCATTTCCGATAAAGCTGGAGAGTTGACATTTTGCACGCAGGCATAACTCGGATGACAATGCAATCTCGTGAAAAAAGTTTGAAGACCGGTGACAAGCCGATCCTGGGCCCGCCATAGAAACGATCCTTTCTCTGTTACAGATCATAGCGAGCGGGTGTTGCGGGGAGAGGGGCGCGTGGGGAGGGCGGGCGGCTCCGATTAGTGGGACTCGGGGGCTCGCTGAGTGAGCCGCTTGATTGGCCATGCAGCGGGCGATGAAGTTTAAATCACTAATGATAAAGAGCTATAATAATGGCAAGAGTTATAGTGCGGTTTTTTTTTAAGATAAATATTCAACACAAGCAAACGAAGGAGTAGATAGCGAGTCGCTAGTGCGAGATCAGAATTGAACTCAATTTCTAAATTAGGCGGGAAGGTAATAAATGGCTAAGACTAAAAAAAAAGCTGAAAATAGAATATTTTTTTTATGACCCGCTTTTACTGCACTCCAAATAATTTTTTAGAACATAAAATCAATCTATCTAGGGATACAGACTAAAAGCGGGTAGACAAACACTGACCGTTTAAGACTACAATAATCTTTACCTTCAATGAAAAATTTGAAACAATACTGACATTAAGTGATAACTGATAGTTGTTCCTTTTACAAAACATTAGAAAAACACGTGGTTATGACTAAAATAATTAAATGTAAACCTCACTGTATTATCAGTCAATCGTAAGTCACATATTGTCAGTAATAGACCACCCGCTTTCAGTCTGTATCCCTAGACAGATTGATTTTGTGTTCAAAAAAAATATTTTCTACTTTGAAGTGCGGAAAAAAGCGGGTCATTGAAAAATTTATTTTTTATCCTATTTTATCAGAGTTGTAAAGTGCAGATAAACGCGGAGAGTAAAATTTTATTTGCAGCAACTCTCATCTGCACCAATGCTTGGATATGAGGATTAATAGAGCTTTCAGAGACCATGTCTGTGTAAACAATCTGAAAAATCCTCAGAAAACCAGAGCATTGTCACCACTTTTAGGGTTCTTCTCTTGCGTCAAGAGACTCCAATAATAGGAAGTGTGCTAAATAACCCTATGTCGTTGTTTTCAATCTTGATTTTTCCAGCGTTCTGGCCAATAACGTGGAGCAATGGCACAGCATTTGTATAACCAGTCTGACTGTGCTAATGAGACCCTAAAGGTCACAACCAACCCACACATTTACTTCTTTAAACAAATGCTGCTGGACAACATTGGTCTTGAAAACCAACAGGCTGACCCAAAGTATATGTTAGTCGTATGTGTATGTGGATTCGTGGAATGGAGGTTTCTTTATAAAGAATAACAGGAAGACTCAAAGCATAGTTAATAGGAATGGGTATGGATGCATTAGGGTATAAGGATTGTGGTAAAAATGGACAATCAACACAGTTAAGAGGAGCTTCACAGTAAACAATGTAATTCAAAGATCATATCGATTAGTCAGGTTCACAATTGTCCTTTAAATAGTAATTGCTTTCAATATAGAAACATTGTTTGCCACTTAGCACAATTGCTGATACGCAGCTCTTAATTGTAGTAAGTGCAGTAGCAGGTGGCCTTTTATCGTGTAACAGGAATATTAGGTTTGCAAGAACCTTTCACAAAACAATACGAAGGTAACCGTATTATCTCCACGGGCTGTACCGGAGTTATAAATAAACGATGTGATTTGCTTCTATTAAAAGGCCTCCAACTGCATGACACGCACTGCGCTATTACAGGCGGTGTAAATGGCAATGCCGCGGATGCTCTCGGTGGCAGCCTGAGCCGCAGGACGTGACTCGAGGCTCTACGCAAACGTGGCAACGAGCGCGCGTGTGCCAGGGCACCCGCCCGCGGTCGAACGCTCAGGGGCCACTGACGTCGGTGCAACATGCAGCAGTGGACAACATCCAACAGTGGACAAAGCACAGGACGATGGGTGTCACGCACCTCGTGGCTAATTCCTCTGTTCATCCTCAGCCCCATCACCAACACCTCTTCACACCTGTAACAAAAATGTAAGTACTCGTAATAATAATTGCATTCATAGAGCGCTTTTCACCCGAGGGTCACAAAGCGCTGCACAGAGTTGCGGAGAGAATGGTATGCCAACAACAGCACCAGAATGGAAAATCAACAGCAACATTTTTTTGGGTTTTTTCTTTTACCCAAAAAACACGAGGTTCTTAACACGGCATGCGAAACACAACGCTACCAACACAAAGACAGAGATCTTCCGTGCAGCATTTACACATTATTTGGGGAAAAGTGTTGCTCTGGAGCACCTATGAAGGCTATCAGACTACACGACGCTGTAGGTTACCAGCACATGCCCCGCCACCTTTGTCTCCCTCGTGGTGATATTTACACATCGCACCATGAACTAATTTGAGACTGAGTCAACCTAGGTGAAGCCCAGGTGATCGTGTTTGTAGAGGAAGGCGCTAATTGCCTCACTATCGTTACCATACACACACACACATAACAATGTGCGGTCCGTGACGAACGCGCAGATTACCTGCTCTGCCAAAATTCACTAATGATCGATTAAAAGAGCATCCGAGTTGACAAACACGTGCAGCGTCTGCGTGCCACGAATTTAAATTCAGCAGTGCTGCATTGACAGGCAGGGCCTGACTAACATTCACATTTATGGCCACGTATAAGCCACGCACAATACGACGGTTTTATGGGTACCTTCACAGAAATGACAGCTGCATTGGAAGGACACGAATTTATTTCATGATATTCATTCCTTATTTGTTTTACCCAATTTTATACCATTCTTGGTATCAGTTTTTTCTCAAGATGATTTTCCGTTTAGAACTCCCACAGCAAACAGTGAATCACCCTGTGTAAGGGAATAATCCCGAAGAACAATGTCATCGAAACACTTACGAAGGCACTTAAAATACCCCCCCATTTCCCCCCCCCCCGCTTTAGCCACACTAAGTCACACATTTTGTATTCTCGGCTGAGAGTCTGCCACACACCAATTAAACCAAAGCAATGCATTCTCAAAGCTGAAATTAAAAAATATATATTAATAATGGATCAAAAACATTACACGAGTCAGCGATGGCTGGGGGACTGAGCGGGGGGAGAGCTCAAAACGGCCGCAACTGACAACCTCCAGCTGAAATTGCTAAGACATCGAGTTTTAAAATGGATCCCTCTGCTTATGAATAAACCAAGCACTCAGACGAAGGTGCGTCATGGTCTTATCATGACAAATGAGGAATGTACAAAACAATACATTTACATCTGGTAATAGAATTTTCATACATGCATGCGGGGCTTTCAAGATAATCAGGCATCTCAGAAGTCAGCCTGAAAAATACACTCTTTCCATCCAGTGAATTGAGTGGTGCTGTAGCAACACTGAGACGCCACGTGAATTCAAAATGTACAGCACAGCAGGCCCGCCCCGTTCGCGGACGTCTGCATTGCCGGTCTGATCGCTCGCAAAGAAATTACGGTGGAAAAAAAAAATTGCGCATCGAGGCGTACGCCCCGCGTTCTTCAGTGGCCGAGGGTGGAGGAACTCAAAGCACCCGTGTTTTGCGCTGCGCGGTCCTGAAGGCTCTCGCTGACCGCTGACAGACGAAGCAGCTTCGGGGAGCACCCCTAGAGGGTGCTTGGCCTACCATTCTCAAAATGATTAACTCGTCTTGGAAGAGATGGGAGTACCCACACTTTGGCCCAATACAAACGGCCTGCATGTGATAATATTTGCACTTCTAGAGCGCCTCTCACCCGAGGGTCACAAAGCGCTGCACAGAGCTGTGAAAAAAAGGCATGCCAACAACAAGACCAGAATGGCATATAAACAACAAATGTGGTGAACACATTTACACTGTTGGGTGGACAGAACTTAACAAACATTCTAATTATTTCAACTCCCAGGGCATGAGCTTAAATGGGTGGACCTATAGACTGCCATTCTAGTGTGCTTACACCACGGCAGCATCATACAATGTAAACAAATGTAGTTGGTTCAGAAGGTCTCACAGGTGGCTGGCTATCCTTGCATTTAGTTTGCTTGCTGCCGAGCCCCGTTCTGTGCCTTGTATTCCTGCTTACAACTGGCAATGCAGTTTCCAGCTCTGTGTTGAAATAAAGAGATAACTGATCCGTCGTTTGCTCCTACCCAGTTCTCCGCGAAGTGACCGTACGACTAATCTGTCCCCTACGCTACACCGCGATGCCACACCAACACCCCCAGAGTGTGTCGCGCCGTAACCACACAGCAGGATAATAATAATTATTATTGTATTTATCGAGCGCTTTTCACCCGACGGTCACTAAGCGCTGCACAGAGCTGCGGAGAGAACGGCGCGCCAACAACAACAATAAAAACATTGTGGGGGTTTTGCGAGCCCTCTCTACCCGTGTCAACGTGGGATTTTGCTGGGTACTCCAGTTTCCTCTCACCCTAAAAGACAGGCTGCCACCCAGGTTAATTAATTGTATTGCGTTGTAAACAACGCACACTTCAAGCGGTGTCAGAGGCTTCCTCCTGCGGGTGGCGTGCCCGTGTCGCTCCACCTCACGCATCCAGTACTCGGGCTCCAGAGTCTGCACGCGCGCCTCCCGCTCCGCCGTCGCGCCAGATCCTCGCTCCACAAACCTCCCGTGAGCGCCTGCACGGCGGGACGACACGAGGCGCTGTCAGTGCTGCTCCGCCTAACGTTCAACCCCGTTCATTCTCGATTCGTTTGGCAAAGCCTGATAGAATTCATGACATTTAACGAAGATCTGATTTAATGCAGGGTCGGTTGTATGAGCAGGCGTAAAAAACAAGAGTCAAAGTGACTACAAAATCACAAATGAGTGTGGGCGGCACGGTGGCCCAGTGGTTAGCGCTGACGCCTCACAGCAAGAAGGTCCCGGGTTCGAATCTCTCGGCTCGGGCGCCTTTCTTTGTGGAGTTTGTATGCTCTCCCCGTGTCCGCGTGGGTTTTCGCAGGGTACTCCGGTTTCCTCCCACAGTCCAAAAGCATGCTCCTGGATAGGTTGATTGGCTCGCAGACTAAAATTGTCCCGCAATGCCCGGCGATGGACTGGCGCCCCGTCGTCGGGTGTATTCCTGCCTTACGCCCTGTGTTTCCGGGATAGGCTCCGGCTCACCGTGACCCTATATAGGATTAAGCGGTTTCAGATAATGAGATGAGATGAGACAAATGAGTGTGAGGCAGTGAACAGCAGTGGGAATTCCACATAACCCCCTGTATCATAAATTGGCCCGCAGAATGAAATAACACAGAAATACTTCAACTGATTTCTTACCCACAATATGCCAGCTGCACATTTGAACATACTTTGCAATGGGAGTTTTCTGTAGTATGATAGTAAACAATGAATATTAATTTCAATTTGTCAACCTTAAAAGTTTGCAAAATCAAAATAAGAACTAAATATGTAGGGGGCTTTTTGTACAATTAATAAATTGTACTATAAACGTGTTACTCTACAGCGTGTATTCAAGTGTGAAATAAGTAGCGCCAAGCAGTGGTTGTACATAGACAAATAAAGCATGCCATAGGAATATGGAATTTTCACACTGACATAGGGCCACCAATGGAGGTAACACAGCAATATGAATTGAGTTTAATTGACTATTTGGAAACCTTTTCAGGGGAGCAGTGTCCAGCTGATATTCAATTTGCAGGCAGTTGAAACCTCACCTGTGTTAAATGTATTATTCAAACCATTTGTTAAATTCATTACCTTATGTACACGCCACTTAATGACCTATCACTTCTGCACAAAACACTATAAAATTGCGTTCTAATCTCAAAACCCCTGGTATTGAAACTCAGCCTGAGAGTTAGGCATTCTATTTAGTTTCTCATTTGTTTTTCCGTTTCGGAATTTTATTTTTCCAACCCTGTTTTGGAATGGTGATTAAAAGTCATTTATCCATCAGTGTAAGGCATCACCGCACGACAGAAGTCCGTGCAGTCGGTGCAGGCCTGCGATTACTGATGGTAAACCGGCCCCCACTAGAGTCCACTCTAGAGCCCCTTGAAAGGGTATTTGGCCTACTCTTCCAGGCTGGTGAGGCACCATGAAAGAGTCTGGAATATCCACATTTTAGTCCACCACGCGAGACCTGCAACTCACCGTGGTGCAACCATTTCGACTTAAGGGTGTACAGTGGTGGTGGAATGTAAGAACATAAACCATTTTTTTAACTGCCATGCCAAATATCAAACCGGCAACGTCTTGATTGCCCAGTGTGCTAACCAACGTGCTAATCAGTGTGCCAATCAGTGTGCTAACTGGTCCGGTGTGATAGACGTTACACCATGGGATCATGTGCTGTAGCGTACAGCACATGCCGAAGGGAGGAATCGCACACGACAGTGTGAGTAAAATGAGAATTCAAGCGAGAGCAAAAACGCAGGCACGAGTTATGATCTGAGCATCACACAACAAATCACCATTCTGTGCGCACGGTCTCCTGACTTAGGGCATTTCGTGAGGTCATCATGGCTTTTGTTTTCCCCGCGCTCCCCTGCCAGCAGCCTTCAGCCATCATTAGCGATGACAGGGCATCCCTCCGAAAGAAAGTGTACATTACTGATGTCTAAAATGAAGTATGCCTCGATCGCTCAATTTAGCAGTAGCAATTTTACGCGACAAGATGGAAGCTATTTTTTTTTCGTATCATGAGCTCTGGTTAGCTATGTATAGAAAAAATTATGGGCTACACGTGACTCAATGCCTAAACTAACATAAGCGAGGTGCTAATGCCTGCCAGTTAACACCTTAAACCAAAAGTTGAGATTCCACATTCCCAATGCAGGCCCAATTTCACCAACAGGACGAACAACGTGCTGTACTTGTTTCAAGGACCGAGGAGGCATGGCCGGTGCAGTCTATCCTCCATCAGGGTTTGAACTGAGATGGTTTGTGCACGGGGAACAGAAGGCAGAGGTCAACTGGGAGAGCTCTGCATTGTGATGGAGGAGATGAGGGAGGGGATGGGCCCTAGGGGAGACCTGAAATACGTAGATGCAGGTGGCGGAGGGAGACATGAACGGAATGGGTCTCCCCCTCCCCCCACCCCAATAGTGCGTAAGCTCAAGATAGGTGAAGGAAGGGGATCTGAGGATCAATCGAGGGGAGCAGTGCCTCGGTGGTTTATTAGGGTAGGCTACAAACCCGGAGATCCGAGTTCGAATCTCGCTCACAGCCAACACCAGTGACGATTTTGCGAACCGGTCCTGGGCCTTCCCTAGGTCGACTCAGCCTCAAATGAGTACCTAGTGCAATGTGCAAATATCGCCACTAGGAAGACAAAGGCGGCCGGGCGTGGCGCTGGTCATCCACCCACTGATGTGCCGTGTCGACCTTCATCGGTGCTCACAAAAGGCACTTGACCCGAGAGTCTATTAAGGCTATACGGGGGATCATTGTCTTTGTACATCGATAACTCATAACTGGGAGACCACGAGGCCAGATTGTGGCTACGTGTGAGCAGTGTGCGAGGCAGGCGGGGAGGGGAAGGGGCGCGGACACTCACCGGGCCCCACTCCGACATACTGCTTCCCCAGCCAATAGCTTTGGTTGTGTACAGATGCGGCTCCCTGGTGAGAAAAACGACAAACACACGTGTCACATCGGCACTCGCAAACGCCCCCCCCGCTTATCAATCAATGGATTGATTCCATCGTTTAGAATCGTGCACCGACACACCGGCACTGAGAAACGACCGCGAGTGGAGACAGGCGACAGTGGCGACGAGGAACTGCTGCGGTGTGAGTAAAAATGACGAGCTCACAAGATGTATGGTGCACAAATTATTTAGCCACTCGACCAAAAAAAAAAGTACTCCCAACCAGCAACTGATTGGGTCAAAAACTGTAATCGTCATTCTTGTCTCATCAAGGTCACAGCAGATCATCAATAACGTACGTTGCTGGCTGCTTTGTGTCGGAACAAGTGCCCACTCGACTGCGCACAAGGAAAATTACCCAAGTGCTGTAACTAAGAGTCTCACGGGTGCACAGATACAATTGCTCGTGTTTTTTGTTGCGTGGATGCAATGGGACGTCACCAGTCACGCATACAGATGTACAGCCACTGACAGAGGTGACATCATTTGTGAATCGGTCATTGCCGCTAAATGGCTAATTTGTGCCGTGACATCAGCACACAGTGGGACGCAATGTTCCGACTGAAGCAGCAGGGGTGGTAATGTTAACATTGAACCCATCAACGTTATTACGATGCCGCTGTTCGCCTGTAAAGTGCTGGTGACAAATGCACTCGGAAATCAAGAGTGTAATAAACCAGACACTGATGATACCCAATGCACCCGATGCACTGTGCTTTATTCAACATATTAATGCTCTCTCTTGGCCGATTACGGGGAATAGTTTATAAATGTAACGCGACGATGCATTAAGTAACAACTCTCAAGTTCACCGAGATGCATGTGTGGTGCCAAGTCTTGCGCCGTGCCAGGCTAGGTGTATCCCGACGCCCGTGCCGTGGCAGAAGATCGATCTCCGGGTTACAGCCGGAGATCGGGGTCAGTGCTGACGGGCGGAGGTTGTTGTTAAGGGTGGTGAGAGGAGAAAGGAAGACGGTGAGATCCCCCGGAGGTCGTAAACAACCCTGATGATGCACCGTCGAACCTTCTGGAAGGTCTAGGGAGGTATATAAGGGGAGAGCAAAGTGGGCGTGGGGTTGTTGGTGTGGTGCTTCAGAGTTGATCTTTGGTTGCCATGTTACCGGGAGTTGATCCACGTTAACATTTTACCGAGAGTTGATGCGTAGCTATCGTGTTACGGACAGGTGCGCGTTGTGGTTTCGAGTTCAAGAAGTGTTAAATAAACGAGTGGCTGAATGAAGAAAGCACAGCGTCCTACCCTGCTCGTCGGGGAAAGAGAGGAGGAAGCGTCCATTCCAACGCGGGCGCATGGCGAAATGGACGAGGTGGGAGAGATCCGCATGCTGCCCGACACATGTATCAGCCAGCATGCCAGAATCGATGTCATGTGATGCGTGCATTGTGTGCAATGGGTCCATATCACCCCTGCAGCTACTGGAGGTGCTACCATCCACTACAAAGTTAGAAAAAGGAATCAATTGCTGCAATTGAATCACGACTCTGAACTGTGACAATATATCCAGCACATGTAATATATACACGTTAAGCTGTAGATATACCATTTATTAACTCATACCTTACCCACAATCCACCATCCAAAAAAATAATCCATTAATATCTATAACTTTGCCGTGCTACAATGTAAGTTCGAGTATTGAAGTGCGTGAGAAAGCCTTTTTTCTCACACAGCAGGTAACTCAGCAGCAATTGTTTTACAGAATACACCCTTGAGAATCAGATACGATACAATCAGCTTGGTGTTCGTTCAGAGTTTTAACCAAATCCGTTGCAAGACGACAGTCTATGGCATCTCTGCATTCAATATAATTGTTCCCCAACAATGTCGCCCTCCGGATAATGTATTCATTCTGTCCACCGTGTGCTATTCTCGGCCATACAGTGGCGTGACGCGGTGCCGGCGATGTGGGAATCGGAAAATGTATGGGCGACGCTCCCGCTCCCGCTCGCTCTCTCTGTTGTGGCGATTGCGCAGGAACGATCGGTCCCTGACCAGAGACGTATTCAACATGAATCGACTCCTGCACACGCTCGCGCCTATAATTGGGCACCAGAGCAAAAAATCCACAACTCCGGGAAGGATCGGTGAATACAGCGAACGCCTGCACA
>JAZEWT010000003.1:20393922-20411753 GCA_036362905.1 Mordacia mordax | reverse complement strand
TTGTTGACTACCAATATAATAGTTCTAATTGTATTTAGTCTGGAGGGACGGTTTGTGATGTCCACCTATGAGCGAGATTTAAATTCGTGACCAACAAACCTTTGAGTGGAAAATCCTGACATCATTATTTATAAAGTAATATTGTTCAACATGGCGATGTCTCACATACTTTTTTCACATCTCCACCTTACTGCCTGTAAACATTCAGAAAGCAGCCAACAATGACGGCACAGTCAGCGTTACACTTTTCACATTGACAAAGGATATGCCACGATCGCATGAAACAGGGAATGTAAGAGAATATTGAGTCACACTGTGTGACGTTTCATGCGATTGTTATTGTTCAGATTGTTCCATGATTGTTATGGGAAAAAAAGCTCGTATCTGGATTCACCCACCCATGCCTTCTCACTATACTCTACATGCAAAGTTTTCGAAATCGTACAATATTGGGTGCATTTCAGGAGATTTAGCCCACAGAGTTACCCCCTGATATATTTATTAAAAACCCGAGTACTGCTCCCCTGGCACCAGAGTATTGTTGATGTAATCAGGAAAAGGAGGTTATGATGACTGGGGATCCATGCGCAGGATGGGGGAGACAGCAGATTACCGAGAAAGTTCGTGACCAAGTGACTCCGCTAAAACCCGGATGGTGGCATACAACAAAAACATCCTGGAAGGGCAGGTGTCAACATGTATTGGATTTATCAGAAGCACGTGATGACGATGTGTTGAGATTATAGACGAATTGGCCATGATGCCTCTCAGCTTTCCACGGATAGATGGAATTAATTTGGCACTCAGTTAACCACTCCCGGCAACCTCTTATCTGTGGATAATCGTGGATAATAGGAAGACTTAAAGTGCATGCAAAATAATAGATTCGTCTGAAGAGCCATGCAAAGACGTGGATAATAAGAGAGTAGTTAAGCATTTAGGAATGTTTATAATTTAATTATCAGACATGTGGAAAAACGTAAGTAGAAAATAAGCCTTGAAATGCCAAACCCAGTAATTATCCTGAATGCAGTGACTGTCTGCAGGAGTTTGCACATGTGCCAGCTGCGGGAAGTTAATTATATCCCAGTTTTGATTTTTAACTGAGGGCAAAATATGAACGCACCAAACGTCGTCACTTCACAGGAAACATTTGAACTGAGAGCCAACTGCAAGAATGATGCTGAATATTACCAGAGGGGTGCAGTGTGTGCAGCCCTGGAGATAAACAAGCCACCTCCGGCAAACACATATTTCTGAGAATGCTCCAGAGAATTTCACGATAATCATTGAGCTCCTTCCCCACCGGAAAGTATAAAGATACAGCTCTGTGTCTGCTTGCTCACACCATTGTTAGCAGAAGGGACTTCACTGGAAGACGTTTTTTGAGCTCTTCTGGAGAATACTGTGTCTTCCACTTCCACACCAAACAAACATCTCGGACGAAATGGGAGTACACTACCGACATTTTACACCAAAGCAAGTAACCTACGGACCAACCGTGCTGTACCTATTTAAACTGCTGGAGAGACACAGGCGGCGGGGAGATCGAAAAGGATTTCATAAACTTGCCTCAAATGCAGCAGACTGGGGGGAGGTCGAACCGGCGACCTCCGCACTGCACGTTGGCAGGATGGCGCAGTGGTAACATCTGCGCCTCAGAGAAATAAAGTCCTGTCCGAGGCGATTAGATTCCCACCTAAGGCACCTTTCTGTGTGGAGTTTGTGTGTTCTCCACCTGGTCTGCGTGGGTTTCCTCCAAATTCTCGGGGTTTCCTCCCAAATAAAAAAAATATACTCGTTAATTAACTGGCCGATATCATCATAATGTAACAGTGTCTGGCATGTGTTGGCGCCGGCTGAATGCATGGCTGCCTTCCCCTCACCGCTCTGTGGTTTCTTCACACCTGTATAATGCTGTAAGTCACCCTGGATAGGGGATGTCAGCTAAACAATATTTACTAATAATAATTAAAGTCCTGTTAGCTGACTGTTACAGCCCTCAGTGGCACCCACTCGACGCCATTGTTGCACAGTGTTCAATGGTGCAGAGAAATGCACTTGTCAGGATAATTCGTCGGTGGTTCTACGGCAAAATGTTCGGCTTCACCCGCGATCTATACGCACCACGCTTGCGAACGCTTGACAAACCCTGGCCCAGTTGGGTGCCAACGGAAACAGCGAACGTCCATTTCCTGTAAGAGATTAATAATTTAGAGCCCTTCTGGCTGAAGTAAAATGTAAAAAAAAAAAACTGCTTTTTACATCCATCTTAAGAGTAAAATGAAATGTAAGTGGGTTAGTAGGTGGCTCAGGGCGGTAGCGATGAAGTTAGATCAGTAGGGATGCGCCTTTGAGGTCTTGCGCGCGCTGTAGCAGCATGGAGTTTCAGGGTATCGGTAAGTCATCGACATCGAGGCACGCGACCACTGTGGGTGTCGTATGTGTCTGGAAACGCCGACATTGTTTATATATAAGAGACACCCATGAACGTATGAACAAAAAGCACACTATCCAGAATCCGGGTGTTTCTCCCATCACCAATGTGACAAATAATTGACTCTGCTGCGACGCTGATTTAAAATACAGAGTCAGCAGGCACATCACCGAGTCAGTTACCAGTAATTTAAGTAGATTTCATAGTACAACTGTATAGTGCAGTTGAACTCTTATCTGTGACGAAGTGAGGGGAGACATTTGCAATCTAACCAGTAACCTTTCGCTCATACAACACGCTCAACTTCCAAAGTGTGGCTGTTCCCTTGATACTAGCAATTCAACAAAACATGTCATACTTGAGTGGATGGCACGTGCCATTAAGTTTGCAGGATAACAATGCCATCGGAGTCAAAGCGAAGACACATTATTCTCAAGTGCACGAAAGGCTCCGTCTCGTGACAAAGCACCGAGTGTAATTTAGTCAGCAGGCCAATTAACCTATGCAGCGTGTCTATGGCCATGGAGAGAGACTGCAAACTCAAAGCAGAAACGCACCCAGGATGTGAATCAAACCCAAGCACTTCTTGCTGTAAGATAGCAGTGCCCCTCTCTGCCCCACCATACCGCCCACGTGTTAGATTTTTCCACGTATTCATTACACCTGATTAAAAATACATTAGTAAAACAATGCAGGTTTCCCTGATGCGGTCGCTTGATGCAAAGATGCTTACTTGGGAGTGAGCGGCAGCAAGCGCTCAATGAACGAATGTGGGCCACGTGGTAGTACAACACGCGGGACCAGCATCACAATTAATGCTTCACGCGCGCGACACACACCTCCCTGGCGAAGTTGGACACCTCGTACTGGTTGAGTCCAGCACGGGGCAGGACGTCCCTGGCCGTGGCGTACATCTCGGCGCAGGCGTCCGCGTCGGGCAAGACCAGCGGCTCTCCCCGCGCGGCGCGGGCGAACAGGGCCGTGCCGCGCTCCAGCGTCAACTGGTAGAGGGACGCGTGTCCTAGCGCCGGCGCCGACCCCAGCAGCGCCCGCAGCTCCTGCTCCCACGAGTCGGGGCGCTGGCCCGGCCGTCCGAACATGAGGTCGGCCGACACACGGCCTGGGAAGAGGGCACTTGCCGTGGCCAGCGCCCGCAGGCCCTCCTCCGCCGTGTGGTCTCGCCCCAGCGTCTCGAGGTCAGCGTCGTTCAGTGCCTGGAGGTGGCAAAGTCAACGCTCATGAAAAATCTTTGGCAACCTACACGTAATGCAGAATGTGTTTTTATGTACGTGTATTTATGTCTGCAGTGAGGGTAGAGGTTCAAATCCTTCAACCTCCACACGAGTACAAATTGTATCTGCACAACACCAAGGCTATTGTGTCTTATTCCAGCTTTACATCACACTTCCGTAATTATAAATACTATTTCAGCTTTAAATTCCCACTTTGTACTACCATTAACCCTTTTGAGCACTCTTCGCTCGTTATAGTGATGTGAGAATAGCACAGTACACACTAGGAAAAAGGTCGCCCATGGGTTGGGTGTTTTGCTAGTAGTAATAAAATGCATCTCAACTCTGCAGATCAAGGAGATACAATCGGTGGGGCCGCACTGTCCGTGGAAATGACTCCTGTTATTTTAGATCCGTGGGACAGGCCCACAGATAACAGGGTGAGGTCACTGCTAGGATTCATGGCAAAGGCTTGGATGATAGGATTATTCTGACATCAATTCAGACAACAAACGTTGGAAATTTTCCCACGCAAACAGTGTCTGGTTCATAGACGACTCTTACATGTGGAGAGGCTCAAACAAAATAATGAAGGACTCCCTGTGAACTAATTCTGGATAATCCATGGGTTTACAGCCAACATTCTGTGACAACGCCACTTATAGACGGTCTTATAATCCAGGGTTTTGCACTGCTGCACGTGGGCTCTGAATAACCACTTAGTTTGTTTCCTATTGCAAGCTGCCATTTGCACAATGGGAATAAAATTGTGAGAAAAAAAACAAAACTGTTTAAAGGGGCAGAGCAGTTTGTTTCAGACGGCACTTGCATTGGGATGCTGGACTACTTGAAAAAAGTGATGTTCTAATGAGCGAAAACTGGAGAAAACCCATTACACATCGGAGGAGATAACAATTACTTACGCACGATTATGAGCTGCTGAAGTTACTTGTTTAACATTGCTTATTCTCCTGGCAGCGATATCTGTGAGTTGCACACATCTCCACAAATTCATAAAATAAATACTCCAAGGATTGTAAATCTCTAGTTGCTTATGTTTTCCCCCATGTTTGTCGAGCGTTTTAAGTGAGGATGCAATAGGTGCAACATAAACTATGTCACAAGAGCAATATTACGGTATTTACGTAGCAAACATGCCCTTGCGGAGTTTTTAAAATTTTTAAATCTCATTGCCGTGTCACCACAAATGAGAGCGTTTGGTGTGACAACGGTGCCACGGAATCACTCGAGCCAGTCGCTTTATTTATATTCGGGCGCGAGAGCATTGAGGCGCGAGAGCATCTCGTTTACTGGAGACACCTGAGGCATCAGATGCCATTCTCAATCTTCCTTCCACTCAAATATAAGACAATTGTTCAGTCATTAATTTAGCACATCCCCTGCTGCATTTTCTCCCATATTTGCAATGCTTCAAGTACGAGTCATTTGTCCTGTTTGCTGTTTAAGGAATGTGTAGAATTTGCCTGAAGCACTACATTCCGAAGGATTCTCCTCACCTCAATCATTGTCTTCTTCGCTGCCTAGCGGTCACATCCATACAACGCAACTGGGAAACACCATTGCACATCAAACATGAGCCGACTCCTACCGCCAAGGCCTCAGGGTCTAACCAAGGCCACATGTCCATGTCACACAAATCACAGCTCACATTTGCCACGGGTGCGGCTGATTGGGCAACACCACCGTGCAACATTGTACTTGAAGCATTTCACTTGGGTTAAAATTAACCACCCAGCATGAATGGTACACCGCAATAAGATCAATGTGAATGTGGTAAAGTGTAGGTACTCCCAGATCTTTCAAAACAATTTGTCACTGGAGAAGAGTAGGCCCATCTGCTAGCATTGGCCAAAAATGTAAAGGTTTAGCCCTACAACAGGGCTGACCCTTAACCTTTCTAAAATGAATCCGGCACTGCTCCTCGGGATAGAGTGGGGTGTGGACTGCAAGTGCTTCACCTTTGAAAAAAAACCATGCACACGGCTCAGCGTAATGAATCTACGATGGACATCAGGCGCAAAGTCAATCGAGTAACTGCCGCTCGCCAGAGTGGTTTTGGATCAAGCTTCTCAGCCGGGACCTTGGAAGTCTCTCGGCAGACTATAGACATAATTCCTTTGCCGCTCAACCCCCCACGGGAACAGAGCCACCACACTTTAGGGTTGCTCATTTATACACAAATAAACGGCAGGCTGGTGTTTGTTTACAAGGTGCCCGTCTATACGGTTGTTATATTATAGGAATCCCACATCCAGAGTTTGCGAACTTACTGAGTAATTTCTGCCATAATAATAAACATCTATCTAAAAGTACCCTATATGTCCACACATTTACAAAGGGCAAATATATTACACATACCACTCAGTAATTATATGAGTACACACACTACTCAATAATTATCTAATTAAGCAATTATATAATGTACTATTATATAGTTATAAATTTATAGTTATTTTATTATGCAGTTATATAATGACATAATTATATACTTACAGAATGACTGCGTGTACATTAAACTGAATAGCACACGAGTGTCGTATGTGTTGATTGGCACAACTGAAATGTAAATTCACCATCTCATAACAGCGGGATAAGCCATACGTTTTGTAAATGAAATGCACGAATAGGTTTACCGGTTAATTAAAACATTCTCGATTGTTTACTGTCGTTGAAAGGAATACCCCAGTGCTTGTTCAGGATGTACAAGTGTAGTTATGGGTGTGCATGTACATGTAAAACTGGGTGGTATTTATTAATATTGGGTGTGCACGAGTGCATTGTGTATAAGCATGTTTGTGCCTGAGCGAGTGTACATGTCGACGATCATTTCACAGGGCGGACTGCAGGGCAGCAGAAGGGAGATTGACAGTACTGGATGGCGTGTGTACACACATGTGTACGTGTGCCCATTATTTTGTTCATTCCCCCAAATGTTATCACGATTGCCTTACCGGTGACTTGCAAAGCTGTGCAACCCTTGTTGTTAGCAAATGGTCAAGCGAAGCATAAACCACAGAGCGATCTCAGAGCTCCATCTCAGTCAATGGAAGTAATATTCATGGCGTAATAATGAAATTGATTTTTTTTTTACTTCCAGAAGCGGAATTTAGCCAAACGAGGTGCAATATAAAATACAATGGGACACGGTATTGTGTGTGTGTGTGTGTGCTACGGTGGGGCCATGCCGAGACCATCAATTCTCTCGACATGAAACCGCGATTTAATCTCATGCGGCAGAACTCGGTATCCATCAACGCAGCATCTCAGCGCTGCCTCTTCAGGGCTCTGACCTCCGTGCCGTGCGTGCAGTGGGAGCGGCACGTGCCTGCAGGCCAAGCGAGACGCGGTTGACCCCGGCGGCGCGGAAATCCGCAAGCCTCTGTGTCGCGGTGGAGCACGGGTTCGCCTCCATGGAGACCTCGGCTCCGGCTGGGAACCGCGCCAGCCTGGATGCCACCTCCAGCACGGCCGCCAGTGTCCGTGGCTCCGCCAGGCTTGGCGTGCCACCGCCAAAAAACACCGACGAGATCCTGTAGCCATGCACAGCGGGCAAAGTGCTAGGGAGGCCACTAAGGTCAAATTGGCGGTCGGGGATCTGACTCAGCCTGTCATCGTCTTCACTTTGGCATCAATAAAAATATAACCCGTGTGTTGAAATTAACTGGGGTTTAACAAAGTACAGACCCCTGCGTATATCTCTCTGATGATGTTTTCAGGTTGTGCCTTCATTAGACAAAGCTCCCAGCACGAGCAGCAAAAAAACCAATGTCAAATCATGCTGAGCAACACACGTGACAACCAGAAAACAATCGGAGAACGATTGGAAGCATCGCTCCTCCGCTGGTGTTTGTGAGTGTGTGGGCGCCCGATCGCTTGGGTGCGCGTCCTTACGTAGTGACGCCGCTCGCGAGAAGCAACGACTCCAGCTCACGCACCAGGCACTTGCGCATACGTGCGTGGTCCACAGCACGCGACACGTACTTGTTGAAGTTGCAGTACGTGCATCGCCGCTCGCAGTAGGGCCACTGGTCAAAGGCGGGAGGAGCAAAGCACGAGGCAAGCTCGCACACATTATCATCGGTCATGGCATCGTTGTCGTCATTGTGTTGATTTAAAATACTTCTTCCACTCGTGAATTTATCGAAGACGCAATTAAATTGCAATGCAGTACTAGCGTCACATGTGGAGGTCATGGTTTGTAAGCAGCGCACAACACAATTTAGCAGGGCACGATTTAACATTCCGGTTGGTGCGTTTACCCTGTCCATGATGTCTCCAAACTAATTAAATAAAATTCTCTCTGCAGGAAGCATTTGTAAAATGTCCCCTGATACCGACTCAGAACCACAAACACAGACACGTATTGCTCCATCGGTGCTCGAGTCTTTTTGAGCGCCGTGCGATGGATGAAAACATCAGCCGTACACGGCGGTACACGTCTGTCAGCATCAGCGTTCTGGGAAACAGGGATGGTGGAAGCAAGAACACTGTGTGATGTGAATTAAATGACAATTCGACAAGCAGCCGGCTTGACCTATGTGCATGGCTATTTGAGTGTTTTTGTTGGTTTGCGTCACATGTCCGGGCACTTCCAGTTTCTCCTGTGAGAGAAAAAAAAAACCCTGCAGAAATAATATAATGCATTTAGAAATGGGCCAGGATGGACCAGGATAAACCAATGATAAACATCTTTATTAAATAACAACTGGTGGAAGGAACCTCCACAACAATTTCCGGCCAGAGCAAACTCTGGCGCCCAGTCACACGCGGATGAAGATTCGTAAATATTTTATGTAGTCGCACGGAACGCCATCAATCACTCGCGTTGAACGAATTGCATTAAGAGGATGCGGGCTGTCTGTGAAATGTGTGTGGACCTATTCCGCTCGAAATTGCACCGTTTCATTTGAATGGTGCATTGAGTAGCACTTCATTATCCGTATTCTTCCACGGTCAGCATTTAAATGCCGCGGCTGCTATCAAGTGCCTGCCCAGGCTTCTGGCTGTCATCATGCACCACGATAATCTGGTGGAAGACAATATGTTAAGGGTAGCACGGTGGCCCAGTGGATAGCGCTGTCGCCTCACAGCAAGAAGACCCGGGTTCGAATCTCGGCTCGGGTGCCTTGCTGTGTGGAGTTTCCATGTTCTCTCCCCGTGTCCGCATGGGTTTTCACCGGGCACTCCGTTTTCCTCCCACAGTCCAAAAAAACGTGCTGCTGCATGGGTTAATTGACTTGCAGACTAAATTGCCCCGGCGATGGACTGGCGTCCCGTCGTCGGGTGTATTCCTGCCTTACGCCCTGTGTTTCCGGGATAGGCTCCGGCTCACCGTGACCCTATATAGGATTAAGCGGTTTCAGATAATGAGATGAGATGAGACTAAATTGCCCGCAGTGTCCGGTAATGGACTGGCGTCTCATCGTGCGTATTTCCCTGCCTTGCGCCCTGTGTCTGCCGGGATAAACTTCGGCTCACCGCGACCCTGTACAGGACCAAGCGGTTTCTGACAATGAGATGAGATGAGGAAAATTATTTCCTGCGAGCGATGTACTGGCGTCACATCCAGGGTATAACCCCGCCTTGCGCCCTGTGTCTGCCGGGATAGACTCCGGCCCATCACGACCATATACAGGACCAAGCGGGCACTGATACTGAAACCCATTCACAATAACCAGCAATGATCACATCAGGGAGTCACATTGTCACGAGCAATGGGGCCCCCTGGCGGAAGTGACCCCACGGCTATGAGGCTTAAAATTACTGGGTCTGAGATGGGATTTCGTGGATCCCAGACACAGAGCAGGTTGGAGAGCGGTTACCGGTTTGTTTTTCTCCTTCCAAACGTAACCAAATGTATAATAATAAACACTTGTATGTTTCCGACAATTACGTGACGTGGTTATTACAATAGCCTTGCAATACAGAGCTGGCCGGTTCGATTCCATCTCACGGCGGGGCAGTTGAAACAACGTGGAAAGTTTATTTTTCTCCCTCGTTTAAATCGTCTCCGCTTGTCGCCACACAGCAGTCTAAACGGGCACACCGCACTTGATCATCCGGGTGGCTTGTGGTGGGGTAAAGTGTGGGTACGTCCACATCTTCTCACGAAAATTCGACCGTGGTTACCGGCTCGTGACATCCAAAAGCGGTAATGGATTCTCAAACCGGTTGCCACTCAACAAACCTATTTAACTACAATGTAAATGTATGGCGCCTTTGACAATCCACTGCTGGATGAAGGCCTCCCCACGACGTGTGGGGCACGGGAGGGAGGTAAGCAGGGGAGGCAGTGATGAGTGTTCACGCACACTAAACGTAATAACTACTACAAAATACTTCCAGTAAAGCCATTGTCCTTAACGCGTCTTTCCCTTTTAAACACCGTCGCGAGTTACTGGTTCAGTGACTTTAGCTCCTCGCTCCTCTGATACACAGTTATACTGTGGTTGCATCGAAACAACTGTCATCGTTATCAAGACGCAGCAATCAGTGTCACGGTGGTCCAGTGGGGTAGCGCTGTCGTCTCACAGCAAGAAGGACCCGGGTTCGAATCTCGGCTCGGGTACCTGCCTTTCTGTATGGAATTTGCAAGTTCTCTCCCCGTAAAATTCTAATACAGTATTTAATTGCTAAACAATAATTGTGCTTATATTGCACAGCATTAGCACTGCATTGTCACCAGGCATGAATAATTTGTGTGGAAGAGTAGGCCAAATACCGTATAGGGGTTCCTCGAATTTTACTACTTGCGTATGGCAATAGGTTCAGGAGATAAATTCCAATGTCGATTTCTGCTTAACATGACAAGAGGATTCCAGGAGAGAGTTCCTTCGAATGATCATTTTTCCATCAGCAGTAGTGTGAGCGGGCAGCGCAGTGGCCCAGTGGTTAGCGCTGTCACCTCACAGCAAGAAGGTCCCGGTTTCGAATCTTGGCTCGGGTACCTTTCTGTGTGCAGTTTGCGAGTTCTCCCCGTGTCCACGTGGGTTTTCGCCGAGCACTCCGGCTTCCTCCCACAGTCCAAAGGCACGGTGTTAATTTGCCTGCTGATTAAAGTGCTCCCAGTGGCCTGCGACGTACTGGCGTCACATCCCGGGTATAGCCCCCCCCCCCGCCTTGCACCCTGTCTGCCGGGATAGGCACGTCCTTTGGACGTGACCGTCCTGCCGTCAGTTCCTCCAGCCAGCCAGCCGGCAAAACCTCTGTGTGCTTTTTCTCTGCTTCCAATGCAGTGCCTGTGACTCGACTGAGCCGGGGCGCACTCACGTGTACGTACACAGCCGCCTCGTGGTCGTCGTGCACGTCGGCCAACGCGGGCTCCGCTCGCACCGAGCTCACCGATGGACCCCGACTACAAGACTGGGCAGCGTTCTCAGGAGCCACGGCGCTGGACGCCATCTGCGACATCAGCCAACTGCGCCCACGAGTTGGTGCGAGACGTGACATTGGTCTTCGTCTCTGCTGCGGAGATGTTTACTTTCGCATCCGATCAGAGCTACTGTAAGCACCGTACTGTGTGTATACACTGTATGCCTACTTGCGTGTACGCATTACTATACACAAAAGACGTATCAAGCGAAAGCTTGTAATCTCCGATTGAGACTGCGACAATTCTACTTGCTATTTGATAAATGGCATTAAAGACTGCGATGAGCCAATCGCAAGCGTGTTGAAAGCTCTGCCCGTAGCGCCTGCAAATTACTAGCAGGAAATCAATGGGGGGGGGGTGTGGGAGTGAGAATCCCTTCTCAAGCAGTGATTTCAAGAACGGTGTGGTCTAACTTTGCTACACATGTTTAGAAACAATACAATTCGCTGTAACTGTCAAAGGCACCAATGGGACGGACTCAGCTAAACGATTAAATACCCTTCCCAAGGGTGTCAAGGCAAGCCGGGCTGCGCCGCCACTGCCTTCCCGATAAACACCGAGGAGCTGCGCAAACCGCACGTGGTGCGTGCGCCACGTGAAACGCGTTTTCCGTTTTAATGTGCCGCCCGGCCACCGTAGGTTAAAAGGGCCGGAACGAAAGTACGAAACAGTGGTAGTTAATATTAAACAACCGTTCGTTACCCAATTATATCCCGTATACAGTAGATCGGTTTATGGGGAATAGTGTTTAAAAGGTGACGTGCAATCAGCGAGCGAGTTTTCCACGAGAGTTTCGCTGCAAGATTGGTTGCAGTCAGGACCCCGGGTTGGGTGCGCGCCCCGGGCTATTGTATTACATACAACGCATAAGCGCGCGGTCCATCCCATTGGTGGATCCGCGCAGCCACGCGTTGGCTCCACCAATAGCGAGCCCGGCATCCCCCGCGTGCGCTCTAACAAATACAATAGCGCGCGCGCGCGCGCGCTCGTCGCCTGTCACCGAAGCGAATCGGTTCGCTTTCAAATCCGTTTCGGAAATCGATTCGAGACGATGAGCGGTCGTCGATTCCAAAACACGGTAAGCTTGCATTAGAATCGATCCACAAGTCTGCTGTGCAGGGTGATCGACTCCGCGGAGGCGAATCGGCAGGGAAAGCAAGGTCATGGCGGGCCTGGCGGGTAGAGGTCGCTTCTTCGTGGCGGCGGCGCCGGCGGCGGCGGCGGCGGGACTCGTCCGCGCCTTGAGGACCACCGGTTGTTATGAGCAGCTGCACTGGCGTCACCATCATCACCACCAGCACTACCACGATGTGCGCACGCCTGCCGTCGTCAGTGGGCTGTGCTGCTGCTGTGCCCATCACACTAGGAGCGGCGGCAAGAGTGTGGCAACGCGGAGTTTGAGTCGTCATGCGCAGCCTCATTACCCTCAGCGGCGTGTGTCGACATCGTCATCATCATGAGAGGCATAACCGCTGAGATGGCAGTAATAATAATAATGATAATCTTTCACCGCTGTGTATGATCGCGCACGTCATGAGCAATCTCCACCAGCACTATTAGCGTCATCGCTCTGGCAACCGAGTCGGTAGCGGCACGGCCGCGTTGGTTGCCGGCGCGCTCGCCCGCTTGTTGAGGCTCCCGTGAGACGCGCCGAAGACTCTTGGCGTCATTTCCAAGAGTTAGGCCATTGTGCGCAAGCGTCGGCACCCGAATTGAGTCAAATTCGACAACAACAACAAAAACGCCCGCAAAATGACTCCATCGCGATAACGGTAATGGTTTGGGCAATGATAACAGCTTGTAATGATGTAGGTTTTTTCACGGCTCGATGCATGATGATTGCTTCGAAAAGCTGCTTTCTCGGGAGCGCCATCGACGCGGTTGTCCCGAGAGAGCAGCTTTGCGAAGCAATCATGATAACAGCTTGGTCCGAGAGCGTCCCCCCCTCCTCCTCCTCGCTCGACGCGGCTCTTAGGAGACGCTCTTGAGAGCAGCTGTCACGCGCGTCAATTCGTCCGTGGCGCGCTCTCGCTCTGCACCGACAGCCTATGCCGCGGGAAGGAGGCCCCCCCTGGGCCCAATGCCCAACGAGGACATCGACGTGCGAAAGCTGGACGACTTGGAGAAGTACCGCAGCTACACGCCTTACTACAAGCGCGCCGAGGCCGAGCGAAAGGAACACAAGTGGTGGCGCACGTACCGCGACTTCGTGCTCTACAACGGAGGTGTGTGGCCGGAGTACGGAGAGGCAACGCCAGCCAAGAGATGGCCGGACTTGCCAGCCCTGTGGGAGGATTTGGCGTGATGGCATGCACCTGCGCCCAGTTCCTTTCGAGGCAAGGGTTGGTGGATCCACGCACGCTTGTGATACTGCCAGATCTACTGGGATACATGGTGACCGAGAGATGGCAGTCCGTCAGTGAATTTGTAAACCTGCTATATGGACCCCTTTGAGTGTTACCCTTTCACAATATTGATTTTAGCCAGATGTACTGGAATTTTTTCCCTAAAGAAATATGATAGAGATAAAAATCAAAATTTCAATGTAAACAAAACACTCCAGACATTTTATTTTTACTTTTTGAGGTAGCTGGCCTGGGAAGTCTCTAACTATTGTGTAATATTACAAAACCCAAGACAACGTCATTGCATATTGAAGATTATCGTCTTCTCAATGAAGTTGCTTGAAATACGCCCCAAAGCAATTGTTGCATAACAAATGGAAAACATTGCACAAACCTAAATCCCATGAAATATCCCATTTTTATGTACCTCAGAGGTGCCAGCCCCAGCACGTCTACAGGCACCTGGTTGGCCCTTTCGGTGGGGAGGCTGTTTCAGCTGGCGAGGCCCGTGACGTCACGATATATTGAGCAGCAGGCTAATGGTGTAGTTTTGCACTGTGTGTTTCAGCAACATTGAAACGCGACGACGATGGCTCAGGGCGGCCCGTTGACATCGGGCTCCTGCGCCCGCGCCCGGCACGCGCGGCGGAGAGGCTGGCGCGGAGGAATTTGGTGCGAGAGAACGGGAGGAGCCCCGAGCTGGAGAGAGCCGCCAGGATGCGAACATGTGAGCAGCCACGCAGCAAGGCAGCGCCGAGACGTGGACAGGACTGCAACCTGTCACGATTTACCCAGTAGGACCTCTTTTTCAGGGAGATATCTTTGGGAAATTTGTAGTGGAGAATTTCGCCAGCAGCATCTCCGATTCGTGGATCTGCCCCTTAACTGATTTGCAGTTTATACCTTGGCTTGTGCATTTGCCAAACTGTTTCAAGGAATGCCCCTGCAGTCAGAGGTCCTCTTTTAGGTATTTACCCACAAGACGTTAGAAATCCTCGTTTTATTTCGGTTGTGTAATAATATACCACTCGAGATGAAACATTTGTCATTCTGTGGGTCGTGAGATCTTCCAATTTTTTATTATTTTTTCTTGTGAATCAGAGGAAGCAACCGCTGGCATGGTTTATGCGGTCACAGCTCAGCAGCAGGCGTATTTGAAAGCTATGTTCTCTTTAAAATAAGTAGACATTTAACACGGGTGTTTAAAAATACTTGTTATATATTGGTAGGGGTGTGGCCTTATGCCATGAAGTGGAGACCTGTGTCATTTATGAGCAGAGATGTCGTTATAATCGAGGGCCCACTTTCATGGTCACTGGTCAGATCTGAAATAACTCACCAGTGCTAACTTAGTGCTGTGGGTATTAACTGCTACCCAAGTCTCATTTCACTGTGAAGACCACACAAGCTTTTAAGTGGAAATAAAATAATTATACACTCACCTTATACATGGGTGACATATCATCTCAAGCATTTGTTCCTTCAGTTGGCGATGAGGATACGACGTAACACGTGGCACACTTAACATTGCACACCATCATACCATACCGGTACTCATCTCATTCCCTCGACTCGGCACAGTGCAAATCCCACTGGATGAGGTGCGGGCTGACTGGGAGAATACCACCGGACCCCATCACATCCGGGACATCGTCTTGCACTACGGCATCTACAGAGACCTGTACAACGGCGCCGAGTTTGTGCCGCGTGTCATGCTCCGCGTCGCATACGACGTGCCCGATGAGAACGCCACTGCGCCCGTCTACTACGGCAACGTGCTTCTCCCCCTCGAGGTGAGACGTGATGCCAGACTCCTGGCAGGCGTCCCCTACCATTTCAATCCAGCCCTAGCCATACAGTTATTTATTGGCTGAGCATGCTGTGATAAAAATGGTCTCATCCGAATGTTTGAAATGTGACGAGTAAAATCATATAATTTGATTCAAATTGTCTTCCTGATCCAATGAGCAATGGAGTTGTCAGCATTATCATTCGTGAGCCTGACTGAAATTCCACATTCCCATTTTTGAGGCTGGTATATGCTTGACATTTCATCAAACTGTATTCATGGTATTGATCTTGTAGGTATGTTAATATTTTATTTGTATTTTAACTTGCAGTTGTTAGTTGAGGGTGGCACGGTGGCCCAGCGGATAGTGCTGTCGCCTCACAGCAAGAAGGTCCCGGGTTCGAATCTCGGCTCTGGTGCCTTTTTGTGTGGAGTTGACATGTTCTCCCCGTGTCTGCGTGGGTTTTCGCCGGGCACTCCGGTTTCCTCCCACAGTCCCAAAAACATGCTGATGCATAGGTTAATTGGCTTGCAGACTAAATTACCCGCAGTGCCCGGTGATGGACTGGAGTCCCATCGTGGGTATATTCCTGCCTTGTGCCCTGTCTGCCGGGATATGCTCCAGCTCTCCGCGACCCTGTACAAGACTAATCGGTTTCTGACAGTGAGATGAGATGTTAGTTGAACATTCTTACTACTGTGCTATCCTGGAAAAATATATTTTTTCTTGATTGATTGAGAAATATGCATAATGTGGGGTAAGTGGCAAGGGCTCCTTTTTTTCAAATGGATTAACAAAGTGCAATGAGTTAATACTTATAGAGAGTACGGTTTAATAAACCTCCACCAAAGCACCTTTTGAGTCTGGCAACTGTTCACTGAGCATGGCTGACCCCTGTGTCCAACACAGACGCACAAGGCTCCAGAAGTAACATTCGAAGCGAGTGAAGATTCTCTCTGGACGCTTATTTTGACTAATCTCGGTATGATCATTATCAACACCAAGTCGTTACAATCCAGGTTGCTACAAAAATCACCAGCTTATGTCCAAAGTTTTACATTTCACGGCAATCACAATAAATTATTTTTTGTTTTATAAAGATGGTAAAAAATGTATAACACGTAAGGCTTACAATAGGTAGGTCGTTTGTATAATTTTAAAACGTTTGTGATGTTTGTAAAAGTATTTTTGATATTTGTCCAATATATATTTTTCACCTTAATTCAGTGGTATATTAAAGATGTAATTCTTAGTAATCAAATACAATTAGAGGGTACTTTAACATTTCAAATTACGTTGACATGCAAACCTAGTTTTGCTAAATTCTAACACCGAAACTTTTGCTACTCTATCAAAAGGTATATTTTCTGAGCAAGAATAATAAAGGGTTTCATCATGGATATGTCCCAACAAGTTTCCGATCTTGCCTGTTGCAGATGGACATTTGCAGGATAACGAGTCAGAATATCTACACTGGTTTGTGTGAGTTTGCACCTCGGGACATAATAATAATAATACGAATTGCTTTTATAAAGCGCTTTTCACCCGAGAGTCACAGCGCTGCACAGCTGCGGAAAGCACGGCACGTCAACAACGAGAACGAAAAATCAGCAACAACGTTTTTTTTTGGGTTTTTTTTTTCTTTTCAACAAACCCGAGCTGTGGAGAGAATGCCATGTCAAAAACAACATCAGAATAGTTCAACTGAAAATCAAACAGCAGCAATAAATTCTAGGACATGAAATCATGCCAACAATGTGTTCACCAAATTGGTTCAGTGTGGTTGTTAGTTTAAAGAGCCGGTATCAAGGATTACTTGGCTATCAAAACCGATTCAGGTTGACTGAACCAACGCTGCTAAGATGCAATCCCAGAAGGCAGAATTTGATTCATACCGTTAAGTCAGGTTTTTATCACGTATTCACTTTTATCAGTACATTTTTTTATGTTAATAACTGAATGTTATGGCTGTGTCTCAAGCATGGTGACATTAAGACATTTCATTTAACGTAGAAGAATTCAGGTCTTTTTCAAGGGTATCTAGACCAAGTTGGCCTGTCAGCAATGGTGGAAATGTATGGACAAAGTTGGAGAGATAAGCATATATAAACTCGCACAAAACAACAGAATACTTGGTAAACTAAATTAATAATAACGGCAGATAAAATTATGCATAGAAAGGATAAATTACACGTGCAATTTAACAGTTTCCACCAGTACTGCACCTAGTGCAGTAAGCTTCAGCACTAGGGGACACAATGGCAGGCATGCGCGATGCTGGCCATACCATCGAGGGATGCCTTGGCTGCCCTGACAGTTGATTACTATCGGCACTTCTTCTTACAGATTTTTAAACTGTCTTGTTCTCGTCTGTTGTCTCGGTCTGTGTCTTTACAAAAACAAATGTGCCTCTTGTTCCACCGGAGACCCACTGTATTTGCTGACATTAACTTGTATTTAGACCCCCATACAGATACTGTACACATTGAATTCCATAAATAGAAGCTGTTTGTTCTGAAGTGGTATACCGAGTTGGAGTGTTGGCTACAGTGAACTTGGTAACATGTGTTTCATTCCTCGTTACGGCTAATACCAGTGGCAGGTAATATATGAACCAGTGCTGTCCATCCCCCC
>JAZEWT010000003.1:20378619-20393895 GCA_036362905.1 Mordacia mordax | reverse complement strand
CCCCGAAACTTCTCACACCAACTAGCATGGTAAAGTATAAGAAAAACCCATGGCTCACATGGAGTGGAGTGTCACTTATTGGTGCGTGAGAAATGATGGAATTGTTGCAGTATGTGAGTATATATATATGTAGTGCCATACATGTAATTAGAGATGAATGTGACACAGGGTGTGTGCGTGAATTCCAGTGGGAACATCCCGGGAGGCCGGGTGTCCGCGGGACAGACAGTGTGCCACTACTTGACACCATTCCCGGCAAAGGGCACCGGTTATCACCGTCTCGTGTTTCTCCTCTACAAGCAGGAGCGCCAACTCGATTTTGGCACGGAGACTCGACCGGAGCCATGGTGAGACCCGACGGAATGCACACTTCACGGAATACCTGTGCCACCTGTTCATTCACTCGCGTGTCCATGTGACTCGTCGTTGTCATCATCTGCGATCTACCCACTGTCGGGTGAAATCTTCCCCTTATGCCGCCGCCACCCCTCATAATGTTGGAGATGATTTCATTGCTCCATCTCCACGGTAAATGTTCACCCGGGGATGTTCCTTCCTTCTGCTGCCACTCGATACATTTCGAATCTCAGCCCACTTTTCTTAATAGTAAATATAAGAATTGCTACTAACAGCTGCTCTTTCGGCAAAGCCATGTTGAGCGTTCTTCTTCTCTGGAAGCGAAACGCCAGAGGAGGAACAAGCCACACGAATGTTTCAAAAGAGCAGCTCTTACGAGAAATTCTCATACATCGAGCCGTGAAACGCTACATGAATATATGAGTAAATGTGATGTTTTTAACTTCCATTTGTTTTCTATCCCATGTGTTTTTTTTAGTCACAGCCTGAAAGAGCGCACTTTCCGGACGTATGACTTCTATAAGAAATATGAGGATGACATCACTCCGGCTGGGATAGCATTCTTTCAGAGCCACTGGGATGAGTCTGTCACGGAGATCTTCCACAACACACTCGGTAAGGAACAAGCAGGTCCAGCGCATTGCTCAGGAGACTTAGCGTTAATTATATGAAAGATGCAATGCTCTGCCAATCCACAACTGGATGACGGAATCCCCAGACGTGCGAGTCATGGGGAATTTATTGATCACACTTAACCACGTGAGCCACTGTGTGGGAGCATAGAAAGTATTGTCCGCCAATAAATATTGCGGCACTGCCCATTGCTGCCCACAAGTATCTCTGAAACAGTCTTTAACAGCTGTTTTATACGTGGTGGTCACCCTTCCAAGCTCTAAGTATAACCCTTCTTAGAATAAATAATCTAATGAGGTTTGGCATGCTCTGGGCGATTTTGTAATAGGCGTATGTTCACACACCAGCCGGTGCGGTTACCAAAACTGCCATTTGATTGAGCGCCCATAGGCTGGCAGTTAATGGTAAGTACTGATGGTGATAATGAAGCTAAGAGTAGACCTAGGAGTCTCGTTATCTGAAACCGCTTAATCCTATATAGGGTCACGGTGCGCCGGAGCCTATCCCGGAAACACAGGGCGTAAGGCAGGAATACACCCGACGACGGGACGCCAGTCCATCGCCGCAGACCTAGGAGGTACAGTGTTAATAACTATGGGATTGAAGGGAAGGAAGGAATTGGGAAATGTAGTCGCATCAGCAATTTTTTTCCTGATTTTAATTTGGAAGTAAAATATTTATGAAATGGTCGGCACAGTGGCCCAGTGGGTAGCGTTGTAGCCTCACAGCAAGAACGTCCCGAGTTCGAATCTCAGCTTAGGTGCCTGTGTGGAGTTTGCATGTTCTCCCCGTGTCCGCGTGGGTTTTTGCCGGGCGCTGCGGTTTCCTCCCACAGTCCAAAAAACATGCTGCTGCATCGGTTAATTGGCTTGCAGGCTAAATTGCCAGCAGTGCCTGGTGATGGACTGGCATCCCATCGAGGGTATATCCCTGCCTTGCGCCCTGTCTGCCGGGATAGGCTCTGGCTCACCGCGACCCTGTACAGGACTAAGCGGTTTCTGACAATGAGATGAGATATTTATTAAATACTGCAAGTCTGCAGATGTGTTGTAATTATACAATTCTGTGCTTGGGTTTAATGTAGCTAATGCTGCGTTCTGCAGTGAATAATCATTATTTTCTGCTCCGGTAGTAGTTTTAAAAATTGTGAAAACTGTTTACTAATTAACAGCCCTGTGTAATAAATCTCATCTCATCTCATTATCTGAAACCGCTTAATCCTATATAGGGTCACGGTGAGCCGGAGCCTATCCCGGAAACACAGGGCGTAAGGCAGGAATACACCCGACGACGGGACGCCAGTCCATCGCCGGGCATTGCGGGACAATTTTAGTCTGCGAGCCAATCAACCTATCCAGGAGCATGCTTTTGGACTGTGGGAGGAAACCGGAGTACCCGGCGAAAACCCACGCGGACACGGGGAGAGCATGCAAACTCCACACAGAAAGGCACCCGAGCCGAGAGATTCGAACCCGGGACCTTCTTGCTGTGAGGCGTCAGCGCTACCTGTGTAATAAATATTTGCTTGAAATGCACCACTGTTATCACTTTAATACCCTATTGCAAGCAAACAACATAATTAACGTTAAGGAAAAGGCACAATCAGCAATTCAGAGAGAATCATATTATTAATGCCAAATCAAAACAATATTTAGAGTTGTGAGTCAATGCTTGTAAGCAAGTTCAGTGGGAAAATTGTAATGTTCCATGAAGAATCCAAAATAATCTGTTGTGCCCTTAAACATCTGATGTTGGTTCATATTGGGGTTTTTTTTTTTCAGATATGCGTGAGCCGGTGTTTGAGTACGACTGGCCCAAGCCATACCACCCGCCGCAAGTCAAGTATCCGCACAAAAAGACCCTCCGCTACCTGGACCTGTACCGCGATAGCAATGAACCCACCTACGGGCATCACTGAGCAACTGGACGAGGCAGTGAAGTGTCCCCTCCGCCAATGTGGGATGAGCAATGTTTCATCCCACTCGGCACACTGTGGTTTCTGGCACAGTCCACGGCGCAGTTCATCCACGCTGCATGCAGCCGCTCATTCTGCCACGCTAGTGTAAACAGTTAATTTGCTGCATTGGACTTATGTGGCGTCGACACGCTCGATCGATCAACGGAATGGCAGTCCTCTGTAGTGGTGACCCTGACCCAGTGGAAAAAAAATCACATTCCCATGACAGGGGCAGTTTATGGTGGTATAATTCTATCACCTATGCAGCAAGAACGAGCCAAGTCAATCACTGACCCTGAATTTTAAACTTGTAATCTTACAACTGAGTCAAGTGCTTTGCAAAAAATCTGACTGCAATCACCTGATGTTTGAATAGAGTAATCGACCTCACGGCTGTATATTCTATCGTTCCATTTCCTTTGACAAAGTTACCCGAAGCCAATGTCTATTTCTTTCTCCCCACGTGTACTTTTTAATGAATAAACCAAAGTTTCCATTCTCTGTGAGCATCATGAAAAAAGTAAATTCGTCACACATGGAAGCTTGTGAATTTGTGCGATCTGAATGGGTGAGTGCTGGATAAGCAACACCATGCATGTAATCGGGAGAGGAAATCCAATCTCGGCATAAATGCTGCGATGACCGCGATTTCACCATACACGTGCGCAGCAGGTGGTGATGAACAGAGCTGGATGCCCGCAGCTCCATTCTCCCTCGGCACCATTCACCAAGTGAATCCTCACCTCTATACCAAGGTCGCAGCTACGACCTGTGCTCGTGCTTGCACTCCATTTGGCACAGCCCCCCAGCCAGCTTGTAATACTAGATTAATATTGAATTTGAACTTACATCAGGTATGAATGCCCTGAGCTCACAATTCTGTACATAAAAAGAAGTCGTGAGCCTGGGCTTCAACAGCAGTAGGATATTGACAGCACGCTCTGCTGGAGGAAGAGATTTGTTCACCGAATGAAACGACAAGCAACCTGAGTATTACAGCTGATTTCACATGGTAATATCTGCTGCCGGTGATGGACTGGCGTCCCATCGTAAGTATGTCCCTGCCTTGCGCCCTGTGTCTGCCGAGATAGGCTCTGGCTCACCGTGATCCTGTACAGGACTAAGCGGTTTCTGACGATGAGATGAGATGCATATCTGCTGCCTTCGCAGTGAACAGAAGAAGCCCACTGATACGGTTCCATTTCCTCCAGCTTAAAGGCGTTCCCAGGACCAGTTAGAGCAGCCACTAGGTGGAGCTTATAACACTAAACTGTGTAAATCATACGCTGCTCAACTATGTGCTGAAGTTAAAGCCCCTGTCAAGCTTCTTACACGGCTGCCTGGCGCTTCCAACACTTCATTATACTGTTTGTTAACAGTGCATAACATTGCATTCATTTATTATAAAAATCAATTGTAAACACATTTGCTGCCACAGGTTAGTTGACAGAAGTGACATGACACATTACTGCTGCATGACATCAACACGTGAGACCTTTACCCATTTCAATCGGCACATGAGAGCTTGTGGGATGTGTCCAGCTATCATCCGTGACATGGACTGTGGAAGGTTGTGGGACTGCAATTTTGGAAATGCTCGTCAAACTAAAAATATATATGACTGATAACAGCACATGTTTGGACGATTGCTTAGGTCTCGTTAATTTCTGAATAGTGAATGTGCATTTTTAAAATTCAAAGCATTTATCACTGAACATCCTTTTACTGATCTCTTCACGCGCTTCGATCTTTGCCGAGAGCAAACCAAGAAGCACTTGCATTTTACAGTGCTAATGCTGCACTCACATTCCTATCTGGTGCACAGTATACGGATACCTAAAATAGCTCTCTGGTTTCCCAACGATCGGGGCAAAAAGATGTAAATGTCTGTTAAATGGCTCTTTCGGCAGGCAAGCCGCAAGACCTTCCCACATGTTAAAACAAGCAGAACAGTGCTCAGCTGTGATGAGGATCAATCAGGCTAAGGAGAGCGAGGACCGGTCGGAAGACTTCTTTAGGTTGCGCAGAAAATGTTCTTCATCTTCCAGGAAGTCGTGATCCTTGGTACAAACATAGGATAAAAATTACATTTAATAACTTGCAGTCTTTTGTCAGTCTATTACTAATGGCTTCCCTCATGCTAGGTCACCAAGGCACTGTGACTGTACTTCACCACACTGGCCAGTGTGGACTGATGAAGGGGTGGCAAAAACCATTTCAGATATCACCACTGACGTTAGCTATGGCCGAGAATCGAACTCAGAGAATATACACACAGCAACACATTGAATGAGCCATTGCCACTACTGCATGCCAATGTCGACACTTATTTCTCAAAATCCCAGAGTCTCAAGAAATTTCAGCGTTGGTCTGTATTACGTTAATCTGGAGTTTATTAAGTGTTTTGGCAGCACCAAGGTTCAATATATATGGGTACACGGTATAGTGATTGCACCGTTGTGGCCTAAAATATATAATAAGTATTCAAACTATCTACTATCAATCGGAGAAAAATATGATTGAGATTTCAGATGATTGGTCTTATGCAACAAGATTTAATAGTTACTTATCCTGTTAATATCTATCAAGACAATTACACAATGATGAGTTACTGTTGAATGTTAGGCATGAAATGAAGGTCACGAGCCCTCGACTGGCTGAAGAGATAGAGCAAGCATGTAACGTCTGTAAAACAGCACGTGTGACAGTCATACCTGATCGGCTGTGTGCTTGAAAAGTGTGAGCTTTGCCTGCAGTTCAGCTGCAGCAGAGGATGTGAGGGTCTGCACAAGGATGCTCTGCATGTTTGGTACAGATGCTGCAGAAGGAAATAATGCAAAATTAAAACCGCAACAGTGCAGCGAGTATACAAATCACTGACTAAACCACACTGAAAAGAAAAACACCTTAATCATCAATCTCCTCGTGTTACAAATGATTGAATCAATGGTGGAGTCAGGTGCTGTCTTGCTCAAATAAATACTGCTTGCTCATTGACTGTGGTGGCACCAAGCCAGTGACATATAAAAGTTAATTTCCCATGGCATGAGCCACTCGCCACAAATATCAACCTGTGTTAAATAATTCAAATAATTTGTTCGGCCAACTGGATATCGATCTCATCTACAATATATTAACTTAGTTAATAGTTGCAGACTCACCTAACAACCCGTGAAAAAATATATATATATATGTTTGGGACCAGATGAAAGTTGTCAACGTTGTACCCTTGTTCCACATGGAGTCACAGCAGAGAACAACGTGAGACAAAAGGAATGTCCCAATAGCAGCCTTGTCACCGACCCCACTGGGAAACACCTTAGGGATGGTCCTAGCAAGGAAGACGTGGTTGGCTCTGAACCGCACCTGAACATCACTGCACGGGTGTCTCATCTCATCTCATTGTCTGAAACCGCTTAGTCCTATACAGGGTCACGGTGAAGCCGGAGCCTATCCCGGCAGACACAGCGCGCAAGGCAAGGATATACCGACGATGGGACGCCAGTCCATCGCCGGGCACTGCGGGGCAATTTGGCCTGCGAGCCAATCAACCTATGTAGCAGCATGCTTTTTGGACTGTGGGAGGAAACCGGAGTGCCCGGCGAAAACCCACGCGGACACGGGGAGAGCATGCAAATTCCACACAGAAAGGCACCCGAGCCGAGAGATTCTAACCCGGGACCTTCTTGCTGTGAGGCGACAGCGCTAACCACTGGGCCACCGTGTCACCCGCTGCACGGATGTGCAGCTGCCTATTACACTGGCGAAAGATGAGAGGCAGCCCCCCCCCCCTCCTGCACTGCGACTGGTTATTGATATCAAACCACGGAACCCGTCATCCAGCAGTGCTTGACGCTTCACTGGCAGGGTCTCAAGACATTCACAGCATCGCTCCTGTGTGCCTAGCCTCGACATCCACATCGTGTGCCGTTAATCGCCATAGCACACGAAAAGAGAATAAGGGGAAAGAACGAACGAAAGTATTGCTGCATGCAGTGAGTCATGAGCGCTAAGTGCATTTAATACTGAGCGGGAGCGACGTATGGAGATGTTGAAGATGAGCGTCCATGTGTGGCAGCACACGTTTGCTGTGCAATTTTGGAGTGGGAGTTCCTGGCAGGTGACTCATGTTCTGCCGCTCTTGAGCCATGGAGACTCTCTCCTGTGCAACACAATGGCAAATACATACTGCGTAAATTTATACATGATCATGATATATTTTTTTTTACCAGTATAATGTCGGATTAACAACATTAAAAAAGAAATGAACTGTGCATACAGAAGCATAAAGCTTGGACTTACACTCTGAAACCGATAAAGAATCACACATTACAGAACATAACGTTATTGGCATCGTATTGTCTGTCATCAAATGTAAGGGGACTTTGCCAGGGCATATCGCCAGAAGAGATGATGATCAGTAGTTGAGACTAATGACAGAGTGGTAGCCAAAGGAGGAAATGTCCACCTTGAAGGAAGTCTTCAGTTGGCTCAGGAGCCAAGACTGAGACCGTAGTGACTTGGAGACATACTCCTTCATCCTAGACAATTGACCACGGATGATGACTTTCCATGACGTAATACTCTTATCGTGCTGCTGGTGTCATGTAATTGGGTTCATGTCACCACTGACAAAAACATTTCCAAGTACAAAAGATCCCGCCAAAAATCACCAAACAGGACCATCCAGCACAGAGACACACGGGAAGAAGCGCCTTTGGGGATGCATGTGTGTATTTATAGAAGCGAGCAAACGTACGTCCGCATATGTGTACGCTCGTGCACAGTTCGCCCGTGCGTGCGTGCGTGCACGTTGACTGCGTGCGAGTGGGCACCCTCCGCGCACCTGCACCGCTCGCTGCTCGTGCTCGCGCAAGGCCTCCATCTGCCGGTGGATTCGGTCGAGACGCGACTGATGCTCCCCCTCGATGCGCCGAGCACCGCTCAGCGCCCGTTCCCCGTCCGCGCATTTCTCCGAAGCGGCCTGCGTGCCGACCAGTGCAGCTGGGTCACCTGCTCTGCTGGAGTCGCTCCTATCCAGCACTACAGCTGCACATTGCATCTACAGCCTACAGCCTGTTGCTTCATACAAGCACAGCGGTTGGCCGACAGTGTCGCGCAATGGTAACCCCAGCGCAAGCGGTGCTTAGGTTCAATTTCTGACTCACCAACCTTTATCGTTTGCTCTGCATGGCTTTTCTTCAGGTTTTTAGATTTCCTGCCATAGCTGAAGCTAATAAAATATTTAGAAAAATGTGTACTGGCCAAGCATCACAATGTCGAGAAGCTAGCTGCAATTTACCCAATTGAGATCACACATAGCAAGAGTGCCTCCAATTGTTTGGTAGGATCCTCCTTAAAAGTGTCAGTTGACTCAGTGAGGCTTTCCTAGGTAAATAAGTGTAATAATAATATAATATGCCATTAGTATGCCCGTGTTCCGCAAACCTTCATCATGGAGTCCAACTCTTGTGTCCGAAGGTTCAAGGAGTGTGCCAAAGCGTTGAGCTTTTCCCTCTCCCTCTGTAGCTCCTGCCTCTCTTTCTCCAGGATGTCCCTCTCCCGGTTGAGCTGTTCCTCTCTAGACTTCAACTCACCGGCTCTCACCGTCAGGTCAGCCTGGCTCTGTAAACAGAGGAAAGCAATGCGCAGTGATAATAATGATAAAATAAATTAGCTCTCCTCTCAAAATCGGATAACTCGTGTTCGCGGGTACCGAATTTCTCAACCAATTTTGCAATGTGGAGCAAAGTAGAGTGTCTGGAGATAACCCCAGGCCGAGGAGAGGCTGGTGCTGAATGTAGGCCACCAACATACTGGCTACGGCCTCCTGCAACCAACCGCCTGAATGATCTGCAAGTGTCTCTCAGCCTCTACCTCAGCCGTGACATGTTGGTGTCATTGTGGTGACACCAACGACGATGATAAAGACAATGCTGATAACAAGGAAGAGGTGTAAATAATACTGGTGTATGATGATAATGAGTGACAAAGAAGATTAAAATGGCATTGGTGATTTTGCCACAGACGACGATACGGAAGATGACGATGACAGTAACGAAACAGATGATGAAAACACTGTAATGAAGCGAATGATGATGCTACGCATGTTAATGGCTAAAGATGAAAACACTGCTGAAGCTGATGAGGATTGAGGATGAAGCTCAGAAACCCATACGCACGCATTTACCAGTGGGTACAAAGACAAAAATCCCCCATATAGCCTCTACAGGCTGTAGGGTCAAGCACCGTTAGCGAGCACCTATGTAGGTCGACACGGCACGCGAAGGGGTGGGTGACCAGCACCACCCCCGGCCGCCTTTGTCCCCCTAGTGGCAATATTTTCACACGGCACTAGGTACTCATTTGAAGTTGAGTCGACCTAGGGGAGGCCCAGGACCGTTTCGGAAAATCGTTACTGGTGTTGGCCGTGAGCGAGATTCGAAACCGGGTCGCTGGGTTTGTAGCCCTGCGCGCTAACCGCTGGGCCGCCGCTCCCCACTTACCAGTGGGCACACGCACACACGCACCTGCGTGAGTTTGATGATGGCAGCTTCCCGCTGGGCTTCACGCTCCGCTTCGCGTGCCGCGTCACGCTCGACGCCGTCTGCCCGGCGCGTGCGCCACACCTCCGCCTCGGCGCTCTCCGCTGCCAGGCGCCTGCGTTCCTCCCCGCACCGCGCCATCACCGCCTCCTGCTCCTTCAGCAGCGACGTCTGCCGAGACACAAAACGCGCCGGCCCACCGCCCGCCAGAGCACAGAGAGAAATCCCACGCACGCTAGGAGCAAGAGCTCAAGCTCCAATTGAACGAGTCAATAATCTACTTACTGTACTGCATCCTATGGAAACCGCCTCATTACTGTGCAGGTATATGTCTCACACAAAGCTCCACCTCCAGGTGATCCAGCAATCCTCTCGACCAAGTTGCAGCATCATTTGGTTGCGACCCATCAGTGGGCTGCGACCACCACCTGGTGGTTCGTGGAAACCAGACCCGGGTGGGTCAAGTAGGTGCAAAAGGTTGAGAACCCCTGCCTTAGTACATAGTACACCCCATGTTGGCAATGGAGACATTGGTACGTTTTCATAAAATCATCTGACAGAAATGAACAATAGTCAAGATAGGGATTTAATCAAATATGCGACCATCGTCAGAGCTGACACTTGCGTCAATCGGGTTGCGCATGTGTGCGCCACCCACCTTGGCACGGTCGAGTTCCTCCCTCTCCAGGTTGAGCTGCTGCACCATCACTCTCCGCTCCTCCTCGAGCCCACGCTGCAGGGACTCCATCTTACTCTGCTCCGACTTCACCTTCCAACGTTCCTGCAACGACATTGCACCGTGAGTTCACGGACTTGAATAATCGCAAAACAACCTGACAAGGGTGCACCCACACAAAAATCAATACACTTAAGGGAAATAAAGATTTATGATTGGATTGAAGTTTGTAATGATGTAGGTTTTCACGGCTCGATGCATGATGATTGCTTCAAAAAGCTGCTCTCTTTGGACAGCCGCGTCGCGAGGTGAAGAGAGGAAGCGAGGAAGCATGGTGCTATTGTTTGTTTACATTGTTGGAAATAATACGGATTTTTATTTTATAAACATGAACAAGCCAGGACTAACCAGGCTTGATTTTTCCACGTGTGAAGCACCACAAACACCAACGGGACAGCTACTGGATACATCACCGACAGGTATCGCTCACCGCTCGTGCAAGCAGGTTGCGCGACTGCTTACCGTGCAGGACAAACGCATGTCAATTAGCAACGACTCGCCTTCTGTGGCCCTCACCTGCTCCAGCTGACGCGTCTGCTCTCCAAGTCTCGCCTCCATCTTGGAGATGGCGTCTTGCAAGTGAGATCGCTCGTCCTCCATGTCCCTGTGCTGCCGATCCAATCGATCCTTTAGCTCTGCGGCATATGTGGGCAAACGATGCACGAAACGTGTATCGAACAAGTGTACTAGCACGTTAACATAAGATAACACAATTAGGGAGAGTGCTACTTTGACAAATAGAATGACCGGTCCTAAGCTGAACACCACCTTTTCTCGTGACTGAAAGTTAACAAATTCTGTGGCTATAGGGCTACAATAGACCATGTAAGAATTTAAGACTAAGAACAATTGAGTTCACAGAGCATCACATAAAATCCATGACTCGTGTTGGTCTATCCTGAAAATACAAAGACACAGACGTGCAGCTCCATTCCAACTCAGAACAATTCTCTGCATCAACAACCAATGGAGTGCTGCTCATCGACACAATTAACTACGAACGGGTGGTGGGGGCCAGTTACTCCAAAAAACAACGACGGCCGACTTCCCACAGTGCTGTGATATTCATTCAATTGATTCAAGTGGGGTTACGGGTCGAGTCGAGCCAAAACTGATATTTGAACTTGCGACCTTTCGACTGACAAGGCGAGTGCTGTAACCACAGCAACAGCCAAGTTACACGCGCACCGTGCAACTGCGCATTTCTGCTCCGCGCCTCCACCTCCAACTCGTGCGTGCTGCTGTGGTGCGTGCTCTCGACGCGGCTCGTCAGTTCGCCCATGCGGCCCGACATTAACTCCATCTGCTCGATCACCCCATTCAGGGACCTGGGAAGGCAGCAGAGAGGACAAGACATGTAATTCGCACACATCCCCCTGCTGCAGCCTCAAACGGAGATGGGTAAAATATATTCAAGTTATAAGTTAAATGAAGAAATGTAATTAGCTACAATTGTCCAATATATCCTGTCACGTGTAATTTGGAAACAGATTAACAACTACTTTCAGGTAATTTACATACCAATTACAAATTTTGTAAAATTACACATCTTAATGGAATGTAATTTAGATACTGCCCATCTCTGCTTACAGGCCAGTAGTGTGTTTCACAAGGATACGCTGATGGGCACTCACTTTAACGGTATAATATACAACCAAAAGTGGACATACATGGCATCTCAAGCTCCTGTACCTACAGAGGTAGTCATATTCGAATGACAACATGAAGGTTTTGAACCTTCATTTGAACAGGGAGTCAACAGTACCGATGGTGTTGAAAAGTGAGATCCAAACTATCCAGGCAGCAGTGGAGAATAAAGGACCTTTCAGCGAGTGAAGGACTTATATAAAAGCAGCCTTGCTTGCTTGAGAAAAGAGTGTGTGGGAATGCAAAGCGGAGAGGTAGGCAGGAGCTAACACATGGAGGATCTTGAAATTCATCCTGTATTGGACATATTGCGTGCCAGTGGGAAATACATTACGGTCATGTGACAAGCGTACAATAACAGCCATCAGCTATCACGGCCATCAGCAACGCTAACGATAATTATAAGATAAACAATGAATCGTTGATTAAAATGTGTTCCTACAAATGTGATGCAATGTTTAAACGTGGTTTTCAAAATTTGTATCATTTACGATTTATGTAAATGGCACACATAGACAAGAAACTAATTAAGGGGTAAATATTATCCAAACTAATTCAAGCATATTAGTTATTAGCTCACAGGAATGTAAGTCTTATGTTTGCCTTATTAAAATCACATGCTTATATTTGACCTCCTACGCTATATACACAAAGAGCAAATGTCAAAAAACAAAGTCAAGCTTTTAAACATCAATCCATTATTCACACAATGATCACCAGAAAGGCATAGACAGCTATCAGACAAACACAATGAGGGAACAGAGCAGATTTAATCGTCCGCTTCTGGCACAGGAGTTAATTTAACATACTGCTGGGCAGGTTTGTCGACAGAGCCAATCGCGATGGCTGCTGACAAGAAGGTAGCCGTGAAAACTGCAGTATAATCATTCCCTGAAAATGGAAGCCCAAACTGGAAATACCTCGTGCTTGATGCTGTAAATAGAGGCCTCAAAGGAGACGCATGGGTCCAGACTACAGTACTTAGTAAATAAATAAAAATTCGAAAAATGCGTAAAGGATGGCGGCGCGGTGGTTGTGCAGTGAGTAGCGCTGCTGCTTCACAGAAAGAAGGTCCCGGGTTCCGTTCCCCGCTAGAGTGCCTTTCTGTGTGGAGTTTGCGTATTCTCGTGTCTGCGTGGGTTTTCACTCAGTACTCTGGTTTCCTCCCGCCGTCCAGACACGCTGCTGCATAGGTTAATTGGCCTGATGAGTAAATTGGTCCTAAAAAGTGCCCAGCAATGTACGGGATTGAATTCAAGAGCCTCCTCACCGACAAGGCTCTCACTGGTGCTGCTCCAACATACATCCGTGACCTACTCCAGGCACCCTCAACCCGACCAATCCAATCCTCCAATACGGACTTGCTGCATTTGCCAGATCGCACCTCCATTCGATGGGTAACAGAGCCTTCTCACGCACTGCTCCCAGACTCTGGAATGCCCTTCCATTGGAGATTTGGTCAGATGAGTCCCTGGGCATCTTCAAATTTCGTCTCAAGACTCACTTGTTCTGTAAGCCTTTCAAGCCCTCTGGCTAGGACTGTTGATGCGGCTCAATGTTGTCGTGCTGGGATGATGGCTTTCTGCGGACCTGCGCTCGCTCGGGAATATTTATTCCTTCTTTGTTTGTTGAAGATTTTTTTTTTCCGCTTACTTTATGTCCTATAATTCATTGTTACTATTTGACTTTTTTCAGTTGAACTATCCTGATCTTGTTGTTGACATGCCGTTCTTTCCACAGCTTGGGTTTGTAAAAAAAACCCAAAAAACGTTATTGTTGCTGATTTTCTGTTCTTATGTGATTGTTGTTGACGTGCCATTCTTTCCGCAGCTTTGCGCAGCGCTTTGTGACCCTCGGGTGAAAAAGCGCTCTATAAATGCAAGTATTATTATTATTACTGGCGTCACATCCTGCGTATAGCTCCGCCTTGCACACTCTGTCTGCCGGAATTGGCTCCAGCCGCCCGTGGCCCTGTACAGAATAAAGTGGGTACTGCTACTAACACATAAAGGATAATAAACTTACTGAAAGGGCATATAGGTCACCAGCAGAAATACGTGTTCATTTTTTAATCACGGCACTCAGAAACTGATCTCCGTGACAAGCCTTACGAGTTTGCAACATTAACCACATATTGTGTAGGTGCAATGTCCTGTATGTAGCAGACGCACCCTACTTGGATATTGAGTAATGCAATGTAACACCCCTTAAGCTAAGCACTGCCCCATTTATTGTTAATGTAAGAAAAGGCATTTTACGTTTGAGTCCAACACTTTTTATTCTCGTGCCAAAAATGTCGTTAAATAAATACTACTATTGGAATGAGTGGTCTCGCTTAAAACTGTAGTTGTAAGAAGAACTTTAGGCCAGATATGAAAAAAAGTACTTGACCATATACAAAACATACTAGGCATAACTGGACACAACTCATTCATGACTCACACTGACAAGCCTTTCAAAAAAGCAGTGATTGATAACGTTAATCTCTCATTGGCCTCCCATACCAAACCAAACACTGTACTTCGTAACCTTTGCAGCCACATCGCTTCCAATGCTTGCAGTGCAGTTCAAGGTCTGCCCGCTTTCCACGTCATTTTCCCCCAAATACAGTGGTAGCGTGGTTTTCACGCACTTAAACAAATATATAGATTCAATAATACATCTAAACACTGCAATGCAAACAAAAACGTAATTTAAAAATACAATTTTTCTTCAATACGTATGACCATTTATGACACACATGAGGATTATTCACCGAGGATGTGAAGGAGCTTGGTGGATCCTGGAAGCTAATAATAAAAAAAAATTGTTGTTGATTTGCCGTTCATATGTCGTTGTTGTTTCTGACATGCCGGCCTCTCAACAGCTCTGTGCAGGACTTTGTGACCCCCGGGGGAAAAGCGCTCTAGAAGTGATATTATGATAATTATTAAATCGGACAGCGAATAGACGGCGGACCTCAATGCACAACACAATGTTATATTCTACTACGCTCTGGGCAGCAGAGAGCAGTGCAGTAAAATCAACACTGTTACTCTGCTTCTATGCTCAGGCATCTGTGCCCTCTGCCTCCGCAAACCCACAACTGACGAGCGTGGCAAAACAGTCCAAACAACCCCCACGACCCATACGGTGTGGTAAGTCTCTCGTCCAGCCGGACATAGACAAGGGGCAGTACAGGTACATACGCCGGCATTTCTACGCGTTACTGTCCTTAGTTTATGAATAATGGTGATCAGGGTGCTGCTGATATTGATGATGATGATGGCGTGTGTGCAGAACACAAGTGCAGGTGTGCAGCACCTGGTCTGTGAAGTCGCACTGGTCACTGCATCGATCTCTTGATCCTTGAGCCTCTTGAGTCTTTGTATCTGCTCCTCGTGATCTCGTCTCATCTCCAC
>JAZEWT010000003.1:20318202-20378066 GCA_036362905.1 Mordacia mordax | reverse complement strand
ACTTAACCGCTCCACAGTGCGGGAAGCGTGCAAGTTCCCGGTGAATGCCCGCCACCACGTGGGATTTTACGTATTACTCAAGTCACCTTCCCAGTTTTCATACTGTGCAATGTTCCAACCATTTGTATTCTATATCCCTCTTCTTAATCCCATGAAACGTCCCAGTTTTCTGAGCCTCGGTCGTGGCAACCCTAAGCTAACAGCTCAAGGGAGGAGCCACGTGCCTCTGCAGCTCGGCGAGTCGCTCGGCTTGCCGCGTCGCCTCCTGCTCGGAGTCCGCCAAACGCCGTTGCCACGTGGCCACGAGCCTCACGCGCTCGCTCTCGGCGTCGCGCTGCAGCGCCGCGCAGCGCCCCGCTGCCTCCTCGAGCTCCTGCCGCAGGCTCGTCTCGCGCCGCTCCCACGAGTCCTGCAGCAGCCGCACGCGTTGCCTGCAATGCCCCCCGGAGAAGCGCGGGAGTGCTGCAGTGAAGAGCCGGGCATGCACAAGTGTGAGTGATGGCGAAGGATGCGATATTAGCTACGCATAGAGGGTGCGTACGTGGGCAGGCAGAATGGTAGATGGGCAGGGAGACGGGTAGGTAGGCCGTTAGGTAGACATGTGGATGGATAGATTGATAGGTGGATCTGTAGCTTGGGTGGTGAGGTAGTTGGGAAGCAAAGAAGTAACAGGTGGGTCAACAGGTGGATAGATGGGTAGCATCCACACAGATAGGTGTCCAAGCAGGTAACTTAAGTAGCCTGACATGTTAAACATTCATATTTATTTTGCTGTTGTGTGACTGAATACCCACTTGTGCCCTTCTTCCAAGACGTCTATATCCTCTTTATGTCTCTGATGCATGGTGTCTATCAAAGACTTGAGCTGATCTCGCTCCAACTGCAGCCTTCGCATCTGCTGGGCACAAATGGTGACTGCAATGCAGTGCCACTGCGGTGGCTGTATATACAAGTGGCTGCAATGCAGTGCTACTGCATTTGCTGTCAATACATGTGAAGCCATAAAAACACCCCTGCCTGTTCAGTGCAATGTTTACATTCATTGCACGTGACGTGCATTGTACCTGCAGATTTGAAACGCTCACCTCCAACATCGTTATCGCTATTTCATAAAAACTAAGCCCTTTGTCAATCCAACGCTGAAAGAAAGCTTATCCCCCATTCCACATTCAATAATGGGCAGAGATTGACCACACTTTATCACACTGGTAAGTGCCAGTTGGTGATGGAGGTACCCAGCACCGGTTAAGATATCACACTCAAATTAGATGAAAACAAACTAATACTGTGCACATGTCCTAAGCAGTGAATAATACAGCACTGCGTAGGTTTTGCAGTTATGCTGCACAGCATCATCATGTGTTTCACGACGATATCACATGTCATTCAGAATGAGAGCCAACGCTTTGCTCAAGAAGCTCCCAGCATGTGGAGTGCAATGTCACACATCGTGCCAAATAACACAATTCAAACAGAAAGCACACCACAGATTGAATGCAGGAGGACCATTGCCCAACCCGTTTGGCAAATGCACATGCCAGAATGGGGATGGCGTCGATGGCGAGACTCTCCAGTAATGCAGTTAATTCCAAATATCTGCCCCCAACTTCATCCTATCAAGTGCCGCAATAAAAAGAATACCAATCCTGGCAGACACAGGGCACAAGGCAGGTCGATAATCAAGATGGGACACCAGTTTATCATAGGGCCTGCAGGAAATTTTGTCAGGCCACCTAGCTTAGACAGTCTTTCATCTGTGGGAGGAAACCGGAATAACCGGCAGAAACCCACTGGGACACAGAGAGAACAAGCAAACCTCACATGGAAAGGTACCCAAGCTGGGAATAGAACCCAAGTTCTCTCTGCTGTGACGCAGCAGTGCTACCCACTGTGCCACCATACCCAGCATTTATTTCCATACCTAGCACATTATAATATAAAGCTGATGCAGCCGAATGAACTTTCACTCGGTTTTACATCTAATGCGCAGTGTGTAAGTTCATACTCAGAGCCCACGACAGTTAAAGGCAGGCAGCCAACCTTTGTGTCCATCTCTATGGTGAAGGCTTGTGCTTCCTGTGATGACTCAGTCTGAATCAGTCCTTGACCGGCAGCATGCCCCTACAACAACAAAAGTTTATAACTATTTATTTCAGTTCCGCTTATTCACCCAGGGGTCAAAGAATGTTTAAAGGCTGGAACAAGTTTTTTTAACAGTGGGATCAAGACAGCAAGCTCCCATGCCTCCACGGTTAAAGTAATATTGACGATGATAAAAATGACAAACTAATAACGGACGCTGTCCTCTGGTGACCATACGAAAGAAAAAAAAAACCAGGAAAGCCTCAGAGAGTCTCAAAACTTGTTTTCAGGAGGATCCTGCCATATTTTGTGAAGTAGGTAGTTACATTGCTATGAGAGTCATTATGCTGCTCTGTGGATAATAACCTATGTGAATGAATAAATCTGTGGATATTTTTTCAGCTTTAGGAAGTTTGGCAAATACCGGATATGTTGTATACATATTTTGGCTATGAGAGGAATCGGTACAATATATAAATTCAACACTGAAAGGTGTCTGAGTTGGGAAATAAACCCAGTTAACCACATTATCTTTGCACCAGCTGATGCATTTACCATTAATTCAGAGTAGGAATTTAACAGAAGTTTATTTAACAGTGGTGAATGTGACACCACTCTTAAATATAAAGACTCACGCTAACGCTTTACAAACAGCATACAAGTCTGAAGTCATTCCTTCTTATGGTTTTAATGTGCATACGATGCTCCAGAATCAGCTTTAAGTAATGCGTCAGGCCATTAAGTATTTCAAATGCTGACCAAAAGAATGATGATTAATTGTACCAGCATAGCTCGTCCATGTGCTAGCGGTGTCTTGAGATGTGCTTCTTGTTGACCTGCCAAACATCATTATTAAATAAAAAACAGAAGCATTGTCGATTCATTACATGTATAGAAACATGCAATACCAAGCTAAATCGATAACAATAAAAAGCAGAAGTTCACAGAATAATACTTATTTCAGTTTCATTGAATCCTTCCCAAAAGTTGCATTCATTGCACTAAAACACTTTTTGGCTTGCATTTTAACTTGGTATAAAGTAAGGCTTGTTTAAAATATGAATAGGCCATTACTCACACATTAAAGGTTATGTCACAGGCAAACCCAAGGATACCAATAACTCTCTGCGATGTGGTCCAATACAAAATGTTCGCTTGTTAATTCATTTTGTACAGCTAGGATAATAACACTAATAAAAGTGACTGCTACATTTATGAAAATACTCTTTCCCGTAAGCATGAATTTAATCTTTGCATAATAATGCTATACAGTGTGGCAATAATATCACAGTGGTGCTTACATAGATACACTTAAACACAATATTCTGAGTGATATGTTTAACCAAAAAGTAAACAAATAAAGCTGCATTATCGTGTATGACTTTCAACTGCTGCCCAAACGTCTCATTTGGAACAGCGTGAACCACTGCAAAGCTTTCCCAACTGACCTCATTGTGATCGTTCCTTGAATTAAACAGCATACAGATGCCATACTGATTTGCAAATTTACACTGAAAAAAACCTGAGTATACTACAGCCATGTACGATAGTCAGTGGGTGTTGCTGTCTTCATGCATGAGCACACATAGTGAGAGTGACATTAAAGTGCAGGGTGCTCTACTCACATGGTTGGTAATAGGAGAGAGGAACGACGGGAAAGAGAGATTGAGAAAGATAGCCTTGACCAGGCTGTGGTTGGATCCCATGGTAGAAGCTGCTCTGTTCCACCGACTGCCCAGTAAGAGCTGGCGCGACAAGATGATGCTCGGAGGGGTCGGTGGCAGGAGGTCCCTGATTGACTACGAGAGGAAAAATTGTGGCCGGGTTTGTCAGGAGGCTCGACTGAGTGGTTTGAGGGCAGGTGTTTGTCGTATGTTGTGAAACGGGCATGGAATGGTCAGCTTTGTCTCCGGGAAGTCAATGCCAGGAAAGTGATGAGAGAAATCGTGGACAATGGTACCACATTTGAAATAAAGGGAAACATAAAAATCGTTTGCAAATGCGAGCACTATATTGGAAAACACATACAAAAAAATAACCATTACATTCAGTTAAATGCAATTTCACATCTGTCAAAATACAGTCTGACAAATTGATACAAACTTTACTTTACTAACACCACACATTGACTTTGGAATCAATAATAGAACCTAAAATAAATATTAAATTTTATTCTTGGCATATTGGCTCTACCAATGGTAGCAGTTTATGAATAAAAAGTAGGAATGAGACAAACAGCCTTGAAGGGGACAACACAGTGACACGATGAGAGAAATGACCGGAATGAAAATTAAATCTCCGACTTGCACACACCTGCAATCTGAGCATCGTGCCCATTTAAATGGTCCCTGCGTGACGTGGAAACTGGAGGAGGTGTCACTGCATCGTTTCTATGGAACATAACGTTCGGTGACAGAGTCAATCTAAAGTCCCCCAATATAAAGGACAGATAATGAACGTTAATCTGGACACACGTGTTTTTCTTGACACAGAGACGGTATAGCATTTATCCATGCGCAGTCACTCAACACGATCCTGAGTGTGTTTTAAGCAATGCCGCAATCTCCCATTGAATACATCACCCCGCAAAAAGTGTACAATGTTCGCGCTTGTTTGTTAATTTTCAACATTATGGAAAATTGTCTTTCTCTATAGATTCATCCCATTGAATAGTTAATAATAATATAATACTATTTGCATTTCTAAAGTTCCTTTCACCCGAGGGTCACAAAGTTCTAGGGTTAGGACCCATTAAAAATACGGAATGGGACCTATTCCATTAATGCACCTCAGTGACGTCACAATTTCCTCCATACTTCCCAACAACACTATAAACACATGACATTCCTCAACACTGCGTTAATATAAAAATATATACATATTAACCATATGCAAGTACAAAATATTTAAAATAAGCGATGATTCCGAAAATGGCCCCACTACAAATGCTATGAGGGGTTATTGCCTGAAGCATTATGTATATATTATATTTTATTTTTAATCTCAAAAAATGTAATTGTTGCTGATTTTTCTGTTCTGTCATTGTTGTTGACGTGACGTTCTCTATGCAGCTCTGTGCAACGCTTTGTGACCCTCGAATGAAAGGCACTCTATTAATGCAATTGTTATTATTTTAAGGCAGCGTTGTTGAGGAATGTGTGTGTTTTTTTTCATTGATTGTACATGTGCGTCACTGCCAACTCAGCACGATCCAACAAAATGACTTCTTCAGCTACCGATGCATGTTATCACGGCTGAATTAAACCCAAACACGTACAGTCCTAGCCTAACGCCGTGTGTGTGTCCCTGGATAGAACCTTAAATGTTAAGTCATTCTATTGCGAAGGCAGTGACAATCTTGCAAGTGTTAACTATTAGCTGGATATGCAATGAAAACGTAACGATAACGTTTCCAATGCAACGAAGCGTCAGAGATAGATTCAGATACAACCTTATTTGAAACCTCTACTAAATGGCTTATACAGGACACCTTAATTTGCATGAGACAACCTGAGATACACAGCTGTGCCACATAGCTATAAGAGCAGCTTATTCTTTGTGGATTTTGTATTGCTCTATCATTATTTAAAGGACTCACAATGAAAGGTTGTTCTGTATTGTATACAAAGGTTACTATTTATAAAATTCCATTTATTGTAAAGGGGCTTCTATATAGCAGTACAATTTCAAGCGTTGTTATGTGTTGGTGTCTATATGACTTCAACCTGAGTTTGTGGGTTGACCCAAGTCTGTCTTCTGCAGAGGAACTAGTCAGCGAGTCTTTGTGCTGAGAACCAGAAGAGTTACCTGGTTTTCTGTCAACAAGTGTGAACACAACCAGATGCACAATCAAAGCAAAGCAGCCGTCACAAGCGTCCAGGTGAAAACATGCACAGCATTTCATATTTTGCCTTTGTGCAGAGTTCCACTTGTTTACTAAGTTCACTGAATAACATGATCTGGGAATAGCATGACCTGGGAACAGCATGACCTGGGCTATTTTATATTAATATAGTTGCTATTTGGCTTGACTATAATCACATGTGTACACCGACAACTGTAGTATTCAAAATTAAATTTCACTCCGCTACCGACTACTTATGCATGATGTTTTTGGATTTTGATACGTGACTCACCAACACGGACATTAAAAAAAGGAAGGAAAACTGAAAAGTATGTAATGAACCATGTAGAGAGACTTGCTTGAAATTACATTAAGAAAAAGAGGAACGAAGTGATAATCAAACGTATGCAGCATAACAAGTTAAGAAAAGCAGGACAATGCTGCAATTGATTATGGCGGGAGATCATTCTGGAAAATTCACTGTTATGCGGTGAGAAATACGAGGCAGCCCAACAGCTTCATGAACCCCGAATATGTGTGGGTTTTCTCTAGGTCCTTCATTTTGATTATTTGTAGAAAACACTTCCTAAATGGAATTAACCAAACATCTCAATGTAAGATCCTTATAAATCTGTGATGTAATGATAAATGACAATGGGTGAGGGGCTGCATTACAGGCCCCAGGCTGGGACCCATAACTTGTCCTTTACTAACCTTTGAGCCTGCATGGCAAGCCAGTAACATTCCCTTAAGTTAGTTTTGGTAAAGAATTGTTTCAATCATTTGTAAAGTTATGTTACGAGACCCATAACGCTATCTTCACATAGGTTTCGAAAATAATACAGTACAACTACTTTATAATATGCGGCGCTAGAAAATGACGAAACATATTTATACAGTAAGTGAACCAAAAGCATTATAAAAATTATCTCATCACCGCTACATGACAACAACATCTGTGCTTTGAAGCACATTTACCTGACACTTGCATCTAGGCCAACTCCAAGGAAGCTTGCGACCGTCTTATCTTCACCCACTCCAGATGCCTGGCTCTTCTTTTTGGCCAGACTCTTCAAGAACCAGTCCTCATCATCGTCGTCTACTTTCACTGCCCCAACACCAGCAGGCTCCGAAACGGTGGCACCCAGCTTATTGTCAGACAATAAACGTTTGCTCGAACTCGAATCGATGGCACTGGGAGCATCGGCTGTGGATTCCGATGCGATCGCTTGGCTGACACCCCCCGCCTTCAACGCGTCCGGCTGAGCGTTCAGTTTCAAGGCTGACTCCTCGGGGTCGTCGAAAGAGTCGCCCTTGAGGCCCAGCCAGTCGGACGCCCCACCACGGGATGACAGCGTGGTTTGTGGTGCTGTAGCCGGTGTGACTGGGTTGCCGGGTGTGGCCGGCGTCGATGGCTTGCCTCTGCCGTGATCCAGGCCACCTATGATGTCTGCTTCTTCAGCATTGCCTTCACTATCGTCACCATAAAACCTGATGTGAGAGAAAATATGTTCAATCCGATTGTCAATCCAATGTTAGAATCCAATGTTAGATGATGGCATCCCCTTGACGTGTGAATGGTGGGGGTAATTTGACCATATTGCAACGTTCTGGTCAGTGTGAGCTAATGAAGGTTCTTGTAAGTAGAATGCAACAATGTATTTTGCGACAATGTTCTCGACTACCCGTTACGTATCCATGCTAAGCCATATAATCTGCTTGTGCATGGTGGTCATCTATCCAAACACTACCCAGCCTCAACCCTAATTTACGAGAAGCGATCAGTGCTGTTGGTTGCCTCTACCTTGAAATGAATGATTGGCGAGATGGCAACTATATGATCAACTTCGAGCTTAGATGGGATCAAATACAAACTAAATTAATAAAATAAATATAACAAAACAAATTCATGAAAAAAACACAAGATACTTTGTAGGCTGGGGCGGCGCGGTGGCCCAGTGGTTAGCGCTGTCGCCTCACAGCAAGAAGGTCCCGGGTTCGAATCTCTAGGCTCAGGTGCCTTTCTGTGTGGAGTTTGCATGCTCTCCCCGTGTCCGCGTGGGTTTTCGCCGGGCACTCCGGTATCCTCCTACAGTCCAAAAAGCATGCTGCTACATAGGTTGATTGGCTCGCAGGCTAAATTGCCCCGCAGTGTCCGGCGATGGACTGGCGTCCCATCGTCGATATATTATTGCCTTGCGCCCTGTGTCTGCCGGGATAGGCTCCGGCTTCACCGTGACCCTGTATAGGACTAAGCGGTTTCAGACAATGAGATGAGATGAGACTTTGTAGGCCATCTAGTGGGCTGGTTGTGTAGTCACAAAGGCACAATGAAAAGCCAGGCACAATGAAAGGCCAGGAAATTATCAGTGACCTGACTCATGCCTCGACCTGTTATACGTATATGCTTTTCACAAAGCATCGTAAGATCATATGAGACCTCTGCTGGGTTAATGGAGGCCAAGACGATTGCTCACCTGACAGATCTGCGTGACGGAGGTCCTGAGCGCCGGCCTTCAGATGACGAAGCAGCGGAGGGCATGTAGGAACCGAACGTGAACTCCCCCTCTCCTCGTCCTTGGGAAGACCCTGCTGGGCACACGACCATGCTGAGAAACAAAAACACCTCCCTTTTCATGCTCAAACGCGAAAGTGAAAGCACGAAATTTGCTCACTCATTATTGCTTTGCAGGCATAATACACACGATCACGGAAGCTAAGGAAGAGTCTCATCTCATCTCATTATCTGAAACCGCTTAATCCTATATAGGGTCACGGTGAGACGGAGCCTATCCCGGAAACACAGGGCGTAAGGCAGGAATACACCCGACGACGGGACGCCAGTCCATCGCCGGGCATTGCGGGACAATTTTAGTCTGCGAGCCAATTAACCTATCCAGGAGCATGCTTTTGGACTGTGGGAGGAAACCGGAGTACCCAGCGAAAACCCACACGGACACGGGGAGAGCATGAAAACTCCACACAGAAAGGCACCCGAGCTGAGAGATTCGAACCCGTGATATTATTGCTGTGAGGCGACAGCGCTACCCACTGGGCCACCGCGCCGCCCGCTAAGGAAGAGTACGCTTACATAGTGCCCGGCAGGGTGGCTACAAAGTAGTAACAACAGGCGTCGTAGATATTGTGGGCTATGGAGGCATGCGTTAAAATCCATCGTGGATTTGTACTCCTCCCCACCTATAACGACACACATTGACTCTGGTGTGACTAAGAATAGTTATGCAACCCCCCACTGCCTCCACAGCATGGTGGAGCCCTCGCCCAGTGTCCAGCAATGGGTGGATAAATTGGGCTGTCCGCGCATGTGGACATCCAGTGCTGTGGTAGCGGTCTAGCTGCAGACCTGGGGCTCTTTGCTGCTGAGTACTATCCTTCCTCTCTCCGGTGGCAGGTCTCTCCAGGAGCTTGCTGGCAGTGCCTCGGCCCAGGAGCTCGTCAAACCTGGATCGAGCCGGACGTCTGTCGTCTCTGAAAAGGCAGTCATGCAAAAATGGTGACCACTTAAGGCAAATAAAATGTCTCTCTCCTATAATGTCCAATGGTGTGATGCTAATTTCTGTTTGTGGCCTTGAGTAATATGACAAGGGTTTCATTTTTTTGACATTAAGTTGTATGTTATATTAACCCCAGAAAAATTATAAGCAAAACTGAACCTCAGCCTTTATTAAACTTTTAACCTCCCAACAATGAAGTTGAGCGATCTTTTCACATTACCATTTGGTCAATGACAGCTGGAGGGACATAGCTATAGGTATGATGTACATTACAGAATGGCATTTTCTGAAAAGGGATATGCATCTTTTACAGATAAAAGGGCATATTTGTGTAAACAATGTACCTTTATCAAATGACGAGTTCCACATTTGATTATCCTTCAGTGAATCAATCATAAAAAATGTAAATCAATTCACCCGGCCAGCTGCATGCAGCACATTGTCGCAATCTGACATCTCACTCCACACGTGATTATATTTTGTGACATTTTATATAATTTGCACAATTAGCGTGAAGGTAAATCTTAAACATAAACTGTATAAGCTCTTATACGTGCAGAAATTTATTAACATGTGATGGCAGATTAAACATTAATCACTGAAGGGTGAATATTAACATGCCTCGTTTATGACTAAACATTAGCACCTTCACAGTTACAAATCACGAAAGCCCTTACTCTTCTCCGCCAGCATCTTTTTTTACTGGCTTGGGGCTGTCAGATATGCCCAACGCATCAATGAGGTCATCTCCATCACCGTCAAACGTGATGTCGTCACGACGTTTGGGAGTTCCCATGGGTGTCTTGGTACTGGCTGGCGCAGGAGCTGTGGATGATACATCATCGTGCCACTGGGACGAGGGTGGTCAAATATACGAGAGAATGCGACAACCAGCTGTCGAGCACGGCTACAGCAAAGTGTTCACGTTATGTAATGATGTAGGTTTTCACGGATCGATGCATGACGATTGCTTCGAAAAGCTGCTCTCTCGGCACATTTATAGTACCCACATATATAAAGGAGCAACAGGCACTACACACACATACTGCGCTTGACGATGCCTCCAACGTGTGAGGCGAAACGTCGCGAGGAGAGGAGAGAGAGCGATCGACGCGGCTGTCCCGAGAGAGCAATTTTTCGAAGCAATCATGTTCACGTTATGGTCGATAGGTTACTACTACTTATAACTATATACACCTCGCAATAACCACCTTCCCTCGTACCAGATGCTGCACCTGTCGCACATTTCAAGATCTGTCCTTGCAATGTTAATCTATTTAGCTTAAGGCCTTACTCTTGCTGCCAAAATATGGTGACCTACAAGATGTCTATCACTTCGTGCCACATGCTGAATTATTCGGTTTGGGTTCCTAAAAATGCTCTTGGCAGGTGCAGCAGAACATCAGACCCCGTGCAGAACATGCAGTTGTTGCCGACTACATAAGGGGTAATAGGGGTTGGCTGGTTGCCTCCCCCCCCCACCCCCCCAAATGGCGGCATAACCTGAAACACATTGGAGAGCCAGAATGTCTCCTTGGTCGAAATTCACCTGCTTTATAACTGTGGTCATAACACCTTAGTAAAGGTAAAAATTAGGATATAAATTACACTGGTGTACCTGGAATAAACCTCACTGAATCTCAGGACTCTTATTCAGCAGGGGGTCCCACAGTAATAACCTGGGCGGTAGCTGGATTAAAACCGCGAACCACTGCAACAAGCAGGGAACGCGCAACGGCTACAACAAGTCACCGCCGCTTTGTTGACAATGTCCATTGAACAACAAAAAAGACTTTGTCTATAAATAACAAAAACAAATCACACGAAACTATTCGAAAAGCCGCATTCCTACCTGCATTGAACTCCATCTTTGCCGCGCTGTTATCACTGGACAGCGGCTTTGCCTTTTCAGTTGCAAAAGGCTTTTTTTCTTTAACATTTTTTATTTCCTCTTCATCCGATAAAAGGCCATCCAAAGGGTCATCATCTAGAATAAAATGTCGTGTAACTGAATTAGGAAGATGCCAGTTCCAACAGCAGCGTTAATGCCATGTGATAAAGTCAGTCAGTTTTATTAAGCGTGGAAAGAACCGTTGAGCTATATAGCCCTTTTGAGCATTTGCCCAGCAGTTATAAATGTATCAGTTAATAAAACTGTTATTCAACAATATTTAAAATCCACATATTGTTTATTTTTGAAAGGACAATATAACCCATGTGCACTGTGCTTGCTATGCGTTCTGATACAAGATTAATGATCAAAACGATGTTTCAGTTTATGATCAGATGCTACATTAAAGTCCTTGTGATGTCACGGCACCGACCTATTAAACCCGCATGAGAATGATGTCATTTGATATCGCTCGAGAACAAGAACGGCACTCTAACCATAGCTTTATGGTCGTTTTTTCTCATTCATGATAATTCAGACCTCCGTGAGGCAGCTTGGGTGATAAACCTGAGTAATAAATTCACAAGGGCCATTTGTGTTTTTGGTTGTGTCTTCCTTGAGATGGGAATCTTTAAACAGAATTGGAAGTTATCATAAACAATGGAGATGACATCTAATTTGCACAAAACTTTTTTTCTGCAAAATATAACACAAACATTGATCGCAAAGTGCTGTGCAGAGTCGAGGCCTACATAACTCATATGTGCGTTGTATTTTGTGATAATACAGCACAAAGGCAAGTGCTGGCAGTGTCAGCGTGCGTTAATAGAGATGTGTGTGGATTTATCTGGGCTCGCAGTGCGTAACTACACAAATCACGGCAGAGCAAAATATTACAAAATCCTCTTAAATGCATGTTAAAGAAAGCTTTGTAGACATTAATGCGCTTTTCCTCACCATTCAAACTGAATTTCTTGTATGGCCGTGCAGCAATTGTGGGTGAAGCAAAGCTTCCCTTCTGACCATCCCCAGCCACTGGTTTAAATGGCAGTGCAATGGAAATCACAGACACACACACAGATCAGTAGCCTTACAGAATACACGGGTTGTTAGATACCCTCAACTAAGTCGACACAGCACGAGTGTGCATAGTATAACCAGAAAATGTCCAACTGCCCACGTCTCCCCACTGATAACATTTACACAGCACACCAAATACCCAATTTAGACTGAGTTGTAGGTAGCAGCGTTGCAGTATACAGTGTTAGCGCACCGCACCATAAACTTTGCGACCTAGGATTGATTTCCAGCTACCGATAAGTGATATATAAACTATATTGAGCACACTCAACTATTCCAAACCTGCACTGACCAGGTGGTGAAGTATGGGCAAACAACCCCATGACCGATACAATATGGAGAGGCCTTTAATCAGCAGCATAATTACTGTGATTATCTTGTGTATTATATTCTACACATCGGTATTTTTTCACCAAAACATTAATATTACAACTGACATCATGTAGACTTGTCGGCACATTACTGCTGAAAAGCACTACTAACATCATTTTGACTGCATCTCAATGACTAACGTTAACCTGCGAGCCTTTCGGCGAGGATTAGAACATACACGGGTCAAAGGAAAACAAGACAAGGACTGTATTTTCTATTTATGGCAGCCAATGAGGTTACGGTGAACCGCGACCCCCACTGCACAACGAATATTCAATAGCAACCACGTTCCCCTGCATGCTATGGGTCCACTGTAAACACCCGGTAATTTTAAAACAACCCCCTAAAAAAGAATATGAATGTTTCCTTTGCTTTTGATCTGTTTAGCTCATTGTCATAACCAGTCGGCTGCCACTTTGGGAACTTAACAGTGGACATCCTCTACAAATGGTGGCATCCACAATTCCAATGTGAAGTTTCAACCATTGAATAAACATTGCTAGTGGAGATAAGTGCTGCGTTATTGCGTTCGTTGTTTTGGAAGTTTGTGGTGTTACAGTAATCTTGCACCTTGGTAAAATCAATTTTTTGGGTTGGGTCACGCAAAAAATTGTGTCGTAAAACCCTCCACCATCCGACACATCCAATTAGTAAGGTTTGTCACGTGAACAGAAAGTGCCAATTCTTTACTCTCTCAGTACACCGGTTCGTTGGGAGAGTAAACCCACAACATTTACAATGAAATACGACAGTCCCCTGATAATTACAATCAGCATCATCAGGAGCTCACACCAATTTGGGACGAGTAGCTCCCAATTTGGGACAAGACCCACGTAATTCATAACACCTGACTAATCTAATCTAATCAACCAAACTTTAAAAACCTCTGTAGCTGTTACCAAACCCCCCAAACCCCCCCATTGGATCCTAACGCGCGCTCTGCTCGTGCTGTGAAGACATCACAGCCTCCCCATATTAGGAGATCGAAACAGTTTCTCTTTATTCAGAAGCGAACTCGTATCAAGTAGGTATGGGTTGCCTGATGATGCTGATTGCAAATATCAGCGAAACGTCGTACTTCATTTATAAATGCTGTAAGTTTGCTCTCCAACACACCGGAGTGCTAAGATAGTGAAGAAATGGCACTTTTGTTCACATGACAAACCTTACTAATCGGGTGTCGGGTGGCGGAGGGTTTACGACACAATTTTTTGCGATAACACTGGTCAAGAAGGCCTTCAAATTAAAGCTGCATCTAGAGCTTGCAAGCTCATTGAGTATTTTGTGCTGTAATAATAAGCATCTATCTAACTTGCAGCAATTTATGCCATAGCTTTATAAATACTTTCCAGCGCTTTGGTAAAATATCATAGTACATACATGTTCAGCAGAGTCTAAAGGAATAATCATATTGCCTTCATCTGCTTTAACATTTCTGTAGGAGTGAAAACAAAGAACCTACACAGCGCTTAACTTGTTCTTCCCAGTCAATGTCGTGCAAAGTAGGCTATGAGGAAGTTACACTTGTTTCATAACGTCATTTTAAAGTAAGCTTTACTTAAAATGCTACATGACCAGTTCTCTACAAGTATTTTGGCACTGCTGGATGATAATTATTTCAATTAAAATAGAAAATACCCAACAAAATGTAAACAGATTCACCTTTTGCAGAAGCCAGATGTGCTGGGGAGGACTGAGATTTATCTTGAGTAGTACTCTCTGCCACTGCTGGACGAGGTGTCTTGGCACCTTTAGTCTTCGCAATATGCCCAGGTTCTGTTTTAGAAGGCTGGCTTGCAGGTGGCCCAGCTTTCTTCATTTTTCCGAAAAGATCTGCGTCCATGTCATCAATGTCCTGTTATGTATAGAGATGTGCCACATACATGCATGAGGGCATTTATGATTTGTACTGATTGGAATGAATGCAATTTGAAGTGCCTTTATACGATATAGGTTTTCACAGCTTAATATATGAGAATTGTGGCGAGAGATAGAACACTCGACACATCTATCCTAAAAGAATAGCTATGGAGAACATTTCTCATTAAGTGCATTTGTATATTATTTTTCAACTCAACTAAGTCAATAACGCATTGATTACCTAAACCTATATGAATACACAAATGCACTCACCTTTAGAATAGCATCAAGAGCATAATGTTACAGTTCAAACTTTAATAATCATCAACACTACATAGAAAAAAAAATATGCCCAATTTAATTTTCTTAAGCAACGGCTTGCATGAACACAACTGAATATGTACATGTACTTCAAAGCTAGCAAAAAGTCAATTAACGTTTCAGTTAACGGGCTTAAATAAAGTGTTACAGCACCATTTCGTGTTAGCAGCTACAAATGTAATGACGAGCCAACAGATTTTATTTTAATAGCATCACCAATTCTGTGCATTAGGCGTGAGCAAGCAAAAAGGATCCCATAACCATTGCCCTGCAACACTTGGTACTATTTATAGAATGACACACAAACAAATCCTCCTGACACGTAGGAAAAAATATGCAGGTTCTTTATAATGTATAATGCGTTAAGTGTACGCAGCAAATACATGGAACATTGAATAAGCTACAGGTGACGGATCGAGTTCAATTAAAGTTGTACACCGAAAAGGGGTGAAAAGTTATAGCACGATGACACAATACTGGTGGTTGTTAAATATACACAGGTCTAGAACTGAAATACATTAACCTATTCACACGATACTAAGCGTTATTTTTATATAAGCTGGATTATTCAACCTACTTATGATCGAGCATGCAGTTTATTTTGTATTAAATGGACACAATATTCCGGTCGCGCAAAGTATTACAAACTGGGGGGGGGGGGGCGGCTATTTGGGCAGTCGCAGTTTGCCATGTGTCTACACCAACCAGCGCCCTTAACAGCTCTCCTCCCCCGAGAGAACGACTGCTGCCCCTTCCAAAAATTCCCCCATAAGCCAGCTCTTAACACGGAACCCTCGTCACCCGTTCGCGTCTCACATTACTGCCTGGTCAAGCAAATGCCAGGATTGGTCGTCTATATAGCACACCCACTGACAGTGATAGGCTGTTCATTTGGGGCTAGCTGTCATTGTGATTTGGCGAAGCCACACAGCCACTGGAGGAGCTTGGAATTACACTGCTGCACGTCCTTCGTTCAGAGCTGAGAGCGGACACACGGTAAAGCAACTATTTTAAGTGCACACACCTGGCTTTGTTTTAAATAGTCATAATAATTGCACTTATAGAGCGCTTTTCAATCGTTCTTACTGCGCTGTTCCTATCACTCAAAGTCAAACAATCATCCAATACCGGCTTGATTGTAAGCGTTCATGTAAACAATAATGCATTGGAATGATGTATGTTTAGGCTTGATTTACATTGTACCAAAAGATAATTGTACGGTTTCACTATTTGTAAGGATATGTTTTGTAAGCCAAACGTATTTTCATCACCAAGTTCAGTAGTTTAAACAAAAGGAACACTGTGATAAGAATAATAACTGGGGATGCGAAGCTTTTAATGTTATGTTTAAGTAACATGTTGGAATAAACCAATACAAAAAAAACGTAGAGTATAAAAAAACTACGATTGTTTTAGAAAACTTGAGGGTATGCTCAGAGAATAGTAAACATGCATGATATCAGTGCATCTCTCACTTTATAAACATCTTTATTATTAAGGTCTTCAATTGGGGACCGCCTGAAACGTAATTTCGTTCCTCTATATACTGTAATTGTATACGGCTGGTCTCTCCACCACTGGCACTTAACTCTTAACACTATATAGAGAGATGTAATGATGTAGGCTTTCACGGCTCGATGCACGATGATTGCTTCGAACAGCTGCCCTCTCGGGACAGCCGCGTCGATCGCTCCCTCTCCCCCCATCGCGACGTTCCGCCTCACAGGCGCTTGAGATGTTTATTATTAAAGCAAAAAGTACCCAGTGAGCTTGCGAGCTCTGGATGCGGGATTCTTGTGACACAAAAACATAGTAAGTAACTAACGCAACAGTGACAGGATTTAAATATACAGTCAAAATGGAAGTGAAACTTGGGTGGTATTTATCCGTTTCGGGTTATTTTGTCACCTCACAACAAGAAGGTCCCGGCTTCGAATCTCGGCTCGGGTGCCTTTCTGTGTGGAGTTTGCAAGTTCTCTCCCCGTGTCCGCGTGGATTTATGCCGGGATCTCCGGTTTCCGCCCACAGTCCAAGAAACATGCTGCTGCATAGGTTAATTGGCTTGCAGACTAAATTGCCCGCAGTGCCCGGTGATGGACTGGCGTCCCATCGTGGGTATATCCCTGCCTTGCGCCCTGTGTCTGCCGGGATAGGCTCCAGCTCATCGCGACCCTGTACAGGACTGAGCGGTTTATGACAATGAGTTGGGTTTTTTTTTTAGAGTTGCCTCGAAGAGTTGCGCCACGGTGCTGTCGCAATGGCTGTCCCTTGGCATCAACACGCAAGCAAGCTGGTGACAGAGGCAGGGGAAAATGCTGGCGAGCTGCCCGTTGCTGTAAAATCAGCAGCTGGAGGAGCATCAATTGTGAGCAAATACAAGAAGACACATGTCAAAGCCGACCAACGTTCAATTGTTGGAATGTTGTATCAAATGATGATTTATACCTTCCACAAAGAGGGTCCATCCATTACACAAGATGCGAGATATGCTACAAAGGACCAATGCATCGTGCCTGTGCTCAAACCGGACACTGACATTCACAGCAAGAGAGACTCTAAGTGCAAGATAGTCCTGCAAAAGATGAAGGATTACTTTTTCATACTATCTTTATTTCGGATTGTGATGGTGGAACCAAGGCGGTGGCTCAGAGTCATGTTGATCATCTTTCTGTTCGTGTGCCTGCTGCAGCTCTGGCCAGTGCTGCTCCTCTTCAGCCCACTCGCAGTCTGCATATTTATGCTGCAGGCATACTGCGGAATGTGTGCATGGGACAATGTTAGCGGAGAGAAATGTGAAGCAATGAGCCACCCAATACTTACCGAAAATGACCTCTGTGTTTGACTGAACGTGCCTTAGTAAGCCTACTGTCCGAACATGTAACAGTGCACACTTCTGCTTTCACATACTAAAGAAAGAAACGTTATTTTGTTTGCAGGAATGTTAATGTATAAATGCTGTACAACAATTGAAGACTGTATGGGGTGGCGTGGTGGTGCAGTCAATAGCGTTGCTGCCTCGCAGCAAAAAGGTCCCGGGTTCGGTTTCCAGCTCAAGTGTCTTTCTGCGTAGAGTTTGCGTGTTCTCCCCGTGTCCGCGTGAGTTTTCGCAGGCACTCCGGTTTCCTCCCACTGTCTAAAGACACGCTACTGCCTAGGTTAATTATTGCCCCAAAAAGTGTGCCATGCGATATACTGGCGTCATATCCTGGGCATAGCATCGCCTTGTGTCCCATGTCTGCCGGAATATTCTTTAGTCTTCCGCGACCCTGTGCAGCATTAAGCGGTTTCTGATCCTGAACATTGTTAAGTATTAACAATGTTGGAACCAAAATTAACAAATATGCAAAAAAACAATTGTCTTTCATGTGAGTACACTGTGGAATTATTTTATAACTGCATCGTGTTTTGTCAACAAAAAACCTGTGAATATGCAATAATCTTATACCACGCAGACTATATAAACCAAACGTACAGTCGAAATATCTCATTTGCTAAGACAGCAGCTAAAGTTAACATTTAAGTCACCTTAAGCTAGGAGCTATTTTGCCAATGTACCTTTGTAAAGACGTTTTCTACTCTACAAATGTACACTGGCAAATGTACTCATAGCTTAAACAGCTCGACCTGCGTTACTAAATATTGATATTGCATTGTCCTGAGCTGCCTTTTGGCATCATCTCGCTAACAGTGACAATCAGGCTCTAAAGAAAGGCATGTCTGGTGTGGGCCAATCACTTTGATGGGCTAATCAGTTTGAATGACAATACAGACGTTATCAAAGCTTCCTGTTTACATATTTCACCACGCGTATGTGTGGCTCTTGCAAATTCATCACTTTGTAAACGGTGTCTATTTGGTGTTTTAAGATCTTAACATTTAAGTCACTTGATCACTAAATTTGAGACCAATTTCCATGCTGTTATACTACATTAGGTTCACGTTCACTACAAACCAAAGAAACCAAGAACACACTTAGTCTTCTGAAATTACGAACTGTTCTGATGACCAATACTACAACACTGTATAATTAGTTGTCACGTATGTAGGGTAACCTTTGTAACAGCCATGTATTAAAGAATAAAAATATTATTGAATTGTTGCTATTCATCAATCCATTTGTCGCACCACGACTCGCACCGCAGACTCGTGGCGGCTCGGCGATAACGGCCACGGCGAGGATCAGCGTTCACTCCACGATCTTTCAGCCAGCGAGCAGAGACTTNNNAGTTCCAATGAGTCACGCACCACGTGTGTAATGTGTATTGTGAACAGGAGCTCGCCAACAAGGGATTACGTAAATCAACAACCCGAGTTCGATGAATCACGACACGCAAGTAATCGCACTGTCCACTCGTAAAACTCTTAACTCCACAGTTCCCCCCCGGGCATTAGGCCCGTCCTCGGGCCACAACTGCCCGCCAGCAATCTTTCATAAAGCTTCCCTCCCACATTCACACCGCGCCAATCTCTGTGCCGCTCTCTCCCCGCGGCCACAGCGCGAACCGCTGTGCCACCCGCTCTGCACTCACCTCCCCTTGGGGTCTGACGAGCCGGGCGACCCAAGGGGTCCCCTTCCCCCCGGCTCCAGCGCCGATGGGCGCCACCACAATGGCAGCCCCACATCGGTGCAGCTCCACCGCGCTACTACGCCTCACCGCGGCTACCGCGCCACCCGCTGCGCTACCACTATCCACCGCGCCATTGCGCTACCCCATGGCTACCGCGCTAACCGCTGTGCTACCGCTATCGACCGCGCCATTGCGCTACCCCACGGCTATCGCGCTAACCGCTGTGCTACCGCTATCCACTGCGCCACTGTGCTATCCGCCATTGCGCTACCCCGCGGCTATCGCGCTAACCGCTGTGCTACCGCTATCCACTGCGCCACTGTGCTATCCCGCGGCTATGGCGCGAACCGCTGTGCCACCCGCTATCCGTGGCTACTGCGCTACCGCTGCGCCACCGCTATCCACCGTGTTATCCCGCGGCTATGGCGCGAACCGCTGCGCCACCCATTATCCGCGGCTACTGCGCTACCGCTGTGCTACCGCCATCGCGCTATCCCACGGCTATGGCGCGAACCGCTGCGCCATCCGCTATCCGCGGCTACTGCGCTACCACTGCGCCACCGCTATCTACCGCGCCATTGTGCTACCCCGCGGCTACCGCGCTACCCGCTGCGCTACCGCTATCCGCGGCTACTGCGCTACCTCTGCGCCACCGCTATCTACCGCGCCACTTCCCTTTGGGGTCTGACCAACCGGGCGACCACAAAGGGCCCCCCTCCCCCGGCTCCAGCGCCGATGGGCGCCACCACAATGGCAGCCCCACATCAGCGCGGCTCCACCGCGCTACTGCGCCTCACCGCGGCTACCACGCCATCCGCCGCGCTACCGCTCCCCACTCACTACATACGTAGTGCGCTAACCGCTGTACCACAGCTTTTTCACCCACACAGCACACTCAACCGCTGTACCACAGCTTTTTCACCCACACAGCACACTCAACTGCTGTACCACAGCTTTTTCACCCACACAGCACACTCAACCGCTGTACCACAGCTTTCTCACCCACACAGCACACTCAACCGCTGTACCACAGCTTTCTCACCCACACAGCACACTCAACCGCTGTACCACATCTTTCTCACCCACACAGCACACTCAACCGCTGTACCACATCTTTCTCACCCACACAGCACACTCAACCGCTGCACCACAGCTTTTTCACCCACACAGCACACACTCAACCGCTACACCACAGCTTTTTCACCCACACAGCACACTCAACTGCTGTACCACAGCTTTCTCACCCACACAGCACACTCAACCGCTGCACCACAGCTTTCTTAACCCACACAGCACACTCAACCGCTGCACCACAGCTTTCTCACCCACACAGCACACTCAACCGCTGCACCACAGCTTTCTCACCCACACAGCACACTCAACCGCTGTACCACAGCTTTCTCACCCACACAGCATACTCAACCGCTGCACCACAGCTTTCTTAACCCACACAGCACACTCAACCGCTGCACTACAGTTCCTTAATCATTACTCTCACAGACACAGAGCGCTACGCTCATTCACACAAACACAGAGCGCTACGCTCGCTCACACACACAGACATAAACGTACTCACACATCTACACACACATGCCTACACACACACGCCTGCACACACACGCCTACACACACACCTACACACACACGCACGTACTCGCACATACACGTGCCCACACACACACGTGCCAACACACACACGTACACCTCTACACCAACCGCTATACAACGCAGGCCCGCCGAGCCAAGCCACAGATTCGCCTCCTCCCGCCTTCTTCGTCATCTCTTCTCGGCTTGGGACGCGCCGGGGGGGACGCCAGCACAATGGCTCCCAGCGGGCTCCAACACCACGTGCGGCCGCTGGACAACGGCCAGCCCGCACGGCGCGGCCGCCGGACAATGGCACGTCTGCGCGGCGTGGCCTGGCAAACAATGGCGAGCCCGCCATCGCTCCGCTGTCCGCTGTCATCGCCGCCACCATCGCTGTCTGCCGTCGTCGCCGCCACCATCGCTGTCCGCCGTCGTCGCCGCCACCATCGCTATCCGCCGTCGTCGCCGCCACCATCGCTGTCCGCCGTCGTCCCCGCCACCATCGCTGTCCGCCGTCGTCGTCACCATCGCCGTCGCTCGACACCCTGCGACTCCCGAGTCGATCCGCCATTTTGCCGCGGCGATTTTCCCCCGCGCCTCACTTTCGCAGTCGCTGTGGCGATTTCTCCGTCGCTCGCCAATCTCCGTCGCTCACCATTCTCCGCCGCTCGCCATTGCCACCATCATCGCCTTCCTCCTGCGGCAATTCTCCCCCATGGCTCGCTCTCTCGCCGCCACCGCCCTGCGACTCCCGAGTTGCTCCGCCATTTTGCTGCGGCGATTTCTCCCCCGCGCCTCGCTTTCGCTGTCGCTGCCCCGCCCCCCGGCCCACGCCGCTGCACCGCCGGCTCACTCTGCTCGCTGCACCGCCAGCTCACTCTGCTCGCTGCTCCGCCGCCACTCGTCGCAGTCTCAACGTGAGTCCGCATCCCACTTCTGACACCAAAACTGTGGCACCACGACTCGGACCGCAGACTCGTGGCGGCTCGGCGATAACGGCCACGGCGAGGATCAGCGTTCACTCCACGGTCTGTCAGCCAGCGAGCAGAGACTTCTTGTCTTTTGATGTTTTATTAAACAGCGTGCGCAGGCCCGGGCATCACGAACACGAGCGGCGACTACATGCTGACGACCAACTCTCCCTGACTCCATCTCCAAACAACAACTCTCCCAACTGACCAACTCCCCCGTCTTTATATTCCTCCGTGCCACCCCCCCTTAGCACCTTCCGGATGACCTCACCCGTAGTCACGAGTTCCAATGAGTCACGCACCACGTGTGTAATGTGTATTGTGAACAGGAGCTCGCCAACAAGGGATTACGTAAATCAACAACCCGAGTTCGATGAATCACGGGTCTCGCAATCGCACTGTCCACTCGTAAAACTCTTAACTCAACACATTGTTAAAGAAGGCTTTCCCTTACTTCACTGTGCTGGTTAGTGTGGGTAGGTGAAGCAGGAGAGAACAAAACCGATGCAGAGCAGGCCAAACTTGTGTCCTCATACCATGCTGAGCGTTGAACTTCACTACGGTGTATATGAAGCATTCAGCAGGTCACCCAAACATGCAGCTTGTCTACATTTTTCTGTGTAAACCCCGTGAAGCAAATGCTGTACTGATTATTGCTTCGAAAAGCTGCTCTCTCGGGATAGCCGCGTCGATCGCTTCCTCTCTCTACCTCGCGACGTTTCGCCTCACACGTTAGAGGCATCCTCAGGCGCAGTGTGCGTGTGTCGTGTGACTCCTATTTATATGTAGGTACTATGCATGTGTTGAGTCCCTTCCACAGAGTTGCTGCATTCCAGGATCAATGAACGACTGTCAGGGTCCACTTGAAAGGGTTCCATTGTCCTGCTCACACCCCAGAATCACATTAACCCCATCCTGTTCCACCCGTGACTAATTTGCAAGTGTGCATCTCATGAAAGAAGTTCCCAAACACTTGGTGATTCCCCTCTGATGTCTGCATTTCAGAGCTCCATATCTATGGATTGCTGACTTCAATGATTGGCATCTGGGTTTGGCTGAGCTTTATCCTCATTTCTTGCTCTGTGGTTCATGGTCTTTTCTGTCTTGTGATTCTCGATTGCTTCACAAATTAATCTTGGACCTTTATGACGGATAGCTGCCAGTACTCGCATCTTGTCAAAATCGATTATCTGTTGTTTGTCAACACTGTGTGCTGCCATTGCTGATTTATCCGTATGCAGCAAACGAACTGCTGCCTCATGCTTTCTTTCTTGTGGCTATTGTTCTTCCTGTTTGCCCGATGTACACTTCCTCACAGTTGCTGCAAACCTGGATGCTAGTCATTGAAGTCAGTAATGCATAGATATAGAGCTCTGAAAGGCAGACATCAGAGGTGAATCACCAAGTGTTTTGGAACTTCTTTTATGAGATGCAATCTAGAAGATTAATCACAGGTGGAACAGGACGGGGTTAATGTGATTCTGGGATGTGAGCAGGACAATGGAATCTTTTCAAGTGGACCCCGACAGTCGTCCATTGATCCTGGAATACAGCAACTCTGTGGAGGTGACTCAACACATACATAGTACCTTCATATAAATAGGAGTCACACACACGACACACGCACACTGCGCCTGAGGATGCCTTTAACGTGTGAGGCGAAACGTCGCGAGGTGGAAAGAGGAAGCGATCAACATGGCTGTCCCGAGAGAGCAGTTTTTCGAAGCAATCATCATGCATCGAGCCATGAAAACCTACATCAATACAAATGCTATAGCGTTCCATGCATTTAACCACATTTAACTGGCTTCGAAATGAAACTAGTTTACTGTTTTCACGGCTCGACGCATGGTGTTTGCTTCCAAAAGCCACGTCGATCGCTCCTCCTCCTTCACGATGTTTCAGCTCCCACGTGGGAGGCATTCTCCAGTTTAAAGCAATATCCCTCTCAGAAGGCTAGTTAAATTGATTGAAAACATATTTCAAAGGGGTGGCATGGTGGCCCAGTTGGTAGTGCTGTCGCCTCAGAGCAAAAAGGTCCCGGGTTCGAATCTCGGCTCGGGTGCCTTTCTGTGTGGAGTTTGAATGTTCTCTCCTCGTGTCCACGTAGCTTTTCGCTGAGCACTCCGTTTTCCCCCCACAGTCCAAAAAAGCATGCTGCTGCATAGGTTAATTGACTTGTAGGCTAAATTGCCCGCAGTGCCCGGTGATGCACTAGCGTCCCATCAAGGGTATATCCCACCTTTGCGCCCTGTGTCTGGCGGGATAGGCTCCGGTTCACCGCGACCCTGTGCAGGACTAAGCGGTTTCTGATATTGAGATGAGATGTGTCAACAACTGACCGATATAAAATACATCTGTAAACTCTGTTACATATAAATCTATGGACACTGTAGAACAGTAAGAAATATGAAGTCCTCACAATCAGAAGAATACCAATTGAAACTAGTTTCTTTTGCAAACTAGACTTGACAAGATATGAATGTACTTTACCTGTACTGCCTCAAATGGCTCAATGTATTAAGAATACACTATAATACTGTATTTAGTGGCAAGCCTATAGCACTGTGATCAATCTGTAATGAGTAGAAACAAATAATTAAAATCTGTCAATGACGATAAATCCCATTACAACAGAAACATTTAAGTGGGACAGAAAACAAATAGATTGAACAATACACAAAGATTTGCACTGCATATACAAAGTTCTTCGGTCTCATCCTTATCGCCAGCTAAAATGAGTGAATTCTTGGCCAAGTTATTCATCAGATCACCAGCTTTAACAGTTGAGAAAATATGTACCAACAGGCAGCAATGTAAGCCAATGATGACTCTCACCTCCATCTTGTTAAGCAGAGCCTGGGGATCAGCTTCAGAGATGTCGGACCCCTACAACACAACACAACCATAATCACAAGCACCAAGCCTGAGACATGTCAGATTTTATGCATGCACCACATACTCAAATCTTGGCATTGTTACTCGTCACACTCATTGTTTTTGTATTAGGAGAAATAAAAGCGTGCGTAGAAAATATAATTTTGCGATTTCTATTCGCGAATGTATGACATTTAAAACAGCCACCCCTCAAAGCGCTTAAGAACAATGCACCAAACCACCCCCAAGCACAATAAGCACCATATACACTATTTGTAAAATGGTGAACGTAAACTATCATGACCTTATTGCATATATACATTCTTACCGGCTCATCAATTTCAGCTTCTGCAGCCAGCTTGCTAAAAAAATCTTCATCCAACACAGAGCTGCAATACAAAGCCAAGTTATACTCGAAGAAAAAAACCACAGAAATTTTGGAATTGGTTATTTATTTAAAAAAACATTCCGCAGTGACTAGACATGTTGAGCACTGTGTGCTTTATCACATTCACCATTGCTATATGCCTGGTAATAGTCAAAATAAATAAAGTTACCTCGCAAACTTTAACAACTAAACTAATAAAACAAATGCATTTGCAATTCATACACAGTACTTGTTAAAGGTCAAAGGTATTCGTTCGAAGAAATAACAACTCAGAGGCACGAAGAAACCGCAAAGGGGGGGAGGGAGGGAGTCAGCCACGTGGTCAGCAAGTGCCGACCCACCAGACACTGCATCATATATACAATGATGTAATCAGTCAATTAATGAGTATTTTTGTTATGGGACAAAACTAGAGGATTTAGAAAAAAACAGATGCTGAACAGAGGGATTTAAACACAAACCCCAAACAGAAAAGTGCCTGAGGCAGGAATCCAATCGCCTAGGCAGGACCTTCTTTTTATGAGGTGCGGATGTTACCACTGCCACAAAGCACAAAAGGCTGTGTTGGCATGGTTGTAAAGTACCATGCCATTGTTAAAATACATGCTTTATAATACAGCTCAGGATATATCACACGGAATATGGCCTTTCGTATACCAAGTACACCAGAACTCTATGTGAGAAGATATGATGTCCTCCAGTATTGGTGATCACAGAAAGATGGTTTAGGGCGGCGCGGTGGCCCAGTGGTTAGCGCTGTCGCCTCACAGCAAGAAGGTCCCGGGTTCGAATCTCGGCTCGCGTGCCTTTCTGTGTGGAGTTTGCATGCTCTCCCTGTGTCCGCGTGGGTTTTCGCCGGGCACTCCGGTTTCCTCCCACAGTCCAAAAGCATGCTCCTGGATAGGTTGATTGGCTCGCAGACTAAAATTGTCCCGCAATGCCTGGCGATGGACTGGCGTCCCGTCGTCGGGTGTATTCCTGCCTTGCGCCCTGTGTTTCCGGGATAGGCTCCGGCTCACCGTGACCCTATATAGGATTAAGCGGTTTCAGATAATGAGATGAGATGAGATGGTTTACAGGGGACATGGGAGATCTGGCATCAATAAACTGCGCTAACGTACTGTTGCTTAGTTGAAATTAAGTGCCAAGTGGAGATACCATGCTCCATAAATTCGCAGAATTCCAAACTTATCAGTCACTTGAATGTGTAATATAGAAGCCTTTGTAAGGACACTTGTGGTTGGTGGAAGAAACCCATTCATTTTACTTGATTACAAATGATGAATCTGTAGCATGCGGTGGATTGTTAACAATGAGTGCCATTCACCGAGATCCTATAAGACGTGCTGTGGACAATGCTGCCCCCTTCAGGCATATGTAAGCATATATTGAACTTGTGAAACAAAATAAAAGTCCGCAAAATGTTATGCAAGGAGACGTAATAACTATTTGGTCTTGCTATATTTTGGCTAAATTGGGAAATAGCTTGATTGATCTTCATGCTTAACAATTGTGCTTAAAAACCACAAAAATATATTCCCACTGATTACCGTGAAGTATGCCTTCATTAACGGTCATATATAAAAACTACAAAAATTAAAATGGAAAGATCTGGGTGGCACAGTGGTGCAGTGAATTGCACTGCCACTCACATGCCATTCTGTGTGGGGTTTTCCCGGGTATTGTTTTTTCCTCTTACGTGCAAAGAATGGGTATATTGGCCTCACTAAAGTGCCCTTGTTGTCCTGTGCTGGACTGGTATCCAATCATAACTATAGCCCTGCCTTGCACAGTCTGCCAGAATGCTCTCTGACTCACCAAGTCCCTGTAACAGGATAAGTGAGTACTAATGATGAATGAATGCTAAATATTTGTCGGCTCTTTTATGAAAGCTTAACAGAGCTTGATTTTACTACAAGTGTACATTTTAAAACATCCTGTATTGTCTTAGGGCGGCAGAGTGGTGCAATAGGTAGCGCTGTCGCCTCACAGCAAGAAGGATCCCGGTTCGCTGCTCGGCTCAGCTGCCTCTGTGTGGAGTTTGCGTGTTATTCCCGTGCCTGCGTGGGTTTTTGCCGGACATTCCGGTTTCCTCCCAGCATCCAAAGACATACTGCTTCCCTTGTTAATTGGTTGGCCTACTGAGTAGATTGCCCCAACAGGTTTGCTCTGCGATGTACTGGCATCATATCCTGGGTGTTCCCCCAACCTGGCGCCTTCTGTCTGCCGGGATAGGCTCCAACCGCCTCCCCTCCCCCCCACAACCCTGCAGAAGATTGAGCGGGTATTGATAGTTAATGTATTGTCTTACCTTTTAGCTTTACCCCTGTTAAGTCTTCCAGAATCACCCCCATGGCTCATGCGAGATGGAGGCTTTTTAATCGATTTACCTAGAAAAAGCAAGAAAACCAGTCATTTTTGTATAACCATACCAGAATCTACTTCATGAACATTTTATATTTCAGTCTCACAAAGCTCACTATGCTACCTGGTGGGTTTCAAACTCTCAACACTGGTAATGACAATGCCTTAATATGAACGAACTCTTTGCCGATTACCCATACTTTAAACAAATAAATGGCCAATCGCTAATTAATTAGTGTTCAGCAGCCATAAATCCATTTTGTGATTTTAATTTTCTAGGGTAAATACCAATTTCGCTAGTCTTACAAATTCTCAAGATATATGTTCATGACTACTCTATATAGTCGTTGATGTGTTGGGAATTGCCCTTTCCATTATAGATGTATATAAAGACGGTTGTTGTGTAAATTTCACATACATGTACTGCATACTTTTTTTAGGACTGTGTTATTGTCAATTTTGTTGAATTTTTGATGTTTGTAGTTACTAACAACTGCTAACGTAGTATCACAAAACAGCAATTTCACTACAGAACAGCTACTGCCGACTCACGTACAAAATATTCATTGATTGAATTGGCCAAACAGCCGAATTGCAGGTGCGTTCTTAATACCCCAAGATTCAGTGATGCTTTTTTGGACCAATTAATATCTTTGCCAAATTTGACACATATTTATTAGACCCAAAAATAACGCTGGGATGTCAACTGATGGGCAGGATTTCAACTTGCAACCTCTTTTAAATAGTGTACTCTTACACGATGCTATATATTTGGACCATCGTCAGCCACGGTGGTGCAGTGGGTAGTGCAGTCGCCTCACAGAAAGAAGGTCCCGGGTTCGATCCCCGACTTTGTGTGTGGAATTTGTGTGTTCTCCCCACCTCCACGTTGGTTTTTGCCAGGTACTCCAATTTCCTCCCACCATCCAAAGCCACGTTGCTGCTGAGGTTATTTGACCTGCTGAGTAAATTACTCTAAAAAGTGTGCCCTGCAATGTACTAGCGTCACATCCTGGGTATCTCCCCGCCTTGTGCGCTTAGGTTAATTGACCTGCTGAGTAAATTACTCTAAAAAGTGTGCCCTGCAATGTACTAGCGTCACATCCTGGGCATCCCCCCGCCTTGTGCCCTCTGTCGGCCGGAATAAGCCCGCCCCCCCCCCGCCACCCTGTACAGGATTAAGCGCGTATTGATAATGAATGAATGAACCGTCAGCCATTAGCCATCCAGTGCTACATATATCTATTCATTGGCAATAACAGCATTATGCATAATAAACTTCAATAATCAACTACATTAAGTTAAAATGTATTCTGAATCATAATTGACATTAAGCATGTATTAATATGCTCTCTCATCTGGTTAGCTGCTAAAAAAAATCCAGCAGAATCCGCAATGCAAAGACATGCCATTTTTCAAACACAGCATACACAATTATTACATAAATGTCGTGCATAATAAGACAAAACAACTTTGATGAATTATAAATACACACACCTGCCTCTCCCAGAAGGTCTGCCAAATCTGCATCGAGGTCACCTATGACACAACGCATAAGCGCACGCATTATGCGAAACACTTTGTCCCGTGTTCTTGTGAATGTAAAGGCAGTTATCATCTCTCGGGATAGTTATCCCGCTCAACGTTTAACGATGCCCCCTACGTGGGACGTAAAACTCGACACTGCTATACCGAAAGAACGGCCTCTGGAGAGCAAGTCTCATACATGGAGACGTGACAACCTCCACCAGTACAGGGATAGAATCTTCAAAATGGTAACACTATTGACACGCGGTAATTATTAAGAGATTATCTCATCATCTCATCTCATTGTCTGAAACCGCTTAGTCCTATACAGGGTCACGGTGAGCCAGAGCCTATCCCGGCAGACACAGGGCGCAAGGCAGGGATACACCCACGATGGGACGCCAGTCCATCGCCGGGCACTGCGGGGCAATTTAGCCTGCGAGCCAATTAACCTATGCAGCAGCATGCTTTTGGACTGTGGGAGGAAACCGGAGAGCCCGGCGAAAACCCACGCGGACACGGGGAGAGCATGCAAACTCCACACAGAAAGGCACCCGAGCCGAGAGATTCGAACCCGGGACCTAAGAGATTATTGTAGTAATAATTACTGTATTGAGAGGCCTAAATGTATCACGGTTCACACTTATTCGGAGTGATAAATGTACTGTAATGCAAAAACACAATCACTGCCATAATAACTCTTTTGCACACAAACTTACGCATAAAATCTTTTTTGGTCTTCCCAGCCTGAAATCAAAAGACATGCACAAACACATTACCAAACGGGCTTCATCTTTTCATTACAGTGCACGCAAAATGTGCATCGATGAAGGTGACCACCCTAACCACCCCACAGAATATACACTGTGTATACTCGCACTGGAACTGATTGATTGGCCAGAGCGACACGTGTTGACATTGCAATGCGCAGCTTCCGCCCAAGCTACCAGATGTATCCCGTACGGGTTCGAGGTCGAACCGCGCACGTGTATTGCCACGTGTATTGCCACGAGCATTGCACGAGCAGGGGATAACTTGGTCGAGCTGCTTGCTGAGTGGCCGCGTCTCTGCATCAACAGCCCAGCATCTGTGCCCTGGTTCAGACGACGGGATTCGGAATTATATTCGACATTCCATCGATGGATGAGACACAGCACCGAATCGCATAAACATATTTATAAACACTGATATAATTTACATCCGTATAGCTTCAACAGGGGCCCAGTGGGTAGCCCTCTCGCCTCACAGCAAGAAGGTCCCGGGTTTGAATCTCGGCTCGGATGCCTTTCTGCGTGGAGTTTGCATGTTCTCTCCCCGTGTCAGCGTGGGTTTTCGCCGGGCACTCCGGTTTCCTCCCACAGTTCAAAAAACATGTTACTGCATAGGTTAATTGGCTTGCAGACTAAATTGCCCGCAGAGCCCGGTAATGTACTAGCGTCCCACCGTCCGTATATCCCTATCTTGCGCCCTGTGTCTGCCGGGATAGGCTCTGGCTCACCGCGACCGTGTACAGGGCTAGGCGGTTTCTGACAATGAGATAGCATCAACAGGCTGCGCTGTGGGAGAATTTGTCAAGGGCTGCTCTTTCAGGGTAGCCGTGTCAAGCGTTCCGCCGCTATAATCTCGGCTATCCTGAAAGTACAGCTAGAGTGACATCACCACGGCGCCTGTGCCAGGCCATATGCACCCCATGGCAACGGGAAGCGTCGAAGCCTCACCGACAGGACGTCACAGGAGAGACCATGGTGTCATGTACTGCTTGACCGAGATGACTGACAGATGCACCACCTGTGCTCCTTTACCAACTCGCTCCGTTTTAACTGCCCGGCGTTCTTCTCGTTGTTGTGAGCATTGTCCTTCGCTGTTGCTGGAGTGCTACTGCCTATAACTGCTTAGTAAAGTCCTTCACGACCCTCCTCCACAGGGGTCGATTTTGACAGCGCTGGTCTTCAGCAAGTCCACTCAGTTCCAGGTCCTCCTGTAACACGTCAGTCCGTCTCTTCCCGAGTTCGTGTCCGTTTAGCCTCACAGCTGAACAGAATGTGCGTGGGTATGCGATGACTGGGCATTTGGGTTACATTAACCAGCCACTGCAGCCTCGCCTGCCGGAGAAACTCACCCAGTTGGACTTTGTCCAGATATTTAGAGAATTTGCGAGCTCCTCACACAATCCACTCTGGTTAAACCCATGATGGATCGTAGTTTCAAATTGGCTCAGATGTTCTGCCGGGGAGGGGGGGGGGTCCACGTTTAGAAAGAATAGAGAAGACAGGGACAATCGTGGCTGAGCAGACCCGAAGCTTCATGTAGCGCAACAGGCCAGGCAGCTTCCACAAAGCGTTATGTAGCCGATGAAAAGATAATGGCGCTCAACCGATACGAAGTGAAACCACTGCTACTAAACCGGAACCGGCTATAAGCACACTGCCTGGGTATGGAAACTTCTCCACTCTCCCCAAAACTGCCCCATCACTCATGGAAAGCTGAGGGAGTTGAGTGTTTGGTGGCATAAGATAACCAGCCAGGTGCTTGCTTTTGGTGGGGTTGATGGTAAGATCCCACCGCTTTGTGGCATGCTCCAGGTTCCGTAGCAGAGCCCCCAACTTCTATTCAGTGAGCGGCAATTACCATATTATCAGCGTACGTAAGATGGTTGGCCCGGGCATTCATCAACCTTCCATTGTGTCTGTACCAAATGGGAATGTTTCTGGTACATCTATGGAAAGCTTCTCGAACTACGTGGTCAAAAAAGAAGTTAAATAATGTAGGAGTCAGATGACATCCATGTTGCACCCTAATGTGACATAGGGTATGACTTCTGGCCGTGTAGCTTTACCAATTAACCTATGCAGCAGCATGTTTTTTGGACTATGGGAGGAAACCGGAGTGCCCAGCAAAAACCCACGCGAACAACATGCAAACTCCACACAGAAAGGCACCCGAGCCGAGATTCGGACCAGGGACCTTCTTGTGAGCAGAGTCAGGGATCCTGAAAGCACAAAGAACAACCCTCAGCCCTGGTCTATTGATGGCATCGCAAGGCTTGACCAGGTTAATGAAGCAGAGATGCAAGTCCTGTTGGAATTCCCTCCACCTCTTGCGGCAGCCGGACAGAAAATATGACATCTGTGCAGGACCGCACCGGCCTGAAATCACATTTGGGTTCCGCAAGCCTCTCTTCAGCGTGCCTGGCAACGCGATGTTGAATAATCCTTGCCTGTCCCTTTCCCGGCACACTGAGGAGGGAGATGCCCTTTTAGTTGTTACAAAGACAGGAACCACCAGAGCATCCTTCCAATCCTGCGAAACACATCCTGTGGTGCAGATGGTTGTAATTGTTATATAAGATGGCCTGCAAACGCCACCTTCCCTCCGATTTTCGCTTGGGAGATCACCTCTGCCCGGTGCTTTTCCTGGTCTCTGGCTCTGAATCGCCTTGGGCACTTCCACTAAAGATGGAACCTCTGGCAGGACACCCACCGGCGGTGGCTACTTCTTCAAATGTTTGAGGCGCCGCAGCCCCGCGCAGAATCACCCCCACCCATGTGACCCCAAGGGTTTCCTGAACCTCACCCCGTCATCTCCACGGCAACAGGCGACCACGTGATTTTAAATGCAAAGTTTACGACTGTTGCAATGGCTTGCGACATTAAATGCATGAACAGATTGCAAACAAAACCTTACCATCCTTGACTGCAACGTTCGGCCAATGATTGGAGCAGCGGAGCGTCGGCTTAATCGGAGTTTCCCTCCTCCGCTGCTCTCAAGTCGCCACTGCTGTCCAGCGGTGGCTGTCCCCGTGCCGATGATTCTGTTGTTATGGAAGCTTTGGTTTTAAAAAAAAAGATACGTGGATACTTGTAACTCTTCTCCTCACCTGCACGATCCCGATGCCCCCTCGCTGTTTCGATTAACTTTTTTTTATTCTCTAAGTCATGTGCATATAGTCATCGCAGCTAACCCTCAACGGAACATATCGACTCGGTATTAAATTATATTTTTGTCCTCGAATCTTTGTACAACGTTACGCAATCCGGTTGACCGCGCGTGCCGTTGCGTGCAATCGCGACGGATTTCAAATGGGGCCGAAGAGAGGCCGCGCCCCTCGGATGGAAAGCGTGCCGCCCGGAGGCGCGCCAATTCCCGCAGAGAGAGAGGCAGGCGATACCGAGGCCCCTCGCAAGCACAGTCACGCACCGGCGTTACGGAGAGCGGTAAAAGGAACCGGAGCGTTCATTTAAAAGAGTCGGCGTACCTTAGAAAAAGACAAAAAAAACAGCCGCAGCAGCAGCAGGCCGTTAGTTATTTGTAATAAAGGACTGCGTTTTAGTAAAACCGGGTACGAAGCGGCGGCGGCGGCGACTCCCAGCACGACAGTAACGCGGGTTGTAACGTCTCCAGGCGACGACTGTAACGCAGGTTAAAACGTCTCCAGGCGACGATTGTAACGCGAGTGTATAACGTCTCCAGGCGACGATTGTAACGCGGATTATAACGTCTCCATGTGACGACGGTAACGCGGGTTACAACGTCTCCAAGCGACGACTGTAACGCGAATTATAACGTCTCCAGGCGACGACTGTAGTGCGAGTTATAACGTCTCCAGGCGACGATTGTAACGCGGGTTACAACGTCTCCAGGCGACGATTGTAACGCGGGTTACAACGTCTCCAGGCGACGACGGTGCGTGCTCAGCACGGCTGCCGGAGCAGGCGGCGCTAGAGACAAGTAGGGTCGCGAGCAGTGCGCTGCCACCGCCGGTTTCCGTAGTGTAGTGGTTATCACGTTCGCCTCACACGCGAAAGGTCCCCGGTTCGAAACCGGGCGGAAACATTTTTATTTAACATTTTTTTTTTTTAAACATACGTCCATACTTCGCCAGTCCACTGCTGGTAAAAGTCCTTAACAAACACTTGGCAATGCCTTGTCGTCTGGATAGGGCACTAACTTGTTATGGCTTTGATATTTGCCCCGATGTTTGGGGCTTGATGTCTTCCCGTCCGAGAAAAATGTAAGTCAACGGCTAATCTTCAATGCTCACTTTTTACTGTAGCTTTTTCGGAGTTAACGTGAAAATCAATGTTTGAAATAGATGCTTTTGGCTGTTTCGTTAATGAGCATCCAGCCATAGTACGCATGTTAAGTTGAAATAAGTCCCATACACGTGGACTTGTCAGCTGGTTTCCGTAGTGTAGTGGTTATCACGTTCGCCTAACACGCGAAAGGTCCCCGGTTCGAAACCGGGCGGAAACAGTAATTTTGTAATCACGCGAAAAATCTATCGTGCTTTGACATACTGCACTAAAAAGAAATTGTGCACTGTTTAAATTAATGGACGTTTAAATATATATTACAGTGAATGAACTTAAAACATAAACTTCGCTCTGGCATGGATCCCCCACTTATCAAATGTGCTGTGGTTACCCCTCTGCTTTAAAAACCTAGCCTCGATTGCAACATCCCTGATAATTATCGACCCATTTTCAACTTACTATTTCTTTCTGAGGTTTTTGGGCGTGCAGTAGCCACGCAACTCTGAAAACACATCCTAAACAACTATTTCCTCAATCCCTTCCAATCTGGGTTCAGATCCGGTCATTGTACTGAAACTGTACTGGTCAAAATAATAATAATAATTGCATTTATAGAGCGCTTTTCACCCGAGGGTCACAAAGCGCTGCACAAAGCTGCGGAGAGAATGGCACGTCAACAACACCGACATTAGAATGGAAAATCAGCAACAATAAAAAATGGTTTTTTTTATATAGACGTCATTGCAGAACACATTAAATATGATCTGACTTTCAACTAAAAATGTTATATTCAACTGATCCACCTGATCTTTATCCGTGAAGAGAGGTATGTGGGGTGAGTGACTGGTTGGACGAATGAGTCGATTAATGGTGGAGAAAGAATCTTGGGTTTGTCGCAGGTATCAGCCACAATGCTAGAAACTGGTTGGTACAAGTGCAGTCAAGTGCCTTCTGGTAGCGGTTGAGCATTTCCTTAAAATTGTGAGCATGAACGGTGAGGCCAGATTTTCTCCAAGTCCGTTCGGCCCTGCGTGCATTCGCCTTGAGATCCCGGAGTTCAGCAGTATGCCAAGGAGATGGTTTTCTGCTTGAGACATAGCGTGCTTTTAATGGGACCAAATCATCCCGTATGCCAAATAGCAGGCTGTTGTAAGTTTCTACTGTTGTATCAGAGGCAGAGTGAGCCGAGGCAGAGAGTGATGAACTGTTGATTGCTGCAGTGAACATGTCTGGCATGAGGGCGTTAAGGTTTCGGAATTGGCTTTGGCACTTGGTGATGGAAATAGGTGGCGGTACTTGAAGATCAAACTACACAGTGGAGTGATCAGACAGTCCAGGATCAGTGATTAACAGGTTGGTTACACATATGCCCCATTAGCAAACCAAGTCGAGAGCATGGCCGCATCTGTGAGTAGCAGATGTCACGTGTTGCTTAAAGTCAAGTGAGTTAAGATTAGCCATGAGATCCTTTGCAAGAGGGCCTTTTAGAGAGTCAACATGGATGTTGAAATCGCCAAGAATCCGCATCCTTTCAGAACTGGAGCGCAGCTTACAAAGCAGCTCAGACAATTCATTGACAAAAGAAGTGGTGGCTCCAGGCCAAGTGAGTTAAGTATGGCAATGAGATCCCTTGCAAGAGGGCTTTTCGGAGAGTCAACATGCATGTTGAAATCGCCAAGAATCAGGATCCTTTCCGAACTAGAGACAGCTTATAAAGCAGATCAGACAGTTCATTGACAAAATAAGAGGCTCCAGGTTGGCGGTAGAGTAGCACCAACTTCACAAGTTGAGCCGACCTCCAATCCAGAGACATATGCTCGAATGAATTGAAGATCGGCGATGGAATCGGTCGGATGTCGGCAGACACATGGTAGAGAACTGCAAGGCCGCCCCCACAGCCATGGGAATGAGTTTTTTGACGGAGTGCAAAGTCTCATGGTTGAGCCTGATTCAATGTTAGAAAGTAATCTTGTTGATGTCAGGTCTCTGTTAGACAAAACAGGTCCAGACGACTGTCCAAGATAACCTCAGCGATGAGAGGGGATTTTTCGGTGTTCAGAGAGCGCACATTGAACAGGGCAAAGCCAGTTTCTGTTGCAAACAATGTGCATGCTGGCAGACGGAAACTGACCAACGGTATGTTTCGCAAGCAACGTCAAGATGCGCGAGGTCTAGAAGGTTGTTTCCTCAATTGTAGGCAAATTGATGATATTTTTGTTGCCAGCGCCCGGATGGATGTAACAAGGGCGTCGAAGTATCATCAGCTCACGGCAAATGGCGAGAAGGTTAAGGGTACAAGGAACTGATGTAGGAATTAAGCTCGTTAGAGCCACGCGAGTGTAGGTGATCATATCACACCCAGGATGTGGCGCCAGCACATCACGGGCCAGCTCCCCTGGTGTAATTTACTCAGCAGGCCAATCAACCTAGAGAGCGGCGCATTCCGGAACGGTGGAAGGAATGGATAAGAGTCACAGTGCTAGAGATGGGAGTCACAGTGTTACAGATGGGAGTCGCAGTGTTAGAGATATTAGTCACAGTGTTAGAGATAGGAGCAACAGTTTTAGAGATGGGAGTGCAAGTATTCGAGACAGGAATCACAGTGTCGAACCACTCAGAATTAGAGAAGAGTAAAAGAGCGATAAGCGATTAAAATTGTTTCTTACACGCAGAATGATAAGTGCATTGCTTTGTATCCTTCGGGTAAAATGCGTTTTGGAAATGTAATTATCTCATCTCTCATCTCATCTCATTATCTGAAACCGCTTAATCCTATATAGGGTCACGGTGAGCCGGAGCCTATCCCGGAAACACAGGGCGTAAGGCAGGAATACACCCGACGACGGGACGCCAGTCCATCGCTGGGCATTGCGGGACAATTTTTAGTCTGCGAGCCAATCAACCTATCCAGGAGCATGCTTTTGGACTGTGGGAGGAAACCGGAGTTACCCAGCGAAAACCCACGCGGACACGGGGAGAGCATGCAAACTCCACATAGAAAGGCACCCGAGCCGAGAGATTCGAACCCGGGACCTTCTTGCTGTGAGGCGTCAGCGCTAACCACTGGGCCACCGCGCCGCCCCTCTTGCAGTATGATCTTCCGCATATTTCTATCAGACTCTCTCAGGATATGTCCTACATAGAAGCATGCACGTAAACATCTTCGCAAATGCACCCACCAAAGAAACGTGTAGCTTAATACTGGCTTTAATAAGGTAAACAACAATATCCAAAATATAACTTATATATTAGAATATTTAACGTAATACAGTGATTAAAATGAAATGTTTGATTTTATTAAAAAGTTCAATATATTCACATAAAATCAATGCAAAATGTAAAAAACAACACTGAAAATCAAATATGCGCAGTTCATAGTCAACTGATTTGACATAGCTGAAAATGAATTTAGAAATGTACATTGCATACGTCTAATTTACTACAAATAATTGCACATTTAATATCATTGATGCAGGCCTTTTTTATAACTGGAATGTATGACATTGTAAGCTGATGTTGAAAACTTGTAAGAGCACTACACCACAATTTTGTACACAATTGCGTGGAGAAAGTTTTTAAAACACAATAATAAGGTTAAGAATAGCTTTTCTTTCTCTTTGGCATAGATTGCAATGTTGAAGGTTATTCAATGAAAACAAAGTTCATTATATAACAAAGAATATAATTTTTGTACTGCTTTAAGAAACATAATAACAGATTGTCATGAACAAAGCTATAAAAAGTTTAGTCAATTTAAATTTAAAGGACATGCCAGACTGCGTATCTGATATAAATGTGTTTCCTGAAAACATGATCGCTGATAAATGTATAAAATTTCACAAAAAAAGTTGTCTGTATGAATTCTGATATATGTGTTCGATAGCGGGCGGCGCGGTGACCCAGTGGTTAGCGCTGACGCCTCACAGCAAGAAGGTCCCGGGTTCGAATCTCTCGGCTCGGGTGCCTTTCTGTGTGGAGTTTGCATGCTCTCCCCGTGTCCGCGTGGGTTTTCGCCGGGTACTCCGGTTTCCTCCCACAGTTCAAAAGCATGCTCCTGGATAGGTTGATTGGCTCGCAGACTAAAATTGTCCCGCAATGCCCGACGATGGTTTGGCGTCCCGTCGTCGGGTGTATTCCTGCCTTACGCCCTGTGTTTCCGGGATAGGCTCCGGCTCACCGTGACCCGATATAGGATTAAGCGGTTTTAGGTAATGAGATGAGATGAGTGTTCGATAGCATTCTCTTCAGGAGCAGCACGGTGGCCCAGTGGGTGGCGCTGCCGCCTCACAGCAAGAAGGTCTTAGGTTCGAATCTTGGCTCTGGTGCCTTTCTGTGTGGAGTTTGCATGTTGTCCGCGTGGGTTTTTGCCGGGCACTCCAGTTTCCTCCCACAGCCCAAAAAACATGTTGATGCATAGGTTAATTGGCTTGCAGACAAAATTGCCCGCAGTGCCCGGTGATGGACTGGCGCCCTGTCGTGGGTATATCCCTGCCTTGCCCCCTGTGTCTGCTGGGATAGGCTCTGGCTCACCGTGACCCTTTACAGTACTAAGTGATTTATGATTATGAGATGAGAATTATCTTCACTTTCGTATCGTACCTGTTTTCAGCTAATTGTAAAATATAAATTGTGGATTACCCCGTTTTGGATGAAATCAAGCAACAGGTTTTAAAAAATTCAACTCCAAAACATATATCCAAAGGGACCATTAAAGATTGGTTGTAGACATCATAGTACTTTCATAATAGTAAACATTTGTGTCAACTAAATTTGCATATGTTATGGACTATTTTGAGTTAAGCACTTTATCTATCGAAGCTGGGCGTTCAAACCGTGAGACCATGTTCACAATTTTCTCCACTGTCACACCATGCGTATTTCGTCTGAAAGTAAAGGAAAACACCACATGTAATAAGTAGAGCAATATATGCAAACAGGACGCTTTGATAACATATGCATTGTCCTTCAAACTGATTGGCCTACACCAGACATGGCTTTCTTTTGAACCTGATATGTACACTGGCAAAAAATACCCATAGCGTTAACAGCTCCACCTGAGCTACCAAGCATTGATATTGCATTGTCCTGAGCTGATTGCCTTTTGGCATCATCTGCCTGGCACTGACAATCAGGCTCAAAAGAAAGCCATGCCTTGTATTTTGAAGGACAATGCATATGTTATCAAAGTGTCCTGTTTGCATATTTTGCCACAAGTATGTGTGGCTTTTGCTCACTAGACAGATTGTGAAATGTGTCTGTTTTGGTGTTTTAAGATGTTAACACCTGCATAATTGCCAGAAATGGTAAAGACCTGTTCTACTTATTACATATGTACACTGGCAAAAGTACCCATAGCGAAAACACCACAGTGCTTTTTTTACCAATAATTTCCAAAACAAACAAAAAGTCATAATTTTACAGTCTTCCATTTGCTGTCTCGTCTATTTCTACTCCGCTCCATACACTGATGATCTTGCTTACCTTGCTAATTCATCGGCATTCAACAGCCACTGTGTTTTTGGTTCCTTGAAAATGACTTTGTATTTATATTCAAGAGCCTGCAATTAAAGAACATTTATTTGAAATGAATAATGCGTCAAACAAGGGATGTACCTCTATAGTAAATCTCAGGCAACATATTGAATTGTTGGAGTATTATATGTCATTTATTTCTAAGATCACATTGCACAAACAGTCAAGACTATTACACTTATTTCAATTTTTGTTTTTAATGGGAAAGAATGCTCACGAGAAAATATTGAATCTGTTAAAACTACCGTTACGTTTATGAGTAGCTCTTTGCCACTACAAATATGTAAAAAAGAGAAGAGGTTTTACCATTCCTGTTAATACAAGTGTGAAGGTTTTAAACGCTTAATGGAAACATTTCACAAAGTGTAAAAAAAAGTTGAACATTTGTTGTTTTAAGACCATACTGTTACATTGTTGAGTTGAGTTGTAATGAGGAAAAATGTATCAGCATATAGTGAAAATACATTATTTAAAAGAACAATATAATCATAATGCCTGGTGGTAGCGATGCACGTCCAATCCAGCACTATGAAGATAAAGGTTTGTGGATTGGACAATTGACTCCCTTTCCATTGACAGTATGGATTAACATCATATTCTATGTCTTCTGTGTTGGATAGACTGTTGCACCCTCACATGCATGGATTTTCTCCGAATGTTCCGTTTTTCCACATGAACTACAGATGAATTGATGGCACTGGCTCACTGCCTGGCAGCCTGTGGGCTTGTCTGCTTCCTCAGCGATTGTGGGAAGCAATTTACATCAATGTCGGCAACTTGCGGCAAGTTCGGCTAGGAGGCTGCGGAGATGTGGCCACCGCAGAGCTAATCTCGCACACGCAATCCTGTACAGGACACCGGGTATCGTTGGAATTATGAACGGTGGCTAAACGGTGGCGAAATAGGTGGCGTGTCTGCTGCACAGCTGGAAGGCTCTGCATTCGATTTCTGTACAAAAATTTGCATGTTCTCTCTCATCGGAAACTCCGGCTTCCTCCCATAGTCCAAATACACGCCGCTGGTTCTGCCTAGTTTATTTGGCCTGCTTAATAAGTTGTACGCAGTCCCCTGCGAAGGACTGGCGTCCCATCACTTGTTTAACAATTATTGTATCTGTTATTTCATGTCCTTCATTGATTTAGAGCCATTGTTTTACTCTAATTGAACGGTTCTGATGTTGCACTTGGTCACATGCCGTTCACTCCAAAGTTCTGTGCAGCGCTTTGTGACCCTCGGGTGAAAGGCGCTCTGGAAGTGCAAATATCTCATTTCATCTCATTGTCAGAAACCGCTTAGTCCTGTACAGGGTCGCAGTGAGTCAGAGCCTATCCCGGCAGACACAGGGCGCAAAGCAGGAATATATCCACGATGGGACGCCAGACTTATCACCGGGCACTGCGGGCAATTTAGTCTGCAAGCTAATTAACTTATGAAGCAGAATGCTTTTGGACCGTGGGAGGAAACCGGAGTGCCTGGCGAAAACCCATGCAGACACAGGGAGAACATGGAAACTCCACAGAAAGGCACCCGGGATGAAATTCGAACACGGGACCTTCTTGCTGTGAGGCGACAGCGCTACCCACTGGGCCACCCTGCCGCCCAAGTGCAAATATTATTATATAAAATTTATGTTTAGGTTTCATATTGTATTGCATAAACAGCTGCACAAACATGCTTACAGGAGTAAACCACAAAAAGTAATGAGGTGGCAATCATCTTTACTGGCAGCACTAAGCCACTGGTGGACAGACATTCCGTAGTTACATGACTTGGGCTAGTAATTTACAGCAGGAGTATTGATGAATATTCAGAAAGTGTTACCAATTTAATGAACCACCACATGGATCGATTAAACACAAACCTGGATTAATTGTAAGTCACGTGCTATAGTCACAGCAACAATTCAAAATGTGATACAACACAGCCTTCGAGATTAAACAAGAATTCAACGACAAGAAAACGCTGGTTAGCTTAAGCAAATGAGAGTTATCCTCGAAAAACGTGATAACCAACGTATAGTTTTAAAGGTCACCTATTCAATGGAAAATATAATAACGTACTTTTGAAAAGATTGTATTATATCATCTTCCTACAGATAAACTTGAACTTATGTATGATGTAACAACTTGCGCTTATTCGTATTTTCCATACATTTAGTCAACCTATGCTAAAAAAAACCCAGAAAACTTAACAGACAATAATATTTTGTGGGTTAACAAAAAAACACATTTCCAAGGCAGCCATCATGTCACATGTATGTGAAATTTAAGCAGTTGCACATAAACACGAGTAAACATTACTTATTGCAATGTACTTGCATTTAAACACGATATAAAGAGTGAACCACCGTGAGGGTATAACAATTTAGAGATTCAGCAGATTTGATCCAAAGGATTGAAAGATTGCTTGAAAATTACTCCATTGGGAAACAGCAATTGTCACCGCCAACTGCAAAAACCAAATAGAATTTGCCTGAAAACGTGTTGAACTCAGGCTTTCTTGAATAAACAAGCGTCAGAAAAGATAGATTAAATCTGCAGTGTGTTTCAAACATGCAGGTAAACTTACCAGAAGAACATATGGTTTCATCTCCCAGAACATCAGATTGGTGTTGTCAATGATGACAGGTGACTTTCCTGAACACATCGCATCTTCCGCTGTGGAGTTACAGAACATCACTGAATGTGAGACTTGTTAGGCATACAGTGTAATTAGACTAAACCACTTCGTGTTTGATAAAGTATTCTGATATTGAATTAAACAATTTGAGCTTGTAATGTAATGATGTAGGTTTGTAATGTTTGAACATATTATTTTAACTGATATTGAGCAGTTCAAGTGTAACTGGCATTAAAGCCTCTCAATAAAAAGGAAATTTGTAAATCGAGTATACTATATGATTCATAACATAAATTATATTTTAAATGTGAACACAGGCGAAAAAAACTCTACTTGTGGGCGGCAGGATTAGATTATTCTGAACTCAAGTATCAGGATACAATTTCACGCCTCATTTTGATAAAATGTTATGTTTATCACGCATATTTTGATGTTGCTGACATACTTTTCTCTATACAGCTCTGTGCAGGGCTTTGTGACCCTCGGGTGAAAGGCGCTTTAGCAATGCAAATATTATCATCTCATCTCATTGTCAGAAAACGCTTAGTCTTGTACAAGGTCGTGGTGAGCCGGAGCCTATCCCGGCAGACACAGGACGCAAGGCAAGGATATACCCACGATGCGACGCCAGTTCATCACCGGGCACTAAGGGCAATTTAGTTTGCAAGCCAATTTACCTATGTAGCTGCATGGTTTTTGGACTGTGGGAGGAAACCGGAGTGCCCGGCGAAAACCCACGCGGACACGGGGAGAGCATGCAAACTCCACACAGAAAGGCACTCGAGCCGAGATTCGAACTCGGGACCTTCTTGCCGTGAGGCGGCAGCGCTACCCACTGGGCCACCGTGCCGCCCTATTATTATTTAGTGAATATTGTTCACGTGGAATAATCTGTTATTAAAACATGCACATACATATTTATGTCATTAATACATCTATAATAAATGTTAAATCGGTTTTCTAAAATACAGGCAAATAACCCCCCTTATTGGCACAGCCTGGGAAGACTGTCATCGAGCAGTGACTTGACAGATGGCTGTACATTATTCCGATCCAAACATTTAAAAATTCTGCTTTTCCTGGTAAGGGTTGTGGCAGCAGCATCCTAAGTAAAACGGACCAGACCTCCGTTTTCCGAGCAAATGACTCCAGCAGGTGTTCCCAGGCCAGCCAAGAGACAGTCCTGCCAAACGTGTCCTGTATTGGTCTCAAAGCCTCTACCCAGTGGGGTGAGCCCAGTAGATATTCAAAGGGGAACATCCTTACCAGGTGCCCAAAACACTTTAACCGGCGCCTCTCGATCTGGAGGTGCAGCGGCTCCACTCCTATCATGGACATTAAGATTGGTATGCTGTGGGGAAAAAACCGTGTTTTGGCCACTTGTAGCCAAGATATTGTTATTTTGGTCATTGCCGAAGGTGTGTGACCATAGATGAGGAGATGAACGTAGAGTAACCTTGTAAACTGAGAGCGTCGTTGGGGAACTCAGCTCCTGCTTTACCATCACGGACGAGTACCGTGCCCACACAACTGCAGATGCTGCACTGATTCAATGGCTGACCTTGGGCTACCCTTTACTATCACTCCTGAATGAGATGTTAAGGTAAACTCCTCCACTAAGGGCAGCTTTTTTTCCCTCACATGGAGAGACCAAACGACTTGCTAATGAGAACCATGAACGTCAGATCTGGAGGTGTTGAGTCGAAGCCCTGCCACGTCACACTCGGCAATGACCCGTTTGAGAGTGCACCAGAGACCTCAGTCCAATGAGGCAAGAAGGGCCCTGTCATTTGCAAAAAGCAGTGACGCCACCTCCGCACCCGCTGTGATATCCTGTCCATGAAAATTACGAACAGAAGTGGAGACAAACCACACCATCGGTGGAGTCGAACATTCACTTTGAAAGGGTCTTGCTCCTGGACAAGAGGGACCGGATAGCATGCAAAAGTGGCACAGGCAACATCATAGTCTTTCAATACCTCTCCCGTAAGACATAGCAGGAAACACAGTCATTTGCTTGCTCCAAATCTATGTAACGTACGTATATGGGGCATATCATGATGACGCCCTCAAAAATCTGCATGGTGAAAAGAGCTGGTCCATTGTTCCATGACCTGGATGGAGGTTCATCTAATGTATAAAGTCTCCTCTCCAAAACTCTGGCACAATCTTTACCAGACATACTGAGAAATGTGATCCCACTGTAATTGGGGCATCCTCGAGTCTGCTTTTTAAACAACAAAAAGAGAACCACCAACCCCTTTTGCCAATCCAGAGATGCTGTACAGATCTTGTGCTGTACAGCTCACCACTCCATTAAATTTAGGTAATTACAATACACTAGCACCGCCTGCGCATTTGTACAGGATATAACTTCACCATATCCTTATCCGCGTATACTGTGTAGAGTCCACGTTAGGCATGATGACATAATGTCATCAACCAATCCTAGATGGTGATGTCACCACGATAAAGGTGTGGCCTAAGGGATGGTAATGTCTTTCCGAAACATCGACTTTAAATATAATAATAATAGCATTTATAGAGCGCTTTTCACCCGAGGGTCACAGATTCATGGGAAACCCATCTTCTGAAAGTCTACCAATAAAGCACAAGACATTCTTCTGAAATGTTTTGCCTCCCCTGGTTTGTATTGGATGCTTTTTTTAATTATGTTGCAGGCAAAGTATTAATTGTGAAAGGCACAAAACACCCGTCAATGTCCTCAGCAAGAGAAGTCTATTTGGTTTGTGCTTGATTTCGTCCAAAGGACCATTCAGGAGATATTGCGTGTGGATAGACGTTAAACCATATTAGATAGATAGCTAAGGAATATCTCATCTCATTGTCAGAAACCGCTTAGTCCTGTACAGGGTCGCGGTGAACCAGAGCCTATCCCGGCAGACACAGAGCGCAAGGCAGGGATATACCCATGATGTGACGCCAATCCATCACTGGGCACTGCAGGCAATTTTAGTCTCTACAAGCCAATTAACCTATGCAGCAGCATGTTTTTTGGACTGTGGGAGGAAAACGGAGATCCCGGCGTAAATCTACGTGTACACGGGGAGAGAGCATGCAAACTCCACACAGAAAGGCACCCGAGCCGAGATTCGAACCAGTGACCTTCTTGCTGTGAGGCGACAGTGCTACCCACTGGGCCACCGTGCCACCCGCTAAGTATCGTAGAATATATACCACAGTAGTTTAATCTATACAGTATAATTACATTTCCACCTTGTTCATGGTTCCAGGTGTGTGCTTCCTCCAGACGACTTGCGATATATTTGTAGCGACCATTTCGACAGAAGAATTGATCAGTGCTTAACACCACTCCATTTGGGCCTTCAGACAGCAGCTCCCTACACAAAGCAGGTGCCGAAAGTAACATTTCACGAGCGTGACAGCCAAAAAACATTCCTAAACTTCAATTTCACAGTGGCTTCATTAAATTGTAACATTTACCGGTCTATTAAATGTAAGGCCAGCCCATTTATAAATCTACCGCTGAGTGAAGGCATTGCCACACTGTGCAAGTGTCAGTGTTATTTGACGATATTTCACCACTGCTTAGAACGAATGATTGACAAGCTGTAAAAAACATTTTACAGCTTGTTTGTTATTGTTGAGTTGCCGTTATGTCGTTGTTGCTGACATACCGTTTTCTACACAGCTCTGTGCAGCGCTTTGTGGCCCTCGGGTGAAAAACGCGCGAGAAATGCAATTATTGTTATAAATTCATTCATTCTTTATCAATACCCGCTTAACCTTATACAGGGTGTGGGGGGGGGACTATCTCGGCCTACAGAGGGTGCAAGACGGAGAAATACCCAGGTTGTGACGCAAGTACGTCGCAGGACACTTTTTGGGGGGCAATTCACTCAGCAAGCTAATTAACCGAGGCAGCTAATGTGGTTATGGTTATATAAGGTGTGTATATCAGCTCCAACTAGTGGCGGGCGTGGACGAATGCATAATAGAGCATCACTTTGGCACGACTCGCCAAGGTCAGTAAAATGAGTTCCCGCTCCTTCCCCTTTCCACGTGAGAAGTCATAGACACCCCCCTGCTCCTTATACGTGAGAGTCGCAAGAGGAGGTGTGACGTTACGCTGTCCGGGCCATGATCTGGGATACGTTTGGGTCCTGCTAGCGTGCCGGCGCGTTAGTACGCTGGCACGTTGGTTAAAAATCGATGTGAACAAAGGAACACCATTGTGCTTCTTCAAACATCACCTGGTGTGCGTGGTGGCTGATGAGAGATAGTGGAGAGCGCTGCATCGAGTAAATACGCGGTGTGCTGGGATCCACGAGCAACAGAGACGCGAAGCAAGTAGACCACGCGTGAGTTCGAGAGAACGTTGGCAATTTGATTTAATCACAATCACGGCTAGAACAAGGAGACACAGTGAGCACGGGTTTACATATGCACTAAATTTGATTCATAATAATATTTTTCATAATTTTTAACATCAATAAATAATAAAAATGTGTTTTTAATAGTAGCTTTATTGTTTCAGTGAGCATGACTTTTCGTAGTAGAATTGTGGCAAAAGTCAGTAAATTTAATGACAACATATATTCAGATAAATTCGGGTTATCCGGAATGTTTTAAACTGAATCTAATTTTAGGGTCAATCTCAAAATCTGGAGCACATCTGTGTTAGCAAAATAAAATTCTAACATTTTTGCATTTTACCACAGCATAAACTTTTCCTACTAACGTGGTGGGCAGCAAAGGGCACTACAACAAAATTCACTATTGTAAAGTACTTCTATCCCCCCCCACACCTATTGCACGAATCGTCCAACTAAGGGGACTATATTGGTTTATCAACAATGTCCACAAACAACACACTCGTAACAAGCTCTTCGTAATAATGTAAAACCCCTTTTCATTACCAGTGTCGTATGTGGGAATCTTCAAAAATGTTCTCCTCACTCTTCCGTTGATCTTTCCCCACCTGTCCCCTCGTTTTCTCAGCGACAAATGTTTAACAAGTTCTCCGCCAACCCTATGCGCGTTCGCTCCTGGCAGTGGCCTAGGAGTCGTTTAATAATTTTACGTTGTCCTCGCACCTTGCATATATACCAATCCGCAATGGCCAGCGTCGTGAAATGTGGCCAAATAATTCTCACGATCCACAGTATGTAGACCTATAAACAGCGGTGAATTCACAAAAGGGCTCTACATTTAGTATGCTGACGTACGTTTCCCATTGAGTACCTTGCGAGTGTTGACTTGCCAGAGCCTGGAGGTCCTCGGAGCAAAAACAGTTTCTTGGAACTCCTGCTTTTACCTTGGCCGCCGTGCAGGGTCTGATGTCTCTGCTGGCCCGTGGAAGCCCCCTGCTCGTGGGGTTCTTTTGGCAGCCATCCGCTGACCTGACTTCTGCTGCCCTCTTGGGCTCCACCCTGTGCTTGCTGGCTCTGGGGTTGCCGTGACCGGACGCCGCTGCCCCGAGGATTGCCCTCTCTGGAGCTGCCCTCTCTGGAGCTGCCGTCTATGGAGCTGCCCTCTGGAGTCACACTGAAGCGGCTCTGCCCCTTTGAGCACGGAGAGCGCGATTGCCACGCTTTGCCCCGAGTGCCAGTCGGCGCAAGATTGTCCTGAAAACCTGAGATCTGTGTGCCCTGAAAGTCGATGCACTCTTGAAAGTCGTTAAAGGAAAAAGGCCCTTTTATTCCCTGGGAGTTACATACTCCTCTGCTGCCATGGAAGTGACCTAACCCTACGGTCTTGTGCGGGTGAAATGATCCTCTCGTTCCCAGAGGGAGACCTGAGCCTTTCGGTCCATGATGACCCGATCCTCTACTTCCATGGTGGTTAATTGACCCTAGAGACCTTTGATAGTTGCCTGACCTAGTTCCCTGAATGTAACCCGATCCTCTGGTACCATTATGGTGACTTAATTTTATATTTTCCTGCGAATTACCTGACCCACTAGTGCCCTCTAGGTGTCCTGATCCTCTAGTAGCCCGCTGACTACGACCGAACCCTCCGGTATCCAAAGGGCGAAAAGATGCTTGGGCGCCCTGAGGGCGCCTGCCTCTTGCGCCCCGGGGGCCCCGGGCTGTGCCTCGTCCCCTGACGAACTTCGCGTCTTCCAATGTGAGCTCTTCAAAGGAATGAGTGCTGTTGACGGCCATGGCTAGCTGACGTACTCACCGAAGCAGAGCTCAGTGCACGCAATCAAAACGACTGAACTAAATACACAAACAACAAAGAAACGTGGCTGGCAACGTCCGCATTCCCTACGCCAGACCGACACACGAGCCGCAGGCCTCGCCACGCTTTAATAGCAATAAAACAAGCGACGCCTTCGCTACCTCTATGCGCGGCTACACGGGTGACATCTCCTCAGTGAACCATGTCGTTCAAGCGCTTGTGACATTTGCAGGAGCGCCCATAGTCGAGGACTACAGCACCCTGCCCCCCTCGAACTCCTTCGTGCAGCGGCGCGCGCCCCCCCCACCCCAAAGCAGGGAGAGACGGCTGATGAAACGCCTGCAAACGTCACTGCTGGGAATTCCGCGCTCGGGGCGCCCTCTGCTGTTGTCCTCTGGCGCGGCCAACTCAAGCTCTGGGATTGCGTGCCGTAGGTGAAGTCGTGGGCGGCGCGGTGGTGGCCCAGTGGGTAGCGCTGCTGTCGCCTCCTCACAGCAAGAAGGTCCCGGGTTCGAATCTCGGCTCGGGTGCCTCTCTGTGTGGAGTTTGCATGTTCTCTCCCCGTGTCCGCGTGGGTTTTCGCCGGGCCCTCCGATTTCCTTCCACAGTCCAAAAAAACGTGCTGCCGCATAGGTTAATTGGCTTGCAGACTAAATTGCCCACAGTGCCCGGTGATGGACTGGCGTCCCATCGTGGGTATATCCCTGCCATGCGCCCTCTGTCTGCCAGGAGAGGCTCCGGCTCACCGCATCCCTGTACAGGACTAAGCGGTTTCTGACAATTAGATGAGATTACAGTCGTGCACGTGTATCGTTATTTAAGTACTGCACTTGTTTAAGCCTGTATTGGGTCGCCGCGAGCGGGAGCCTATCCCAGCAGATACAGGCAGCAGGGCATAGATATACACAGGATAGGACGCCAGTCCATCGTGGTGGACTGGGGATAATTTAGTGAGTAGGCAAATTGTGCTCATCTATGTTTTCACTGCTCGACGTATGATCATTCCTTTTCAAAGGTGTTTTTTTTTTCGCGATAGCCGTGTCGAGCGCTCCCCCTTTCTCCTTTGCGGTATTTCGCCTCCCACGTTGGTGGAATCCTCAGGCATTGTGAGACTGAGTGAAAATGAGTGCCCTGTGCTCTATGTTGCCTGATGTCACGTCAATTAACCTATGTAGCACCATTTCTTTGGACTGGGCGAGGAAGCCGGAGTACCTAGCGCCAGCCCACGCCGACATGGGCAGATCAAGCAAACTCCACAGACGCCAGAGCCAGGGATCGAACCTGGACTTTGGCTGAGGTGACAGGGATATACACGCAACGCCACCTTTCTGTATCATGAAGTCCACTGTCTAATCTGAAATTGCTACCAGCCAACGTGCTCTGATTTTTAATATGCTAAAGAGTCATGCTATATTTTGGATAATTAACGATAGGGTCGCTGTGGAGAATATATATATTTTTTTAAAGACAATATATATAAATCATCTATCCCTCTGTTTACGTAAAATATAACGGTTCCACAACCCATCAAGCGTATTTTTTTGGGGGGAGCGAATAGTTTCAGGTGCGCTGATTCAAAACAAGCAAAACTGCACCAGTTCGGAAGTGTCTCATCAGCAGTCAGGCTTGCTCTTGAACCAAATGTAGAGAACTGCCGCACGTGACAGGTGTAGCCAGGGAGGGTTTGTCTCGCTGAACGCGCATATAATTGTACACGAAGCAGCGTGTTGTAGTCTCATCTCATCTCATTATCTGAAACCGCTTAATCCTATACAGGGTCACGGTGAGCCGGAGCCTATCCCGGAAACACAGGGCGCAAGGCAGGAATACAACCGACGACGGGACGCCAGTCCATCGCCGGGCGTGTTGTAGTATACGTCTCGAAAGTCACTTGAGCAATAAATACTCTTAAGCCACACGGGCACGTTATGCCTCGCCAAGAGACACATGCCCTTCGGAAATATTAATTACTTTAAATATAAACCTATGTATTCGCGTACAATTATATAAAAACAATTTACTTCTGGCTTGCGGTTATACATAGTGACGTGCACATAAACATACAAGACCATTTTTTTTTCATTGAATGAATATTCGTATTACTCTAGCAAGATCCTAACATATAAACATTCACGTCACAACAGGTACGTACCTCAAGGCAATCTTAACGGGGCAAAGGTTTCTTAGGTGCATAGTTAAGCAAGCAGAAACATTTCATCCATAGTTTACAATTCACTCATAATGCAGTGGTTTGTGCCTTGACCTATGAACCCCGGGACGTGAGTTATATTCCTGGCCATAACTAACATCAGGAGCGTTATGTGAACCAATCTTAACTTAGCTCCTTCTTAAAGCAAGTGAGCAACATGATGCATGAACAACCGCAATTCACCACTGAGCCAGAAACATTACCGTGACGCCTGTGCTAGGCCAGCCTCACCGTAAGGCCTCGTGGAGTGTCCAAGGGCCGTTGACAAGTCACGGGGCAGACCCAGGTGTTTTGGATTGTCAGACTGATATGACTGTCAAATACATCATGTGCTCTTCCCTGTTGCAGCAGCCCAGCGCTCCGCTCGCTGTTGTGAGCGTCGCGTCGCTCCTCAGCCCTCCGCTTGTTGGAGGGCTGCTACCTCCAGTTGTCTAAGTGTCCTTCTCGAACCTCCTCCACCGAGGTCGATCTTGACGCTGGTACCAGTCATCGGCAAGTCCGCTCAGTTGCCCATCCTTCTACACCGTATCAGTCCACCTCTTCTCCAGCTCGTGCCGCACCCATTTAGCTCGCTCTATCCGATCAAACAGAAGCTGCTTGGGCATGCAGTGGCTGGGGACGACGGGCACTTGACCTCAGCCAACGCAGCCGTGCCTGCCGGAGCAACTCATCAATAGGGACGTATCGAAATTTTACAAGAATCAGTGATCTCTTCACAGTATTTAGCCTGGTTAATACCAGGATGGATCGTGGGCAGGCCAACTTGCAAACTTCGAGGCGATGCAGATGTTCACTCAGAGGAATCCACGTTTCACAAGCATGGAGGAGGGAACGATTGGAACTCAGAAGGAGCGAAACTTCTTACGTAGCAACAGCTCAAGCAGCTTCCACACAGCCTTTCGCAGCAAATTAAAATATAGTACCGCTTGACCGATTCGGTGGGCCTGCCCACCAACACGAAGGACATTAATGATTGTGAGCAGAGGGTCAGGGATACAGAAAACACGAATAACCGAGTGTCCTAGGCTATTGATGTGTTGTAGGAATTCTCACCTCTGCTGTTATAGCCGGGAAGAGGATATGGTGTCTGTGCAGGAACGCACCAGCCTGAAAAGAGATTGTAGCTCCGGAAACCTCTCAGTATGCGTGACAAAGTGATGCTGAATAATACTTGCCAGGATCTTTCTCGGCACATTGATGAGGTTGTGATGTCATATAATTTAGCCTGCACGAAACGAGAGTCAAGTGCATGGTTTATGGTGGCGTACACTTTGCTACGCCACACACGATTGACCAACTTGTTTCATCAGTATATTCAATTTTAACGTCAAAATAAAATGTAAGGTTTGCATTACGAGCAAAAATATAAAAACGAATCCGTGTTTGATGGGCTGTCAACATTTTTACGATGATATAGGACGATCACATTGTGAATTCATTGGCCGTCCTGTGGGAGCAAATCATGTCATAGTAATGTAAAAATTGTAGATATGGGTTCGCTAACGAAGATTAACGTTGGTGTCAAAGTCTTTTTAATCAGTATGACGGGGGAATGGCATGCTTACATGCCATTCTCGTCACACCTCTGTGCAACGCTTTGTGACCCTCGGGTGAAAAGCGCTCAAGAAGTGCAATTATGATTATCTGGTCATCGAACATTGGCTTGAGTCAACAGCGCACGGCTTACCAAAGTGTAGTATGTACATGGTGTTTGCAATGTTTCCTAGAAGCAGACATTTTAATCTTTAAAAACTATGCTTCGAGAACACAATAGCATTGCGTAAAGTACAAATTTTATCTTTTAAAACCTACCACTTTTATACACTTCATCCCTTATTTTATAAGGCTCACTTTATTCTTAAACATGTTGATGTATTACTGCAAATACAGAAAGCATGCATATTGAAGCAGTTTATACTTTGCAGGTGTACTAACATAAAGGCAAATGTAAACTAACAATGTGGTGCAGTTTGGCAATGGGCAACACAATTGATAATGTACGACATCGTCTAATATTTATATATATGATACTCTAACTTAATGACTTCATCCACTTCGGACGGGTGCAGTCAAGTATATTGAGATAAAGTATTGTACTGTACGTACATTCACATTTGACATTAAGCCAATTCCAGCAACAGTTTTGTTAAATCGCAATGGTTAAAAGTGGAGGAAGGATAAAAATCCTGAATTTTAGAAGTTGTTTTTAAAAGATTCCTAAGTAGCAGTGGCATGTCTTGGGCAGCTGTTTGCAACTAATGGAAAGGCATGCTCACCAGAGCTAAATTATCATTACTAAAATACATTAAAACTTTATTATCAATTCCCGTCTGTGGCTGTAACATCAACACATACTATTTACAAATCAACCATGAAAAAGTCCATGTGTAAGATATACATTTGCATTTAAAAACGATTCAAGTCGTATGCAATTACAAAATACTACGTTCACGTGTTGTCCTAACCTTGATGCCAACAGGAAAACTGTACACGAGTAAAGTTTACTTAAAGATCATTGGTGATATATGGGAGATAATGCTGGGTATAGTACCAATTCATACTGAAGAACTATCAATGAAATCCATTTTTGGGTCAGGTCACGTAAAAAATTATAAAATAGTGTCGTTTAACCCCCCACTACCTGACACGGCCAATCAGCAAGGGGTTGTCACGTTGAACAGAAAACGCGCCAATTCCTTTACTATCTCAGCACACACCGGTGTGTTGAAAAGCGACCCCACAATATTTTACACAAGATGTATTGTACGACGTTTCGCTGACAACTACGTTCAGCATCATCAGGCACCCGCGCCAAACACTAGTCGGGCAGATCGGATTTGTGGGGTCGCTTTTCAACACACCGGTGTGCTGTGATAGCAAAGGAATTGGCGCGTTTTCTATTCAAAGTGACAACCCCTTGCTGATTGGCCGTGTCGGGTGGTGGAGGGCTAAACGACACTATTTTATGTTTTACGTGACCTGACCCAAAAATGGATTTCATTGGTAATATTGGTCACGAAAGCCTTCGAATTGAAGAACTATACTCTTGAATACCTGGTTAAGATTGCTCATAAGTACTGCAGTGGTTGGTATATTGCCTTTTAGCATATTCATATTTTGCCGCTTATCTTGTCATGAGAGCACCTGAGCCAAACGGTTGTCTTGTATAGAAGCTGCTATATCAGGTTTGGTCTGCAAATATGGCACCATCCAGCTTCAAACGTACTTGAGGAGATTGGGTGTAAAATATGCCCTTTTGTTATACCCAAATCTAGTGATCATGCCCTGAGCATAATCCTTCTCCAAAGTACAAAGCCCTTAATAATCCAGCATTCCAAAGTAGAGTTAAACACCAATTTAAATACTGCACTAACATTCAATGGAGAAACAAAAATTTCTTTTCAGATCCATTTATGCGATGTACTGGAGTCAAATCTTGGGTATAGCCCTGCCTTGCGCCTGATGTCTACCGGAAAAGGCTCGCCCCCCCCACCCCCCTTGCGATCCTGTGCAGGATTAAGCAGGTACCGATACTGAATCGAACACCTATTCACAATTATTCCAAAAAAGTCATGAATTGAATGAAAAGTGTTAGTGCCTCTACGTTACAGTAAAGCCTATTTGTTCTAAAATATACCTATTACCTTTGACAATAAGCCTAAATTTATGCAAGCCAGCAAACGAATATGAAGCCCAGTACTTATTAGTGATTAAGAAAAGTCATGGTAAATATATCTAACACCTCAAATAGACCAACATTGAATGCGCTTGCCTCTATTTAGGCAAAGGAATATCTTCAGTTTTTTGTTGTTGCAGCTGTGATGAAGTAAATAAAATACACAGGCATAAGTGTCCTCACATTAGCTATCAGGTAAAATTATGGCATTACTTTGTACATGACTTCCAAGTGGTAATGTCAATGCAATAAAAAACACGTTAAAAGTTAGAAGTGAATCCCAGCCGGAATATTCTCAAACGTCTGCTTGTTCCCTTTTTCATTCCAATACTTCGGGCTCAGGTTCAGGCTCGCCTCCACCCTGCTCGTGTGTCTTTTTGTGGCGGATCAGGCTGTACGAGATGCAGAACTTCTTTCCACAGACGTCGCACACAAACGGCTTCTCTCCAGTGTGCGTCCTTCGATGGCGGGCCAGGTTGTTGGAGATGATGAATTCCTTTCCGCAGTACTCACACGTGTACAGCTTCTCCCCGGTGTGCTTGCGGAGGTGGACCCGCATCATGTGTAGGTGCGGAAAGGACTCCTCGCACTGTTCACACTGGAACTCTTTGCCGCCAGCCACGTCGATTGTCCTGTACTGTGTGTACGCGCGGTACTTTGACTCATTTTCCAGACTGTCTTCCGCTCTCTGCAGTGCATCCAACGCCGCAGCGTTCTCTTGGCTGGAGGTTGGTATTTCACATGACTGGCCCAGCGACAGGCTACTGTTGTTACTATTGCTACTGTTATTGTTACTGCCATGCACATCTGCATGGTAGGGGAAACTAGCGTAATTTGAGTGGCTACCTAAGGGTAAAGTTCTGGTTAAGTAATTTGAAGCACCCAGTTGAGGCTCAACTGGATCAGATTCTATTATCTTCTTGTAACCTGGTGGAATGGAAAGATAAGAGAGCACTGCTGAGAATTATTGTTCAAGTTAGCTCCATTTATCTGCATTGGCTAGTTTGTAAATTTCCATTTTGATGTATAAATTTGTGGCACAACAAAAAACAGAAGACTAACCAAGAAAAGAATCAAGACACATCACAATCCAAATGTGGTTGTTGTCCTAGACCATGTGTTTTGCCATGCTGGGATCTAATGTGATGCACTATTGTACAAACAAACATGTCTCACCATACGCACTAACGCAACGATTCCTAAAATTAAAAAGACTGAGTGTAATTGCCCTGAAGCCAGGGTTATCCTTGACTTCAGTCCTCACAACCATAATAACATGGCCAAAATTAACGCGCCACACCTCTGCAGTCACAATGAATACATTCCATTTGCCATTTGATCTCATGGAGCCTGGGAGTGAAAACAAGGCGAGCCTTATACTGATGTAGGTTTTTATGGCTCAATGCATGTTGATTGGTACCAAACTTGTTCTTTCGGGAGAGTCATGCTGAGCACTTGACAAGGCACGACTATCCTAAAAAGAACAGCTTTCAAAAGCAATGATCAAGGCGAGCCTTTTCAAAGATGCCCACAACCCCCGTACTAATATGACTTCTTTAGACACCAACAAAGTATTGAACATATTTACTTTTATTGATGCCTATTGAAATTATGCAGTAAATGATTAAAGCATTGTTTTATAACAGTGAAAAAATTTACCCGGAAAAAAAATACAGCACTTGTAAACATAAGAACCTACATGAGACTAGTTTAACTCTGACATGTGGGAAAATTTAAGTAATGAGAAATATTAACTAACATTATATCTGTCGAAAAGTTATATATTTCTTTGAAACCCACTGTCTCAATGTATGTCTTTAAAAATAAACATTCACTTTAGAAACATGAAGATCTTCCTCCATCTCCCTAAAGCAACATTTCCCCAATGCAAGGAAAGCTCTCCAATTGGGCTGACAGGGCCACACGTGACACCTACGTGAGAGCGTGCCTCTTTACATGACAGGCAAGGCCATAAGACCTGGAGAAGCGTTTCCCGCACAGCTGGCAGGAAAACGGCTTCTCGCCTGTATGCATACGCCGGTGTCGCACCAGGTCGTGTGAAGCGAGGAAGCGCTTGTCGCAGTGCTCGCACGCGTGTGGCCGCACGCCTGAATGCTTGCGCTCGTGTACCACTAAGTACCACTTGCGCTTAAAGCATGTGCCGCACTGCTGACAGACGAACGGCTTGTCACCTGTGTCACTCCTGCGCCGTTTGGCGGCCCGAGGTGGTGCTGACCCCGCGCGACCGCCGCCACCGCTCTGCGATTGAACGCGGGGCCTCGACGCCCAAGGCGAGGCAGCACCAGGTGGATAAGCGGCCACGGGGGAGGACCAGCTGCCGGCTTCACCACCGCTCCCTCGGTTCGCCAACTCAGCTCGCCTGTGCAAGGCTGCTTGCCGCTCCGTCAAGCGGCGCCCACTCTCAGGCAGATGCCGAGACGATTCAGGGTGACCACCATCATCTACTCCAGTTTCATTTTCATCACATTGGTTCCAAACTCCCGTGCAGCTGTTTGCTAAGATGAACAAATAAGGAAAGGTTATACATACATGGAACTACCAATAAAATTACATGTGTGTTTGCTCATCAAATATGTTAGGTTTGATTAATAATTAATCTTCACAATTTGCTCAACCTCTTAATTTCTTCCCTGCTTTTGACACTCAGATCTTTACGAGACTTTTTTTGTTTATGGTTGGTTGTTAATTAGGTGTTAGAGCTTAGCTCTGTTTATTTATTTACCGTAAATGGTATGATTCTCGTCTAAAGTGCCATTTTGTATTCTTTTGAATGATACACCATTTATAATTTCCATGCAACATTTTCAAAAGGTTTGCATTTTTGTTTCCTGTTTATTAGTCCCCTGGACTTAATATTCATAATTTATTGAAAATTTTAAGGTTAAAAGCCAACTTCCGCCTGCTCAAATGACCACTGACCGGTAATTATGTTGGTGATGCCAAACCCCTGTTACACTTTCCACATTTCTATACCAGGACCAAAACATCTATTGTTACATCCCAGTACTTTAAAACAACTGGAGAAATTATGTCCTCAGTGACAATCTCACCACCAGGAGACGACAACAGCTGTTAATTGAGCTACATTGTAGCCATAATAAAAATAAATTTACCTGTTGAAGTGTGCCCAGTTTCTAGCTTCACATCCTTCACACGGTAGTCACCACCAGCTGTTTCTACCACTTCTTGTAAACCGTGTGCATCTTCTGGGAAGCTCCCAACATCACCTGGGCAGTAGGTTATCTGTTAGCCTGCACCATCATTCGAAGGTGGAAACACTATAACATCAAAGAAAGATGACAGTAAAGATACCTCTCGATTGAGCATTGTCGTAATGTTCCATTTTGACGTTGTAACCACTCCATTCCTGTTCTGTCCCTTCCATGTCCTCCAGATCAGCGGTCTGCTGGACTGCTTCAGACTCCGACTTGCCGCCTAGACACAGCAGTGCGCGTGCTATTATAAGTCAAGCTCCATTCACTGTCAAATACAGCTAGGTAATTTGACCATAATGTTTGCAATATATTAACAATGCATTACACTGACATTGCACACTTATAAGGCTCACTGGTATGCCATATACAACCACAAAAACATGTCCACCAAGGCAAACTTGTCCCAGAAAGTTTCACAAACTTAATAGCAATAAGTGTTTATAATGTATAATATTAATAGATGGCTGGTCATGTGAATGTAAATTTAATATAATCAGGAGCTCTGGCAATGTCTGTAACAAAGACAAATGTGCAAGTGTAATTACAATCAGCCATGAACTTACAGCATCACAATGTGAAATCTCATGCATATATATGTACATACATGCACTGGTGCACCGCACACAGTGCTGCAGATTCATGGATGTCAAAAAGTAATTGCATAACGTCACTGAAGTTTACCATCTTCCCAGGACTGAGACTGGTTGTCTTGTGCATCTTCAGCAGGCACTGCTGGGGCATCAGTCTCATAGACCTCTCCTCCATCTAAAGAGGGAAAATTAGAGAAAAACAAAAACCATTCATTGAGTAGTTTCATTAATGTTCCAACAACACAAATAGACACACCCACATACATAATACCTTGATCGATGTGCAAAGTATTACAATTCCATGAATCATAAATTTACTCAAAATCCCTACCTTTGTTTAGCATTAAATAGCATGGGCATAGATAATTAAAGCGACAACAATAAAACATATTTGGTGACTGCTAAATACACACCAATATACATATACACAATGCCTAGCTACCGAGAAATGAACTTGAATAACTTTATGACTTTCAGTATTTTCATAAATTGTACATTTCCAGTTGCAAAACTCATCTCTTCTCATTGTCAGAAACTGCTTAGTCCTGTACACGGTCGAGGTAAGCCGGAGCCTATCCCGGCAAACACAGGGCGCAAGGCAGGGATATACCCACGATGGGACGCCAGTCCATTGCCGGGCACTGCGGGCAATTTAGTCTGCAAACCAATTAACCTATGCAGTAGCATGTATTTTGACTGTGGGAGGAAACCGGAGTGCCCGGCGAAAACCCACGCGGACACGGGGAGAGAACATGCAATCTCCATACAGAAAGGCACCCGAGCCGATATTCGATCCCGGGGCCTTCTTGCTGTGAGGCGACAGCGCCACCCGCTGGGCCACCGTGCCGCCATATACACCGTGCCACCATGTACATTTATAGTAAACAAAATTTTAATTCCAACGCAATTTAAAACTGTTTTCATGCTGTGCTCGTGCAGTGCTTTGTGACCCTCGGGTGAAAAGCGCTCTGTAAATGCAAATATCATTATTATCGCCTCCAGCAAGCCTGAAATTAATAGAGTTCCACAAACATATGGCTGGAACAAGTCTTGCCAGAAACTAATTCCCTTTTACCGTCACACTCATTTAATCCATTTCAGAGGGTAAATGGGCGGAGTCAACCCCCAATCGTAATTTGAACTCATGACCTTCCAATTGTGAGTTGAGCACTTTGACCCCAGCACCACCGAGCCAGACAATAGCCACAGCAAATTTGTGTTTGGCTCTTTTATGATTAACAATACCGTCTTCTTGCAAATATGGGCTCAGCCCTTCTTCCACAGCATTCGGGTAGAGTGCAGGCTCCAGAGAGCTAAACCTCTCAGCTGACTGCAGTAGTTCTTGGCTCAGGCTGTTGAGCATCAGGACGATTGCATCCAGAAGACCACTAAGGAATGGCTGGAATGCAGCAGCTGCCGTGGTAGCCTGGAGATTTCCTCCAACACCCCCTGCTCCATCGTGGCGCTTGGGGGACGAGGCCTCGGTGACGCGGCGCAGCACGGCGTAGAAGGCGAAGGGCAGCCGCTCCCTGGCGGCTGTGAACAGCTCGGCCC
>JAZEWT010000003.1:20243006-20309306 GCA_036362905.1 Mordacia mordax | reverse complement strand
AACGGCGTGTCAACAACAACATCAGGGCAGTTCAACTGAAAGTCAAATAGTAGCAATAAATTATAGGACATAAAGTAAGCAATATATAAAAAACCGACATGCAGTGTGTATATAGTATATACAGTGTGTGTATACAGTGTGTGTATAGTATATATAAGGTATACGTTGCGTATTCAGCGTGTATATGCAGTGTGTATATAGTATACAGTGTGTACATACAGTATATAGAGTGTATATATAGTGTATATAGAGCATACGCAGGTGATGGCCTGGCGTCCCGTCGTGGCTATATCACTGCCTTGTGCCTGCCGGGATAGGCTCCGGCTCAGCGCCCGACCCTGTATAGGACTGATGAGGATGATGAGACCGAGAGCAACACAGATCGTGCAGCGCAATCTTGAGCGAGACGCGAACACGCGGAGCACTCGTCGAACAACGGGTTACCCCGGCAACGGGTTACCCCGGCGATGGGTTACCCTGGCAAAGGGTTACCCCGGCTACGGGTTACCCCGGCAACGGGTTACCCCGGCTGCAGGTTACCATAGCAATCGGCTGCCCCCCCCCCCCCTGCCGGTTACCATGGCAATGGGTTACCCCGGCAACGGCGTGCCGCGTCTCCATGGAAACCGCTTGGTGCCTTCTTCCTGTCCCCCCCCGCCGCCCCGCCCCCCCTCTCTGCCGCCGCGCGCGGCATGCCGGGAGAAGGCGAGGGGAAGTTTGAATGGGAGTGGGGGGCGATGGATGATGATTGTTGGTAGAATAAAGCGGAATTAAAGCGCTTTCTTTTCGGAGTCGTCTCGAAACGTTGTCCACTCTTTGCGCAAAAAAACAAAAACAACAAATAAAAAGACACCCGCGGCCTACATCGCGGTGAGTAACAGAAAAAAGTTACCGCGGCCGCCACGCCGACGTTGCGCCGTGGCGTCTGCAAGCAACGTTGCGTCGACGTGAAGTTGCTTTGCCTAGGCCTCGCGGCGCTGCAACTGTTCCGACTCAGCGTCGCAACTTCGTACGCGACCGCTGTGGCTGAACTCTTAACCATCAAACGTCTTGTATCACCCTCACAACCCTCTCGCTGCGGAGTGCACTCGTTAAGTTACGCGTTACCAAGTTACGCGTTACCAAGTTTCGATGTGCGTTGCTCAGTTCAAGGAACTTCACTGCACGAACGTGTGTTGTCCACCTCGAATGGTGCTGTTTGTTGCCGGCCACTTGGCGCCTTGGACCTTTTGTTGTTGTTGCCGCGTTCGGCAGTCGATATGATACGGTAAAACAAAAATCCATTATTGTTGTTGATTTGCCGTTCATATGTCGTCGTCGTCGTCGCGCCGTTCACGCCACAGCTGTGTGCAGCGCATTGTGACCCTCGGGTGAAAAGCGCTCTCGCAGCGCAATTGCTATATTATTTAATGCAATGGAGAGTGACGTAACGCGCAGCTCCACCTGTTGTCACCCTTGGGACCATGCCGTTGTGTTTGTTGCCCACGAGCCGTAGTGATGCCATTATTATCGCATTGTCCCCTTAATGTTATAATCTTGCCCCCCCCCCCCTCGGTGACACTGGCCTCCACAGTGTTTGTTCTCTGCGAAACGTAGCTTTACTCTGACAGAGCAGCACGGCTTCCGAGAGCCTGAGTTCATCATCATCATCACCACCACCACCACCACCACCTTCTGGGTCGGTAAATACAATGCTCGACGTGTCTTGGTGACAATGCGACCAGGGCGACGATTGCTTGTCAACGCTGTGCTTTCGGGGTAGCCGTGCCGAACGTTCCTGTTGTCCTTCGCGACGTTTAGCCTCCCACTTTGGGAGGCATCTTCAGGCGTTCTGCGACTGAGCGCTTGCGTCTTTGTTGTCTCTGTGTGCGACTCCGCTGTTACCACCAGTGTTTTGGAGGTGAACCGTACTTACATCACTCCGATTGGGGGTAAGTCGGAGGATTCACTATTATCATCAGGTCTAAAAGGCTCACGAACACTGGAAGTAAAATAATAGTAATATTTGTATTTCTAAAGCGCCTTTCACCCGAGGGTCACAAAGTGCTGCACATAGCTATGGAGAGAACGGCATATAATATAATGACTGTAAATCTATTAAAGGCATCAAATAAACAAAAAAAATTGTTAAAACAACTAAAGGCAGGTGTGAGTGGCATGACCAATACGCTGAATATGTGTACGTTGTATAAACAACGATCAATGGTTACAACAGGTTTTACCGTATCTGGCGATTATGCAGGTGTTAAGATCTTCACACCTGCATAATGTGTTAAGATCTTAACACCTGCATAATCGCCAGATACGGTAAAACCTGTTGTAATATTATATATGTATACTGGCAAAAGAGTACCCATAGCGTTAACGATCAATGGGTCAAACAGTTTTGTAGAAAACTCATCCACACCTGTATGAGAGTGAAACACAAAAATAGGTTTCGGTAAACACTCCAACATTACAAGGTCAAATAAAAAATACACAATTACCATATTTCTCGATTATACCTATATTATTAACCCAAAGCATATTTGAGCAATGAGGCAGTTCTCAATTCCATTGCATACAGTGGCCGCATGGTAAGACTATGGTAATTTGATTTTGTATTTATTTTAGTGTCGTTTTAATTGCGCATTCTGTTTTGTAGCTTCACGCCAGCTTTAACATGCGACCATTTGGAACCCGCACTTATGACATGCTCTGCTGCCCTATTTGCTCAGTGCCCGTAGAGTAATTGCCAAAGTAACGTGACTCTTTTTACTCGGCGTAATCTTGTGAATGTTTTCTCATTGCATTGTGTTTACAGATGGATAACCACGGGGATGCTTGCGATAAACTGGACGGCGACTTCGATCATTTTCTTGTTGACATGAAACCTATCGTTCTCAAGCTTCCACACAAGTCTGGTAAGAAGCAGTGTGCAACCAAACTTATTGGGGTGTCTTTTCTCTTTGAAATCATACGCTATAGGGAGAGGTTTTGATGTAGTTCGAGAACTCGACTTGCAGTCGTTTATTCGAATCTCAATTTGTACAAGGCGGCACGATGGCCCAGTGGGTAGCGCTGTCGCCTCACAGCAAGAAGGTCCCGGGTTCAAATCTCGGCTCGGGTGTCTTTCTGTGTGGAGTTTGCATGTTCTCTCCCCGTGTCCGCGTGGGTTTTCGCCGGACACTCCGGTTTTCTCCCACAGTCCAAAAACATGCTGCTTCATGGGCTTGCAGACTAAATTGCCCGCAGTGCCCGGTAGTGGACTGGCGTCTCCTGGTGGGCATAACCCTGCCTTGCGCCCTGTGTCTGCCTAAATAGGCTCCGGCTCACCGCAACCTTGTACAGGACTAAGCGGTTTCTGACAATGAGATGAGATGTATCTCAATTTGTACAGGGCGGCACGGTGATGCTGTGAGTAGCGCTGCTGCCTCACAGCAACAAGAACATGGGTTTGATTTTCGGCTTGGGTGCCATTCATTCTGTGTTGAGTTTTAACAATTATAATAATTGCATTTATAGAGCGCTTTTCACCCGAGAGTCACAGAGCACTTGCACAGAGCTGCGGAGAGAACGGCACGTCAACAACGACATTATTACGTAAAAATCAGCAACAATAACATTCAGTCGCGTTTTTCTCTGCATGCCTAACCATTGAGTTATTAATTTTATTTTAGAATGTGCTCTTTAAAGCTGATTCAACAGCACTTAGTCAGATTTTTTTCAATAATGAGCACTGCTTTGTTTAGAGTGAGATTATACGTCTTTGTTATAAATATTTAATCTCCGGAAAGTGTTCCTGGGATGTGATTTTAAAATTAATAAGTTCACAGATACCTCTGCTTAACTTTAAGTCCATTAATTGTAGATAATTTCAGTCATTGATGCTGCTGACAAATGAGTGATTGACAGAATGTACAGATGTTAGTGTGGTGATATAGGCTAAATTAGAAATAATATAATTGTGTGTTTATAGAAAGAGTATTTAAATTTTATGACAGTAACTTAGAATGTAAATACTGCAAACAAAATTTCCCAATGATGAGACTAACGATACAAATAATATTGTGAAAATGGGAGCAAAAAAAAGTTCTTGAGTAGAATCATGAACCCCATGTTTGACCATTGAGTGAGTTTCTGGGGTGGGGAGGTGTGTCGTAACATACTTAATATGTATGGATGGGAAAAGCATGCTGTAGATGTTGATTGTAAATCGTTGTTGAATGTAAATGTTGCGGGCGCATTATTCACAGAACGGCAACGCTGTGCACTGTGGATCAAGAAGCTTTGTGAGCCGCCGGTGGCACGCTGTGGAGCCGTGGGCACCTCGAGCCGCAAGAACCGCAATGCATACGCACGCTTGCTGCTGCACATGTTGCGCCGGAGTGTACTGGAGGAGCCCTTCACTCACTGGCCTGACATCGGGCCTCTCAAGCCGCTGCCGGCTTACATGGTGCATTCTACGACACGGGTTCCGCGATTGTGCTTCATAGCTCTGTGATGTGTTTTTAGATTGTACCGCACGATAGCTCATGTTTTGCTGCTCGTGCTGGGAGCTCCCAAGATCTAATCCAATGCAAATTATTCTAACTTTATTGCTGCTTTAACATCACTACTATTGGTAGTTCCTACAATTAATGGATTGTGTGTCCAGTCACGTTGTAGTGGTCACGAGTACACCTGATCCCACGCATGCAGGTTTCAACTATGCTGGCATAATTAATTCCCCTTGTTACAGAGAAGTCGTTGACTATTGTTGTTGATTTGCCGTTCATATGTCATTGTTGCTGACATGCCGTTCTCGCCATAGCTCTGTGTAGCGCTTTGTGACCCTCGAGTAAAAAGCACTCATGAAGTGCAATCATCATTATTATTATTAACACTTTACCGTAGTAGCATACTTGTGAAGGCTATCTGTTCACAAGTAATTGATGGGTGTTAGCTTCTGGGAAGTCAGTTCGTTCATGATTACTGCAATGCACTGCTCCCTGGCAGCCCTGCTTACCTGATCAGAATGCGGTTGCTAGAGTCCTCACTTGCACACCCATCCACAATCACATATCCCCAGTACTGATGCCTCTCCACTGGTTACCTGTTAAATAGAGGATCGAATTCAAGATCCTCCTTCTCACCTACAAGGCTGTTACTGGCCAGCTCCAACATACATCCGTGACCTACTTCAGGCACCCACCTTAACACGACAACTTCGATCCTCCAATACAGGCTTGCTGCATGTGCCTAGGTCACAACTCCATTCGATGGGTGACAGAGCCTTCTGGTGTACTGCTCCAAGACCCTGGAATGCCCTTCTACTGGACATTCGTTCAGCCGAGTCCTTGGCTATCTTCAAATCTCGTCTCAAGACTCACTTGTTCCGTAAAGCTTTCAAGTCCTCCATCTCGGACTATTAATGCGGCTCAGAGTTGTCGTGCCGGGATGTTGGCTGTCTTCCGATCTGCGCCTGCACGGGAACGTTTATTCCTTCCTCCGGCTCAGACTGTTGATGCGGCTCAGTGGTGCCGTGCGGGGATGTTGGCTCTCTTCCGACTTGCGTCTGCTCGGGAACATTTGTTCCTTCCTTGTTTGTTGAAGAAATATTGAGTTATTTTTTTCCGCTGACTTTGTGTCCTGTAATTTATCGCTACTGTTTGACTTTTGGTTGAACTGTCTTGATGTTATTGACATGCCGTTTTCTCCACAGCTCGGATTTGTAAAAAAAAGAAACCCCCAAAAATGTTACTGATTTTCCGTTCTCTGTCGTTGTTGGCGTGCCGTTCTCTCCGCAGCCCTGTGCAGCGCTTTGTGACCCTCGGGTGAAAGGCGCTCTATAAATGCAATTATAATTATGATATCCTGCACCGATTGCCATGTCCATCGTACTTATGAACTTGTTGAATGCCTTGCAGTCCATCTACTTTGACGATCCATTGGAGGAGATCGTCGCAAGTCGGGAACCCCCGGACTGGGTCGCGGGTGCGCTTGATGCACCAGAGGAGACCTCCAAACATTCACTGAGGGAGGAAGAACGCACGGGCCTGCGCCTCTCTTTTGAATCGGCGCGCAGTCATCACAGGTGGGTGTAACGTACGGCCTTCAGTAGTCAAACACTAGCCAATTGCAGTGCTGAATTATGAATGACTTTGTGTAGGACTTTGACTCCGAGGGCAAATGTGTAATGAATATTTAAAGAAAATAAATAAATAATGAAGACTTTCACTGACTTGCACGACAAAGTGTGTGGTGGTGTAACCGTATTGTTTGAATGTTACATGTTATTGTCTTGCAGAGGTAAGTATTTGTAGCGGTTTCACAATATCCATAGGGAAATGGTACGAATGCGACTTGAAATACTGTTACCTAAACCTATCACTACATCATATCTTACACCGCATTCATAGGTGGTATACCCATGGAAGTAAACCAGTTTGTCTTAGAGCTTTATGCGGTATCGCAAAAAACATAGGACGCACACGGGTTTTAGAATATTCAAATATTTGTACGTCTGTGATCATATACTTTCACTTGTCAGCCTTATTAAAATGTACGTCATGTATACAAAATTTGAATTGTTGCTACTTTCTTGATTGCAGGCAATATTTTCTAAAGGGATTGGTTATGAATAGAGCAATGAAACTGATAAAGTAGAACAGACGACCTGACAAACTTTGATTATATGCAAAGATTTCTATTTAAACTTTTTTTGCATCCAAACATGTGTGTGAAATTAAAGTATTAAAGTGTTTGGAATATTAAACATGATCAATTGTGAAAGCAGTATATTTAAAAAATAGTAATTATTGAAAAAACACCACCGCCTCTTCAGTAGAGCACTTAATCATTATCATTTTTATAATTATCCACTTAATCCTGTACAGGGTCGTGGGGGGCCAGAGCCTATCCCGGTCGACACAGGGCGCAAGGTGGGCTACACTCAGGATATGACGCAATTTACTCAGCTGGCCAATTAGTCTTAACAGGAGCGTGTCTGGACGGTGGGCTTAAGCCAGAGTACCCGACTAAAACCCACGGAGCGAACATGCAAATAACGCACACAAAAGCACCCGAGCTGGGAATCGAACCCGGAATTATTGCTGTGAGGTGACAACGCTACTCACTGCGCCACCGCGCCGCCCTTAATCATAAAATAATACCGTGGGTACTTTTTTGCCAGTATACATATATAAGATTACAACAGGTTTTACCGTATCTGGCGATTATGCAGGTGTTAAGATCTTACACCTGCATAATCTTAACACCTGCATAATCGCCAGATACGGTAAAACCTGTTGTAATCTTATACATTAAATAACAATTGCTGTTGCGGCATGTCTCCTGTATCAGCAGAGGGCAGTAGATCCTCATAAAAGATGCTTCAAATAAAAATCCGTGTTTAAACCATTTTAATATTTTACTCCTGTCTTGACTTGAGAGCCCTTAATAAATGTGAAATAATGCACGCTGAAATGCACTTTACATAAATAGCTTTGAGCAGTACACATTGTATGGTCACTTTATTCACGTTGCATAAAATAAACCGAAGATTCTACTCACCAAGCATATTTTGGAATTGAACACATTGCAACCGAGGACTCAAATCCTACCTGTAGAAATATAATTTACCCAATAAAACAGTTATTTTATGTCGGTGCTGAAGTTTATTGTTGGAGGTGTTTCATTTTCTACGCAGTGGTGCTGCATATGATGACACCTTGTTTTCGAATAACCTGCTCTGTACCTTCATGCAGTATTAATGCACGTAAACACGTTTTGTAAAGCTAACAGAACAATATTTAATATCACACAGACCCAGCGGGACGTTATTACGTGTTTGGTGTTGCCCATTTTTTACACCTTGTTAGTGAGTGTTTTTGAAAGCAGATGTCCTATTAGAACTTCTCGTGATATCTACTGCTACTGAATTGCTCCTGAATCCACATGCTCTGCGTGACGTGCTGTGACTTTAAAGTTGCACGATGTGGAATGCATGTACGTACACTATGATTATATTAAATTTTTACTAGTATAAAATGTTTGTCGTTGTATTTATATCTGTAAGTTTAATGTTATAATGTTTTCATTCAGGTTCAAACATCTTAACTGGTGCATAAGTGAAGGGGTAGTGCTTTTTGATGACAGCATTGTTGTAATGAGCAGAGAAACCAGTCACATATACATTGCTGTGTTTCCACAGAGAGATTAAATGAAAAAGAGAGATATTTTTGCCCAGGTGAATATTAGGCTATTGTATTTGTTCCCTCCTCCAGGCTGTTCCTCAAAATGTTCCTTATTTTGTCTTAAAAGGGCATTGGGGGTAATGTTCCAGGGAGTTGTTTATGTAACAAAAAAGAACATCACAAAAATGTACCAACATAGCAAGTGAGGACACATGTACAAACATGCGCACACTCGGTGCATTATTACATAGAGGGGGAGCTATGTCACTTGGGAGTGCATCGCACAGCGGTGCATTTCCACACAAATATTACAAAAACAGTACGTAGATATTTGTTTTAGTAATTTTTTGGGGTTTTTTTTTTATACCGTTGCCAAAATTTCACACCAGGGACTATTCTTGTGCGATGGTTACGCACGTGCGTAACTGTACTCTGTCGTCTATAATGTGTATGAACATACCCATGATGTGGTCAATTCATCATCGCCAACAGCCAAGGTCATTTCACTGCTGGATGAAGGCTTTCCCAAAGCCGAAGCCATCTCTCACGATCCTGTGATATTGTAATATTAATCCACATAGCACCTGCACATGAGCTGATTTCATCATTCTGTCGTCTCAGTGGATGTACGCTCAGACACGTTCCACTTATTGGTGGCCCCTCCAACTTCATTGTTCCTGACCATTATCCTTCTTCCCTTCCAGCCACGTGTCCTGCCCTATACAACTTATATTTGTGGTCCCATGTGAGGGGGTATTCGAAATGATCAGTACTAATTTGTTTTGTTTTTTAACATCCAAATTGTGCACCACGGAATGCTCGTGTGGACAATTCGCACTGCGACGTCTATAAATGCATAAAACATATTTATACCATGGGTACTTTTTGCCAGTATACATATATAAGATTACAACAGGTTTTACCGTATCTGGCGATTATGCAGGTGTTAAGATCTGCGTAATCTTATTTTTATACCGTGTTTACTCATCAACAAGTATGCTCAGTCATCAACACTATGCACATGTGAATTTGTTTACATTATTACCAGTTGTATGTAAAGATCTAACATCATTTTGTCCTTAATTTATCATTATAACACAACAACTCTGCATTGAAACATCGTCTACTCTGACTTAGCCACGTCTGATGTTAGTCTGCATAGGTGTTAAGCATATATTTTTGCTGCATAACATTGCTTGGTAATCATGGTTAGTTTTTTAGTGTTAATATGACAAAATGAATGTTTTCCTGCTCGAATGAGTCAGCAACAGTGCCGATCACCATTAGAAATTCTCAGCAATCAGTAGAATATCCATATTCTTACGGTAGGGACCGGTCTATTCTTAGGTTGATGCTTGTTGACTTTCCACAAAGAGGTAGTAATTATTTGTATTATTCAGCCTGGAGGAGTAATGGGCTTAGCTGAATAAAGACGTGAATGAGAGTTGAGTGCTTTAGGGCAGGGTGTTTATATCCAAACTTGGGTGACTGTGCTGAAGCCATTATACCCACTGCACTCGTGTTCTTAGCTCGCTCTAATAAAAATACATTTTTATTGCAGGATCTCCGCTGTGCTAGCCCAGTGTCTTCACTCCCTGAGGCTTCCAGCCACCTGAGTGACATCATTTTAACTCGCTTCACCGTTCATCCCCAAAAAACGGAGTTGTTTGCACACATATCCGCATTTCTCACAAACCAATAACGTTTGTTTGAATTGAAATGCAGGATGGTGTGGGAGGTGGGTGGTGGGGCAGGGTCCGTTGGATTGGGGGATCACGACAATGATTTAAGACCGTTCCGAAGTGTCTTCTTGGCAAGAAAAAGCCTGGGGGATTTTGGAGCTCAGTGCAAAGCTAGTTCATGGGCTGCTTTTTGAACTGGTTCGAGACAGCTAGGTTGTGTTTACCATGTCAGTTGGATGAGTTTTCTGACTGGTTCACTGTTGAGCTCGAGATGAGTACAGTGGGCCGTCGCCTTTTTCAACTAATTCTGGGTTTCATCTTCGTCATGAGGCCGAGTAAAAACTTACCCTAGGCATTGTAGTAATGATGCGCTCTGCGGGTGTTTCCTTTTTTTCAGTCTTAGCTTTTAAATTTTCAATCATTGTCGCCTCCAGTGGGTTGCTGGTAATCTGGAGAACCAAATATCTTCATCTTGCCCTATTTATGCAGTCTGAGATCTTGACCTTAAATAAAACAATAACATTTCCATATTACATTAAGAATGTTTTTTTTAGCATAGCTCATACACATTTTAATAATAAGATTGTCTTTTTTAGTCGCTGAATACATGCAGTGTGCATTTTTCCATTGTGATACTGTATACAAATTACTTTATTTGATATGGAGCAGTAGAATGCCATTATAGGCATTTTCTGAAATTGTGTAATTTATACACAGAAGATTCTCAAAAGTTTCTCATATTGTCTATACTTATCTGTTGAGAGTTTGTATCCACGTGTAAATGAAACAGCTATGCCAAAACACCCTTTAATTCTCTCATAGTTTAGATTTGGTGTGCATTATTTAACTTGTGAGAGAACTGCAGAGACATTTTACGATTTGTTTTACAATCAGTCGTTCAAAATAAATGCAAATCAACAATGCACACAGATGTACTGCATTTATACTAAAATTGACAACTTATTTGTATTTCCAGGATTTCACGGTACGTTTAGATCGAGCATTCTGTGGGACAGGTGCTTTAGTGATTGTTGCATTGGATCGTGAAGCTGGTCATGGGGGTTTCATTCCTGGATATGACTACCATAAGTTACAAGTACTCTGTGCAAGTACAATCATATCAGAAAAGGGTTTGAACTACCCTTGACCCCTTCCTTGACCAGCCCACCCTTACCAGCATGGTGAAGTATGGTCAGACAACCCCTCTGACCGATATGGCATGAGGAGGCGTTCATTCAGTAGTGGCTCAATCGAGGCTGTGCATAGGTTGTCTTTTTAGTCTTCTCTGCGTCCAGTGGATAGATAATGGATGACGGTTATGATAACATTGAGTATCTTACATATACATATTGCAGCTATTGTGAATAAATTCACTTATGTCACGTTTTAAAAAATCAATGTTATGAGATACATTCTAAGTTTAATACTGTGTTTTTTTTCACATATGGTGCAAATTACAGACCAGTTATTTCACTAAATATTGGCTTCGCTGAAAAAAAAGAGCTATTTTAAATTGGTTTTGTGACATGACAGCAACTATGAGATTGTTATCTTCCAACAGGCATGCATTAGCTCTGGGCAACAAATAAATGAACAATAATGCAGTAAAATAGCAAGACATAATGGTATAAGCCACAAGCCATAGCATTATTTAGACCCTTTGAAACAAATGTAAATCATTTACTCTTCTCCTCTGTCACAAAACAGAAGCATATTTTATGAGGTTGGTAAGCCTATAAAAGACAAAGCAACCAAAGTAGTTTTTTCTTAACTTTGCAGGTGCCGACTTCACTAAACGCAGTAAAGATCCAACGCCGTCAGGTGTTAAAAATTATCCAGGCGTGTGAAGTATAAATCTTGTGAAGTCCAACTGCTCTCTGTGCCCACGGTAAAATGACCCCACAGGTCAGCTGGCATCTGGCTGTGATTTCACAGGTTGACGTGATCTCCAGGTGCATGGGGCATGCAAAGGGTGCAGGGGTCAGTGGAAAATTGTCTTCAAACTGAAATCGTTAGGCTTTATTTTAAAATAAATATATATCTCTTTACCCACATCAAAGCACCTCCTGGCACATATTACTGCATTGTAAACGTAACATTGAAAAGTGCTGACTTTTTATCATTAGTATTCGATGTGCTGCTTTTGTGTGAAGGACAACAGTTGTAGGACTGATTCTCTGTCGACCATTACCCTTTTCAAGCTCTGAGGTGGGTAGATATAGTACAGTTGTTGTAGTCAGGCTGAGTACCCTTATCTGTTTGAACCTGTTTGGTCAGTGTGGAACAGGACTTCTTTAACGAGAAAGATTAAAGCTCTCTTGGATATGAATCCATCGAGGTGGCTCAGCAGGAGAGTGGTTTGTAATTGAGAATTTCGCAAAAGTAAATCCAGGTTGTGTTAACTGAGCACATCGTTTCCCTGTGGTTGATAAAATAAGTACAAGTTTGTGAGGAAGTCAGAAGTGGATGCTCTCGACATAGACTCAATCCGTCATGTAAATATGGAATTTCTGCGATAAACTCAGGGCTGTAACTACAGGAGATCAGTACCACCTTAGTATTAATAATTGCACTTCTAGAGCACCTTTCACGCTGGAGAGAGTCTGCAACAACAATGACATAAGAACAGCAAATCAGCAACAATCACGTTTTTTCGCTCATTTGAGTCAGATATCACTATTTTGTATTTGAAAGAACATTTTATGAGCTAATGTGACCTTTAATTTATCATTATTTGTCATATTATCAGTCACCAGCCACTTAACCACATAGTAAAATCTGACACTGGCTATTTAATACGAGTCTGCCTGCTGTGTTATACCATTTGTAGGCAATATTCACTTGCCGATCCGGAACACATGCTTTTTGTTCTGCAACTGTGCAGCGAATGTTAACCGCACCGTGTCAGAGAGCACCTATTTAGCGGTGATGGACGGTCGCTGCCTTCGCTCATTTGGTAATTGGGCCACGATACCGGTAAGCGATGGCTGACTCTGCACACGCGTTCTTTTAAGCGCTGGCAAGTGGGCCAGCGGCCGCCCCAATTTTAGCGGTCTCTCTCCCCCCCCCCACGCGAGGACGGCGTGCTGCGTGGCGCTCGGCTCCCAGCACGGCGCTGGGTCAAGGGTTCCGTTTCAAGCCCGGGCGAAACCTTAGACGACAGAGAGACAAGGGCACCACCGCCTGCCGCACGAGCCGATGAAACGCGAGGAAGCTGCATTTTACTTTAAGTGACGCCCAGGGTGCGCTGAGGGAGTCCATCACTGGTAGTCTTTACAAAGGGACACTGTGATCGGGGTTACTTTGTGAAGAGCGACACGCCGCGTCATTCAGGAATAAACTACCAAGCAGTTACATACTTTGTTGCAAGGGCATTTTTGTTGTTTTTTTTTATTTTATCTGTGGAATATAAATTCAGATATTTTTCGCGTCAATTTGATAGGGCATGGTGGTGACATGGTGGTTAGTGGATTTGCAGTGTGAGCCTTGCCGACACAAGTAATTGCAAGCCACAGATAACATCAGCGGCAAGTGATATTATAAATTGTTGTCAGGTATCTAATAAAATGGCCAATTATCAATTAGTGCAGTATATGCTGTTTATTGAAAAGAATCTCACATTGTTTGCAAACTGTACTTGGTTTTTCTAAGTCCACTTTGACTGGAATGCAAGCCATATGTGAGCTAAAGCAGATACACCTTTTTATCCTAGAGTATTAAGAGTGCTCTATGTCTGGGTCACAACAAAAACGCATGTTTTCATGTGCATTCATATGTAAACCTCGGAGATAAAGATGCAATCCAGGGCACATTTACGTTCTCAACCATTATCCGTTTTTATAGAGCGTTGATGATGGTCTGTGATTTTAAACAGTCTTCAACCTTAACATCCACTCTTTTAGTGAGTCTTAATTGAATGTGGAACCTAAACCATGACCCTTAAACTTTTCATCAGCCAGTTTGGACATGAGCCATCGTGCATTTTGAGCATCATCCCACACCTTGGTTTGAAGCGTGATTGAGGGATTGTGTTGTCCAATTTGATAGAGGGGATGATGAATGTGAAAGTGCTATCCTTCAGAGCAGAAAATAAGACAATCTCTTCTGTGACAGGCCATGCCACATGTCCCACTGTGCCGTAAGATCCTCGGTGACAGCCCATGCAGTGTCGACCACCAGTGCGTTGGTGTCATGGCCAAATTACAAATCTGCTGCAAGTCATTTCTGACCCCAAAGTATAACTCAGCTGTCTTGGAGGTCATGAGTGTTCCACTACAAAGAGACAGCTCATGACATTTCGTCTTGTAGCAAATCTGAAAAATGGATGACAACTGGAAACTCCTCCAATCATGGTAGTCATTATAAAAATAATATTTAGTGATGATTGTTATTCAGAAAACAAGCCGACATGCATGGAATACACTTTTACAAGTGTGACAATTAAGGGTTTAATATAGTAAAACTCGGGTGGTGGCTGAAATGTACATTCAAAAGGATGGAATTACTGCAATGAAAATGGAGCTGTGAAGTTGAAATGTATCTAAACAACAGCAGCCATGTGGAATATTGATCTATCGTTTGAGGTTCTTAAGTTCACAATAAACACATCTAAATTCACGTGTAAGAATCTTCGATTTTTCTATCCATGCGTGTTCTATGCCTATAGACATTGTGGTTCATTGTTAAAAATTGCACGATTTGTTAATGCAAACCATTAAGCTTGCATTAACTTTACTAAACTTATCAGTATTTACAGTTTTTCTACTTGAACAAATGTACATACAGCTAATACACTGAAGGACTATCATGTGCTTCGTTTTTATAATACAGCAATGCTGCACGATTTTGAAATCAGTTTTGGCACACGTATACTGTTATCCATTGAATAGGCCACAGTGCTGGTAAACAACTCTTCTTTATAACATCTGACAGCCCAGCAGCATTTGTTTAACATTCATGACCCTGCTGATGGGACCCAGGAAGTCAATATCAATCCACGATTGGCCTGGAAAACATTTGTTGCAATAGCGTACAGGCCGATAATTTAAAGTGAGAATTTCTGCTTGAAGCTGTTTTTTTTTTGGGTTAGCCCTGTCGAACATGCAACCGCTCTCCTTTGCAAAGTTTTGGTTCCCACTTTGGAGGCATCCATCCTCAGGTGTTCTGAGACTGAGTGAAAGATGAGTGTGCTCTGCTGTATGATGCCTGATGTCAAATGCTATTCACTTCCTTTCCCACATTTCTTTGATCCTTTGTCATTCCTTCTCTATTCCCAGTTCTTTCCTGTGAGTCCTTTGCTCGTGTCTCCTGGGATCCATTGTCTTTCCCACCCCACATCTAGCCATGAAAACCTATATCAATAATCTGAAATATATTTTATGTGGAAAGCAATTAGTCTGGTTTCATGATGTTTTCCACGAATAACCCAGCACCATTATCTCTAAACATGCTTTATGTTATCACTTGTTAACGATCATCACAATAGTTGTATCTGTTAATTAAAAACGATGAAAAGTAAAAGTGCCTCCCTGCTTAAACAATGGGGTAGTACTCATATCCACTGACAGACCTGAGACAGTGGGGGAAATTCCACATTCCTATCACCAGTTCATAAGATGGCCACTGCTGACTTCCCACGAAGTGGCACTTATTTTTTAATCAGCCTTAGAAACATGCAGAGCTTAGTTGACTCCTATCAGTTATGCTAATATTAGCACAATCTCACTGATCCATTGGTTTATTGAATGATGTAAAGACATGAGCTATTTATATCTCCCCTAGCCTAGAAATTCCTGCTACTGATGTAAGACACCTTGTTCCACAGGACAAGTGCTGAAAACGATGGAGTTTCCAGGGGAATGCTATCTCTTTCTCAAAGTGCTGCCGCTGGACCTGTTCCGAATAGATCCTTCAAGACGACTCAGGTATGGTTGGTATATACGGTTTGCCTGCACAATGCTTCATTATTTACAGCTCCATTCTGTTTAAGATAAGGATAGCTCAATCTTCATCGTTCACCAATTCTCATATGTCCGTATTTTACTGTATTATGCTTACGTGGCATATCAGTTGGCACTTGATCTGTGTGCGAATGTAGAATATCCGTTGAAGAAAGCTGGTGTATATGGGGTATTTATCAGGGTAGGTGTGGCATAATTCTGTCCTGATTTACTTCCCAGTGGCTTATTTGGTAATATTGAATTGGTGTAGTGCACATGAACAGAAAAGTTACATTTTTTATTTGGAAGGGCAGGGTATTGGTAATCTATGGCAGGTAAGGGGGGTTGGGGGTTACACGTCACACTTCCTGTGTGACATTCACCTCCACCATTCCATATCCTGAAATGATCCAGTCCTGGTTCCGAAATTTCCATTTACATGAGCTTTGGCATTAACAATTATACAACCTCGGGGATTTATGACCCTAGAACAACCTTGCACAGTTGAGGAATGCTATGATGATGATACAGGCGGTGATATTTTGTTTGTAATGATTAATGAGTCAAGTGGGCCAATTATGGTAAAGCTACACCGATGAAGGTCTTTGATACAGGGCTGTGCAGCTCAATTCCCCTGAGGGACTATATCCAGTTTTTCTTTCCTTCGTGACTGCTTTTTACCTTGCACGTGTCTGTTACTAGGCAGGGACTCATGGTCTCTATGCGGCTTTTGAGTCCTGTGCGCACCCCCGTCTTTAGTATCTCTGCATAAAGCTCTGTTTTAAAAGTGTCCTTTAATCAACAGAAAATGTTGTGTGATATCTTCGGTTTGAAAATCAAACAGTAGACGTCTATTTTTAGCTAATTTTGAAGGAGGGTCTATTAGCCAAATGGCTTTCCAATAAGCATACTTGTGAATGCTGTGCGTCAGTAAAGTTTCACGGCACAATGAATGCTTCACTCTTGCAGAATGAATTCCAGAGTTATGAACGACAGTGATTACTTCTTCTATTAACTCTCTGGTGCTTTGCCAGGGAAATGATAATTCTGTCAGTGTAAAATGTAAAAAAAAAAATCCCGACCCAGGGAGTCTGCGGCAGATAAATGTAATAGCTTTGCTGGATGTGCCCCAGAAATATTTAAACTCATAACACAGTATTAATCTAATACGTTTGGATAGACATATCATCAAAGAAAGCCTATTGCTCTTTCTACTTCTAAAACGCAAGGAATGCAGCGTGGACTAAAACAGCAGTTGCAAATAGACCTCTCTTCAAAGAAGCACAATTTAATTTTGTTCCTTTCTAGTGTCATGCCATTGGTCGTTTGAACCTCACACACAGACCTCCATGGATAAAAGATTCATTTTCATTTCACAGTTCCTGGTCATATAATTTTTTACCTGCAGTTATCTATAATTGATTGCTTAGCTTCACCAAGCTTACAACATTATTGGACATGGTCCTTTTGAACAGGATTGATGGTTTTTTTTTGATGATGGTCTTATTTTAATCTCAACGTACAACTTGATTTTGCATTATGGCAAATGTGTACTTAAATAGAGGCATTGCTCGAACAACCGAAATCAAATTAGCAATCTTAATGCTCAGTAAACATTTTAAGGCATTACTGCATTTGCCAACCAATGTGTAAGTGATTATGATAACAGAAAATGGTATTGCTAAATCGAATCATTTTATACTTCATTGCATTCGGGAACATATTATTAGACATGGAATGTCACTCACTTGTACTAATAGATTTTCCAACAGTGACCATTGTTATGAATTCCATTGTGTCACCCAACAGCAAAATATACAAGAGCATTGAAACAGGATCGAGGCTTATAAATAAAACAGTGATGTCATGCATGTTTGTATTAATGATGCCATATTATTGTGTCGAACACGAGGGAATTCAACAACGCCTTGTTGTCTTATGGAGCGTTTTTTTTCTTCTACAGCACTGTTAATATGTTCAGATGGGAAAGATATTTTAAGTTGATTATAAATATTCCAGGTTAAAGCCCGATCTCACACACACACACACCACGGCTCCTGCATGTCTTGATCGTTATCTTGTTTAGAAATGTTAATACAAAGCAAGGAACGAAACATGCGGACACGAAAGACAGCACAAGTTAAATGGTCATTACCAATTTGACAGCCCACGTTTAATTATATGCATACTTCTGACTTGCACTGGCACGCTCTTTAATAACAATGCAACTCTATAGCACTTTTGAGTGGTGGAATTTTCACTCACGTACTTCCACAGGGTGCACTCTGACACACAAGAGTGTGCGCAAGCAATGACATGACGAATGGTCCGTCCTCTCATTGCACAGGACCATCACACTGGACTCTTGTCCGATGACAGTGACCTTGACAGCTGTTTTGGGGTAAGAAATCTTTGGACTTAAGTTCAGCCGCTGTTGTCCAATGATTGACGTAATGTGGTGATTATTTTTTCAGCGGTCGCCGCATACACTGGCACCACTTGTTTTGAGCTCGAAAGCACAGCCTGACTCCCGCCCATGTCCCTTTTTTATTATTACTATTACAACCTTTTTGCAAAAGTGAAAAGATGTGGATGAGTGCCTGACGTTGGTTTTCATCGGGTGATAAAGTCAGCCAGCTTGGGACACAAGTCTTCTGTGTAGTAACTCACCTGAATGCAATAACGTTTCTTTTGTGTTGGTCTGACATGCCCTGCTTACCGCTGGGATAAGGCTCTGCTTTTCCCTCCTCGTAGCAAAACTTTAGAGCAGAATAAAAAAAATTGCAAAATAACCTCCGACATCATTTTAATGTGTGTATTCATGATTACCTTTTTTTATACTGCTCCAATGGCATTCATCAATCAGTCACAGCATTCTTGATTGTAGAATATTGTAAGAGCAGTTTTCAGGATTTAATTGTATCTTTTTGCCATATGTAATCTGTAACTGTACATTCTTCATAATTACATGAAGTTGATTGTTAAAATTCCACTTTTGTCATCTCTTTTCAGTGGTAATTAATTTAAATGCTGCATAATTCACGTAAGAATTCATCTGAAAGACTTACACTTTACACATTGTTGGACTAATTCCAATTAGCAGGTCATATTCATCTTCTGGAAAGAAGACATGTGAAATCCTTCTGCTGCCCCTTTTTTACCTTCAGAAAGTGGCCAACTGTGTAGACAAATATGTAAAACTGATGACACTTGGACAGTTTTGCTGTGCAGGTGTTTATTAAGTCTGGTAGCGCTCATATACACAACTGTGATTTTGCTGCTGTGATTGATTTCACTTCCCAGGCTGGCGATGAACGAAATGGTACATTCCTTGACCAACAGGCGGTCTCAGAAATGCACAAGAAAGAGGTGAGGTCATACAAAATAAACTTTTCGGCTCTTGGGAATAAGTTTCAATTGAATATCTTGATGTTTTAACTCTTTTGGTACATTTGATTTAACGTATTTTAATGTATTTACGATGTACTACACAATGTAGTCTGACAGTTCAGCCCAAAGGCATTTGTTTTTGATTGCAATATGATATTGATTTTAACCTTACCAAAATTTGAAGTACATCGGTTTACTTATATAAAACAATTTTGAATGGTGCTGTTGTCAAAGCGTGTGATATACAATCAGAATTTAGAATCCCTACTGACGGCTTGACTCAGCCTATCAACTGAGGTTGGTACAATGCGTCACACTTTGTACTGAGTTATTCGTGGTTGTTTAAGTAGACAGTTGTGGACCTCCATATAGTAATGTGGAATGTCCCCCACTGGCATAGCACCGTACATGAAATGAGCACCACCATCAAATATATTTTTATCAGTGAGACCTTTTTATGGCACAGTACACGTGAAGGGTGTCAAAAGATTGCAGAAACCAGCATACGAAAAAAAAGTTCAGATGCGTATACATGTGTGCAGAGAATAATGCATTGGTATGCTTGAGGTTAGTGTGACCCCTGTAGGTTCGTGTTTTGAGGCATTTTGGTTCAGAGGAAATGCACGGGGACACAGCCATAGCCTGGCACAATTTGCCTCGGCATCAGGAATTTCTGTACAGCAACCATCCCATTGAGACTGAAATGACACATTTAATAAAAAGTGATTGCCTTCATAATTAAGTGCTTTTCTGGAATGCGATTAAAGCTTAGCGTCTTTGTAAACAGAATGGTATAATTTTATGCCTAGCCAGAAGGCCACGCATAAGCTGTTTTTTTTCGTTCTTTCACAATGATTCATTTAGTTCAGCTGCCTGCCACTTTATTACCCTAATGTCCTGCTTTGATTAATAATAATCATGAAGTTATTATGTGCGGTAATTGTTATCATTGGGATGGCAGGACTATTGTTTAGTTCACTTGCCTTTGGGGTCAGGGGCCACCAGCTCCTGTGCAAAATCCCTTCCTTTGACAATTTATATATTTGCGAGAAACGTTCCCATCGACCTGGTGGTGTGTGCTAATTAGTGCTGCTCCAAGGTATGCCATAACATTGTCTGTGAGCACAATTCAGTGCTGCCATAGGAATGGTGCCAAAGTTGCTGAATTATCTGTTATCATCAAATTAGCCCTTTCTTAATGCTTGCAAGGAATAGATGCCCCCCCCCCCATGCTAACATGAGAATCATTGTGGCTTAGAATGCTGAATGGCCACATATAAAAGCAATACTTTTTATATGCATAGTGATGAGCACCGTAATTTAATAAGCACAACCGACTTTTGTCCACATTCGTTAGTTATGTTATACCAATTTAATATGTACTACAGTACTTTCGTAGACAAGCTTTTATACGTTAGGATTTGTCAAGAACTCTAGTTGACTCCAAGATGTAAAATACCTCTTAACGTTTTACTGCAAGCATCTGCTGAAAGATATGATAGGGCCTTTGTTGAAACTTTCTGGATAAGTGAATAACATTTCAGCATTATTAGTGGTACACTGAATAGCTCTTTCTGTCATATTGTAGAATGCCTTGGGCATCTGGCAGTATCCAAATGCTAAACCAAATTGTTACGTTTATTTAAGCTGCAAAGTGAAATATGACAGACAGACAGCACCGTGCAATATTATATAGAACACAAATTCACGTAGACAAGTGCTAGGCGATAGAGACATGTGGTCAAATGATACATATAATGTTGATATTTTGGGCAAATTAATCATACCCCCCCCCGTCACGAGTGTACTTAAAGTATTGTCAATATGCCCACGTTTAGTTAGTCCAATTACACATGCAATTTCAAGTATGTTCCCATCCTGAAAGCCTCAACAACAGCACAGCTTGTCATCACATATGATGACTGGGAAGTGACATCATAGGCCTTTGTTCTAAAAGATAAATTGCAGCTACAACACGGTGGTCTGTGCAGCTGCGTGTTCAGTACACGTTTCACTTTGTGCCCACCTGCCAAATAATTTTCTGTGGAAGTTATTGACTGAGATAAATTACAATGGGTTTTTTGTGTGTGTGTGTGTGTGCAGTCCATTAGGTCATTGACAATGATGGCTCGACTCTGACTACAACAATACCATTAGCCTTTTGAGGAACCCAGTCAACTTTATTGACATTTAATATTTTATTGTGCCCATTGTCACAGAGCATGATGCTCGGTGAAAATCCAGTAAAAACTATACACTGAGTATTGGACAGAATGGTGAGGGGTGGTCCTGCCAAGCCCCCCGTGGAGCGCTGTACTTGGTCATCGCAGTGATCTCCCTTGAGCCCCAGGAAGGACCAGGTCCTGAGACTGCAATGGCGCCGGTCCCCCATCCTTAGGAGGCTTGCACAACAGAATACGTTGTCCCACTTGGCCGGGTGCAGCAGTAGCTCAGTGTGCCGTCCAAGGGGGCGGATTTTGTTCATGGACACAATGCTTCTATGTAAATCCCTCCCGTGACCACCCTCGGTTCGAGCCTGATTTATGGCTGCCATTGCCACAGCAAAAGCCTGAGAGAGCCCTTTGATGTCCCTTTGGCCAGGCCGCCTGCTGGCACTGACGTAGCTCAGTCTGTGCCTCAGTGGACGGGCTATTTTGGTTGGAAAGACACAGAAAGGATTTATGGTCCTTTCGAAAAATAGGTTCGTAACTCCCATAAATTTTCACTGTATGTAAAAGGTAATAAAGTTGGTAAAAGAGATGCTGCTTCAGGCCAAGTGGTCTTCACAAGACAGACTTTGGAGAAGGCCTGCAAGTAAAGGGTTTTTTTTTTCTCCATTTAAAAGGCTTTCTACGCTTGTGCACATCACCATACATATGCGTGCGCCTGCATATACAACACAGCATGCGTGGCTGGAAATGTCAAACAGCTCAGTTAAACTATAATATGCGGTGGCTGTGAAGCTGGAAAATATTTCATCATCTACTACTATATTGAGAAATAAGTGGTCGTTGGTGTGTTTTGCCCATTTAACTTTTTTGTTTTCCATTTGGTTCTGTTTAGTTGGAGGTGAGGACCAAACTTCTGGAGGTCAAGTTTCAGGAGGAGAAGCTCAAATTGCAACAGAAGCATGATGCTGACATTCAGAAGGTGTGTGTGTCAATCAAACAGCGTCACAACTCCCTACACTTCGTTTGGTGGCCCTTAGTGAGGTGTTTAAAGTATTTTAGTGCACTCTACTACATTTAGCTTCTTCAAAGTGAGTGAGCTTTCGTGTAATTCTCTAGGTTGAGTTTTATTTTCAGCTCTGCACCGTTCCGTCGATTTCTTATTAGCAGCTGTCACCTTTGTATGTAGAAGAGCTATGGTATAAGGCAGAGGCTGTTAGTTTACAAACTCAGCTCAAATTTTCACTCGACACTGCACAGAAACCTAATTGAGATTCATGGTCAGGCTAAATGCTACTCTGAAACGATTTTGTACATTGCTCATGAATGTACTTTAAAGTTTCATCTGCTCATGGAACATATTGTAATTTAAAAAGTACATTTTAAGCTGGTGATTGAGTCATTTTAGAATTCGTCTTACATATTTGCATAACATGTTGTGAACAGTGAGAAAAAAAGTTTTTATTTCCTGTTTAGTTCCACTTCGGATTATTAAGACATCGTCTCCTGCTGAGTTCAGATAATTACAAAGTGTGTACATGTTTTATTTATTCATACATCCACACTCGGCTATTGATGTCTGCTTTGATCACCTCATTAAATTTTGTCTCTCCTTAATGAGCAAGGTACATTCTACCATCTAGTGGATATTGTGTATTGTGAGGTTTGCATGTAAATTAGTTCCGGGTTCAATAAGCAAAGTTATTGAATAATACTGGCTTGCCTTTTGTGAATCAACGTACATCACCGCTGGAAAGAGTCAAACAAGCAGCAGACTTAACACAGCACTTTCGAGAACTTGTCACTTCCTGAACATGAAACCATAACATACAGGTGTTGTGAGCTGTAATGTTTTTAAAGCCTGCGTCTAAATCACGTGCCTTTGAAGAGTACTTCTCTCGGCGATTACAGTGCATAACAGATGTTACAGGCACATAAGACTACAGTGTGAACAGTAGGAGGCAGCGGCGAAACATACGTTGTTATTCCCGGAAGTTGTGTGGCAGGATTCCCGATATTAGAGTTTGCAAACTCACTGGGGACTTTCTGCTGTGATAACATCTATTTCTCATCTAAACAGCTCTCTACTCTGTATCTACACTCGCACGTATACACTGCACATATTCTCACAAGCCGTGCTGACCAGCGTGGTGAAGTATGAGCAATTAAACCCCCATGGCCAGTCTTGTCATAGGGAGTACCTTCCAGCATTAGACTCACAAAGGGGGTGTGTGTACACTATTGGTGTTTTGCCCATCCGGCAGAAAAAGAAATGTGAACAATATCTGGAAACAAATATCAGGGCACTGTTGAACTAATGCAGCAAGCTTGGGAATAAGCTTCTATCGTGGCTGTATATGCCGTGAGGGGTTGCGCTTGATGTAAACGTGCGTAATAGCATCAAAAGCATTGCACTACTTTACTTATGACTAGAATGGCTTGAACTATAAACTGATGCAACATCATAAATCAATCGGATGGCAGTAAGTGTTGGAAATGTATCAAGTGAACATACAATCCATAATCCGCTTGTCTTCCAAAATAACTGGCAAGAGCTGAGTGTAAATGAAAAGGGAAGCTTTTCATTATCCTAACTGCTTTTGCCCCAAGCCATTAGAAATGCAAGGCAGCCCCAGAGCCTTAGCATTTTGTTATGAATGCTGGTTTTATTTTTTTCAGTTTTAGTAGCGTGAATACAAAGAACTTTTTGCCCATCCCAATATGTAAATCCTCATTGAGATTGCTTCCTCTTTCATTAAATTAACTCACATTTTGTTGGAAGGTATGTGGTACTTCTTATAGTTTCTAACTGCCAAGCTTCTGCCACGGAAGAATTGTGGGGCTGAAGGATGCGTGTCCGTGGCCTTAGGACAGGAGATCAGAGAGAGCTCCCTGTCAGCTGTTGTTTTGCTTTTCAGAGGTTTCCATTACCCGTTTATTATTGGAAGCCCGGCTCAGCACTGCTTGAAACCACCCAGCAACTAATTATGTTTGGACAACAGTGAGTCCTTTAAAGTTGACAGAGATCAAACAGGCCTAAGGTATGATTATAATAATTATGGCTCACACAGGTTTTAATTTAGCAGCATTTCAAAGCGAACATCCTACTTTTCTACACTTCTAATGGGATTCGCAGAAATGAAGCAGCATGCATTCTCTACGATTACCACATTTCAGTTTATTGGTGCAATGTTGCATTGGGTTACAAAGAGTGTTCAATGTGTTCACTAACAAAAATTGGTATATATTTGGAGTGCCATGCCAAAGGTGCTGAAATTAGTTTAATCCTGGGTTCTTCATGAGCATTGGCTGGTGGTGAATTATGGAATTTAACATATATATAATGAAGACGTCCATTTATCAATAGACGCGCAAATATTATTATTTCACCAATAATTCTTGCATGCGAGCAATATAATTTGCGTATAATTGATAGGCAAAGGGATTGCCATAGTTAGTCCGATGTGAAGGGGAGTATATCCCAGTATGTATATATATCTACTCACATGGTGTGTTTACATTGATACATTGCCTATTATCATTAACATTGCAATATAAGGGTGAAAAGTGCTCTAAATGTAGTTATTATTATTATTTTGTATGGATTACATTTTCTTGCAAGTCACAGGTGGTTATAAATACCTAAATATAATTAACTATCCTTATGTCATGTGGTGGCATGTATTTGGCTTTGGTGGCATACAGAGCAGAGTATTTATTTTCCTTAAACAAAAACAAATGTCAACAGACGATGAGTTTTGTGTTTCCTCAATTTGCATGGTAGGGTGTAAAGCCATTAAAAAGCCGCTGACATTGCAACTCTCCAAGTTACGCTGTATATCATCTGAACCATTATTAATTATTCATAAGTGGAAAGTTTGTTTTGAAAGCGCAACAGAAGCAGAGAAGAATCTTAGAAATGTCGAGCATAGCAATGCGTGACGATGCTGTGACAGTACTCTAGTCAGTTAGCTCAGTGGCCCTGCTGGCAGTGACACCAGGAATAAACCGCATCGTATGCAGTCAAAATTATGCATAATGCAAGCTGATGGCACATTACTTTGCAAGGTGAATTAATTCACATTTCGAAGCCACACAACCGAATGGTTTGTTGTTGTTAATTTTCTAAATATGTTCCGTTGGATAAGTAAGCATGTTACTGTGCTTATAGCACTAGATTAACAAATGGAATGTTGCGAGTTTAAAATCCTGGTCACGGATTAACTTAGCCCATCATCCTGCTAGGGTTAATAAGATATGTGACAAATCATAGAAATAGGCCTCTCAAAGCAAGCCATTGACTTAGCGGCACATATGGGCATGAATTCCACCCCTACACTCATTGAGAAACGAGGCACTTTGAATTTGACCTCGTTTTGGTCATCTCAATCTAAAATGTGTGTCTGTTCTTGCAATTTGCTGATGGAGGATTTCAGTTAAACTGGTATTCGTTCACCAAGAATTTGAAGTCTCAGAACTACGTATGTGTATGATAATTCCTCAGTCAGCGTTTCGATCGGCCAATGAAAAGAGAAAGCAATTTATTCTGCGTCATATACCCAGGAGCATTATAAACCCACACAAGCCATCGATTGCTGATGCAATTCGTAAGTTGAACTTCCAAATGTATAAATTATCCCTAGGGGATTACCCAATAGTTGGAAATACTTCAATAATTGTATGCACAAGCATAGGTATTTAATTTTGCCAGGTGTTGTAGGCATGCAGTCTGTGTGCTTGCCAGGAGTTTGAATTGTTAGGTGATGCTCCCTCAAGGGTGGGGGGTTCTCGGGATATACTCCAGTTTCCGTCGTATACTAAGCACCAATTAGTGGTATTAAATAAATATTCCAATGCAACAGCTTCATAAAAAAATTATCTTAAGCTTTTATGGGACACTTGTCAATAAGTAATTTGCATTATTTTTAAATGCAATTTATGACTTTGCACATGAGTGTTTTCTATTAACTCTCAGCCTAATTATACCTGTATGAAGGAAATATGATGAATTCTGTGGGCTGTGTTATGTCCATGAACTTGATCATTATTCTAGTGAAATCAAATGATGATTTAGTGCACAAACACTAGTCAGACAGTGTTATAAATGTATGACTATCAAAACAATATGTGCAGTGTTCATTAATACAGAGAATGTGTCGTAACACAAAAGTGAATAATTGTTGTAAAATTCTCTCAGGAATGAACATGTTACTGTAATTATAATGCCAACAGATGCTCTCTGATGTAAGGTGGAAATACTTTCTCATTGTTCCATTGCAGCAAAACAACATTCAGCTTCTATAACTTGGAATCAAAAAGTGCCTTTGATTTACAGAACACAGATCCCGATGAGGCGTGACATTTCAAAAAGTCACATAAACACATTTGGAGGCAATCTATACCAGATTTTAAAAGTTGAAGGTCAATATTGTAGTATTAATGGAAGCCCTTATTGGATGACCGTAGAGTTATTTTCTAAGTTCATGCCACTGTGTGGTCTTGTCACATTAAGCACAAACATTTGCTTTCGTATTGGATGCAGTTTCAGTTTGGTATTCACAGGTGTTTCACATTGCTTTTCAACTTTTGTAACATTCACATTGAGATTATATTACAAATTAAAATGTAACCATCGGATGCCTCTGAATGAATGTGTAGTGCTGTTCTTAGAACTGTTTTCGAGATGTTGACTTCATGGATAATTCTGGAAGTGGCTGGCTGGCTCAGGGTTTCGTAGCCAAATCAGAGCATTGAGCTGACACTACAGAATTATACATTTTCACAACGACTGGGAACCAGCTACAGGCAGCCCTGCTTAGCTGGTTAAGTTCTGGCCCAGTAGCAGCGCTTAAAGCACGAGTCCACATTTTCACTCCATAGGTTCGTCAAGTCCCCAAAATCCGCCAAATTATTTATTTTCCCTTAATACCCTCTGGTACATGTTTGTGAAGCAGTCTGAAAAAAAAACGAGTTTTAACAAAGTTCAATGCAGGCATGGAATGTTAATCTGTTGTAATTTTAACTCTTATCAGTTTTTGGAATTTTCCACCATCTATGATTTTTACTGAAACACAGCCCTTAAGTTTCTGCACAGTTAGTGCTGGGGCATACTTCCTATGTTTGTGCTGAGTGCATTGTGACGTCACAACCATTTTGAGTAGATTGCGTGGGCGAGGACATGCGGAATGAGATGAGAGGCGTGCTCCCGAGTTACACCCGAGCTTGCTTGGTGTCAGGTTGGCCCAATAGGGGCTGTGGTGGATATATGGAGTTATTTGCAAGACCTGGATCATAACCAAGCACACTTTCCTTTGGAGGGCGGCGCGGTGGCCCAGTGGTTAGCGCTGTCGCCTCACAGCAAGAAGGTCCCGGGTTCGAATCTCTCGGCTCGGGTGCCTTTCTGTGTGGAGTTTGCATGCTCTCCCCGTGTCCGCGTGGGTTTTCACCGGGCACTCCGGTTTCCTCCCACAGTCCAAAAAGCATGCTGCTACATAGGTTGATTGGCTCGCAGGCTAAATTTCCCCACAGTGCCCGGCGATGGACTGGCGTCGCATCGTCGGTATATCCTTGCCTTGCGCCCTGTGTCTGCCGGGATAGGCTCCGGCTTCACCGTGACCCTGTAAAGGACTAAGCGGTTTCAGACAATGAGATGAGACTTTCTTTTGGTTGTGGAAACACCGCATGGCATCCTGAATTTCAGTTCCCCATGTATAAATCATATTCACAAGTGTAGTGAGTTCATGGTCTTAGCCCAGTCACCATTGACTGCACAACATTTTTTTTTCCCAAAGTCTAATTTAGTTTTTTTTGCACAAGTCAACAAGACCGCAGTATAATAATGATTAAAGTATTTTTTTTTGCTGCCAGTAACACTCACCTTCATTGGTAGATGTGTTTAAAAATAAAACAAGCAAGCATGCTTTTTAACATTTGAAATAAAAAATCTTTCTCATACATTGAGTGCAGGTTGCACAATAGCAGTTCGATTTCAAGAGGAAGGTTTGCCATTACACTGCCTGCACATAGCTGGGATTTGCATAATGTACCGCGAGGTTCCTCAGAAGCTACGTCTGTTTATTTTGTGGAGGGCAATAGAGAACGCCGTGTGGATTTCAAGCTGGCAGAGACTTGCTGAGATAAATAAGATCATCATTTGCAACGCTGGATGCATTTATTTATTTATTTCTCAACGCTTGTGCAGAGTGGTATGGGGATGTATCTATCTTTAACTCAAAAGTCCGTGAACTAAAAACAAACTGGTGTGAACTGTAAAGTTTGGAAACATAAACAGGGTACAACATTAAAGGAAAGGCAGAGTAGCATCAACATCTCTCATATGGGTCCCATATTTAGGATTCCTTGTCCAAAATGGGCTTTTTAACGTGATTTTGTTTGTTTGTTTGTTATGAAGACAAATCCATTATACTAGCCTTTATATGTGGTTTGAAACGTCTGAACAGTTAGCAGATTTTGACAAAACTACCATTTGCAATGTGTGTTGGAAGATAATATAATTCAGTAAAGCCCAATTGGCACATTCCTATTTAAAATGTTACATTTTATTTCAGTTTTAAACAATATCAAGTAGAAATAGTTTTAGTTTTGTAATGGCACAAGTGTCAGCATTTTTATTGAGCTCTGAATAAATGAAAAGGCACATTTTTCTCTGCATTGTGGATAGGAAACTAGTAGACTCTGACCAAAATCAAGATAAGTGGTAGACAAGTTATTGAGAATTGTTGGCTGTTTAATCTACATGTGCTTGATTTTATTGTGATTTAGCTTGTTTTCCTGACCCCATCACATCATTGGTTAACTGTACATTTTGTCATATGAAAATGAATTGTCCCATTTAGTCAGATTTGCAAAAACATAGTGATCTATTTCTGACAATTGGACACATTGTCAAGACAATGGTTTTTGGCTTTTATAGTCTTGCCTGTACTGTATGCATATAATTTTCTGGGGACATAACTACGTGTGTTGCAGCTTTAAATATAATTGTAGTATTGAAATCTGCAGTTACTAGTTATCACCCTCTTCCGATTTGTTTTTGGCAAGTACACCGTTAATGTTATTCATTATGAGACCAATATTAATGATACTAATGTATTAAAACGTTATTATGTTTCTAGCAATCACAATGCACTGGTTTTACATAGAACATTTCCAAGAGCCCGCTGTAAAGAAAGCCTTCAAAGTTTAGATATACAACTATATTTTGTTTACCAAAGGTGTTCTTTTGGGATAGCCATGTTCATTGCGCCTCCTCTCCTTCGTGACGTTTCGCCTCCCACGATGGAGGTATTTTTAAGAATGCTGTGACTGAGCATTGGTAAGCAATCATGCACCGAGCCATGAAAACCCACATCAGTACAGCTAGATTTTGTCCATTACTCCGTGACACAAAAATGAAATACCGTTATTTTGGAGTAATTGTAATCGGTGTTCTGTTCATAAAGGGAGACAAAAGTGATTTGCATTATTCACGAAGAAGGACAGAAGCATGTTGAGAATTCCGAAAGACGGAAGAACGTATGATTTTTAGAACAAATACATGTAAAGACATCTTGTTGATACAAAATTAATTCGGCTTGGGCAGGACCCATCATTAGAAGAAAATAACTGTCGGACGATACAACTGTTGCATGGAATGGCAGCCAGAAGAGTGAACGTGTCAAAACAGTGACAATTGTGGAGCGATGAAATGCCCAGGCGTGAGTTGTGTTGTCAAATATTAAGATTGTGGGATGGCAGTGATGTGTGGTGGCTTTCATCCGGCAGTCAGTAGATATTCATTATGGTTATGATGGCATTCTGACATGGTGCTCTACTCAAAATCAGAAGTTTTCGAATTGACAGCCTGATAAGTTGTTGATTCAACTCATCTTCCTTCTGGGGTCAACAAAATGAGCACCATTTCCCTACCAAGAACTCCGAATTTTTTCAACTGGCTATGGCCCCACCTCTAAGGCATACCAGTGTTACACAATGCTTAGGGTTACCAAATTACGTGGTATACTCACCTCAAATTGAACTTCTAATTGTTGCTCTATTTAACAACCTTACGATAAACAAAGATGAATGATCTATCCACCCTTAATTGCTTCTTTCTTTCCATCCCTTGCCCTCGCTGTCCCCAGTCCCTCTATTTACCTCTCATGTATTTCTGAAAGCACAGAGGTTTGTTGTCTTATGGGCACATCATAAATGAAGGTTGTTGTTGTTGACTTACGCCTGCTTGATCATTATATATATTTTTACGTTACATTGTTCTTGTTCAAAACAGATTCTCGACCGGAAAAATGGCGAGATTGAGGAGGTCAAGTCCCTCAACCGGAGTAAGCAGAAAGAGGCAGATGATACCATCAAGAAGCTTGAAAAGAAAGGTATTTCTATCACATTTGTAATATCTGTTCAGTACCGTTTTGGCGATAGTAGGTGCAGTGGCAGTGCTCTCCTTATGTGAACTTTGTTGAAGATACTATGCGATAATGAACGAGCAATGAAGTAATGAATCACGCGATGATAAGAAAACTTGTACCGCATGAAAATCCCACACCTGGTCAGAGATGAGGCATTGATATTGAGGCATGAATATAGAGGCATGAGGAGCCCGCAAGGCAGAGGAGGGGGAAAGGCAGCCACGTGGTTAGCCGGCATCAACATTTGGAAGACACTGCATCCTATATGTTATGTTATCGGCCGGCTAATTAATGAGTGTTTTTTTTATTTTGGAAGAAAATGGGAAAATCCAGAGGAGACCCACACAGGACATGGGGAGAACACACAAATTCCACACAAGCGCCCGAGGCAGGAATCAAACTGCCTCAGGCAACGCTTTCTGTGAGGTGCAGACGTTATCACGGCACCACCTTGCTGCCCAATGCTCATTATAGCGCTTTGTGACCTTCGGGTGAAAAGCGCTATAGAAATCCAATTATTATTATTATTATAATGACTGCTTGCAAACATTGGCAGGCCTGTAGGACTTAGACAAGTCATTGACTAGTTTTATAAAACTGGTGTCAGGACACATCTGGTGTTGTCATAATTGAATGAGTCTTAGAAGTATGTCGTTACCTAATCAGACGAAATGCTGTTTTTTGAATGAAAGAGCTGCGGCTGGAACAGTGTTAATATCACTTTCTCATAGACTGGGGGGAAACAATAGGTTTTCTTGTGTGTGTTAGGTTAAACACATTATATTGAGTTAAGGGCTGAACAAAGAAGCCCTAAACTGTAGCATTGGATTATATAATTCAATTTAATCTTGTAACATGTTACATATGGTATTAGTTTTTTAATACATCTATTATACATTATCTGCATATTATGGCTTGAGTTGATGCTGTTGGGACCAAAAACCCGTGGTTTAGCACTTTTCCTAAGGATCTGAATCTTTTAATGTTCTTTCTTGTGCGAGTGTGCGCCAGTGTGCGCCAGTGTGCGCCAGTGTGCGCATGTGTGTTTGCGCTTTGTCCAGTGGAAAGCGATATGGCAGTGGTTAGCGCGCTGTGAGCCTGGCAAACTGCGTTTAATTCTTGCTCACTGCCACTAATATCGATGATGAATATCTGAACCGGTGCTGGACCTCCCCTAGCTTTACTCAGCCTCAAATGAGTACTTAATACAGTATCTAAACATTTCCACTGGCAAGATAAAAGCAGCTGAGAATGGTGCTGGCCACACCACCTCTTTATGAACTGTGTCAGCCTTAATAGGTATTCTCTAAAAGCATTGGCCCCAACAGTATGTTAAAGACTTTGATGGGGAATCTTTGTCTTTGCTCTCTCCAGTTCAGGCCCTCGTGTGGGAGGCCCAGGTTCTACAGGAGAGCAAAGACAGGGAGATGGCTGACCTGGCAAGGACTGCTGAGCACAATCTTGAAGACCTCAGATCCCAGTATGAGAGCAAGGTTTGTTTACAATGCGCAGGACACTGTTGTGTTACGTGAACAAAAAATGCGTGCTTTTAACAGCCTCACCAACATTTATAGGACTGCATTGATATGCTGCAGATGTCTCCTTGGTAAAAATGGTCAGCACATTGGTTAAAACGCTAAGAAACTTTTAAACAATTCCTTCTGCCTCTGCCCACCCAATAGTGTAAATGGCTACACCACACTGCTATTTGAGCGGCAGGTTGTTTGGTGTAAAGTTCTGCTATGCTCACATCCTCTTTGGGGTAAAGTTCTGGTATGCTCACATCCTCCAAGACATATATCTAGTCAGCAGGAACAAGTAAGCCAAATTCCATTTAGCGTTTCTCCAGTGGATGCACACCAGCAAGCAGTACCATGAGCAAGCAATTGCAGGGCTGCACCTTTAACTTTTACTATTATGTTACACAATGTATTAAAAGTGCTTTATTGTATTAAAAAAAATCCATTTGTCTGCATTAGTGCAGCGTTACTGTGGTGTTAGTGATTTATAGCATTTTTTTCCCATGTGATAAATATTGAATTTTGCTGGCAAAAAAATAGTGAGTCCATATTTATATTACAACATAAAGAATACGTTGATGTTAAAAGTTACTTATGGACGTGTGTAAAAATTGAGTAATACATTTGCGCCTGAAGTTATTTTAAATTTAATAGCCAAATTTCAAAACAGTTTCTCTGCCTTGTATAATGGACATGTGCTTTGATGTGCTGGATCAGATCAACGCTCCATTTCATCTAAAGGGGGTATTAAGTTGACATCATTCTCAGGAGAATGCTACACGCTGTGCTACAATCGTAGTTCAAATTTGTAAATTACCGGCATAGTCTAATTTGGAAATAAAATCTCATCACCTTTGGCTACTTACCATCACTCTAAACAAGATATAAACGCCTCTGTGGGTCTGTTTATTATTAAGAATGTTTGCAAAAAATGCTCCGTTGTATTTCATGACAAGTCTGTCTGAGCAGTGTTTTAGTTGGGAGCACATGGCTCGCAGTCGGAAGGTTATTAGTTCACATCACAGTCGGGGGTTAGCTGAGGCCACCGTTCGTCTTGGGTTAGTAAAATAGGCCAAGTTTTTGTGGGAGATCAACATTGGTCCCTTCTGTGGAGAAATTCATCCCTGCCATGGGTTTGTGGAATTTCTGCTGCTTGCTCAAGGCCACCGAGAGAGATGAGCACTTACCCAGGCTCACTTGACCAGGGAGATACTTTTTAGGTACGTTTCATGTCACTTCGTTATTGATATGCGTTCCGATTATTTCAATAAAAGGATACCTGCGGGAATAGGTGGAAATTATATGTGTCTTTCAAAAAAAAACTATGCCAGCAAAACGGCATTGATATTATTTGGTTTATATTGTGCCATTTAAATGTTTTCATGACAAATGAATTGTTAATGAAAAAACTGCGCATAATGAATTTAATCTCGTTAAAGACATTTAGAACTTTGGATGCTTTTGTAAATATAATTCAAAAGTTAGAGTACACGATGCTAATGTATACTGTTGAATAGAAACATTTGCATTTTTTATAAAGGTCAGTTACTCATCAAATGTGTGTGAAAACAGGACAAGTTTTATGAATGTAAATTGAGTTTTTTTTCCTCTGCTTCTTTGTGTAAACCCTGTTCAGTTGATTTAAATAACAATTAATTGATAATGTACCTTCTACGACATCTGGAGCAGAAATGTGGTCATTGAGGAAGGAAATACAAATAAATCTATAAACGTGCGCAAAGATGCGAAGAAACATGCATGCTTGGAATTACGTTAGTCGAGAGAGATGAACATGGATTAGAGAACATGTTAGAGACATTGACTTGAGGAAAATAAATGTCCTTCAGTAAGACATGTCACTAGAAGGGATGATGGTCAATGATCGAGTCTCACAACCGAGAGGCAGTCAAAGTGCGAAACATTCGTAATGCTACATTTTGTAAAATGATTATCTTGTGATGATTGCTTCGAAAAGCTGCTCTCTCGGGACATCCGCAGCGATAGCTCCCTCTCCCCCCATCGCGACGTTTCGCCTCACACGTTAGAGGCATCCTCAGGCGCTGAGAGGGAGCGATCGACGCGGCTGTCCCGAGGGAGCAGTTTTTCGAAGCAATCATCATGCATCGATCTGTGAAAACCTACATCGTTGCCATTACCTTGTGTGCAGATGCTCGTTGGATTGTTACATCACAGAACCCTTAGAGATGACAGTGGCACTGGCGTGTACTTCATTCAGCATGGCTTATTAATGATGATGACCAATGTACCCACAGCTGGCAGAGACCACGTCAGATTTCGAGGTGGAGAAGCTGCAGCTTCAGAAGCGACACACGGAGAACATCCAGGGTTTGTTGGACGACACCAACACACGGCTTGCGGCCATGGAGGACGAGTATTCATCTCAGGCGCGCGCTATGGTAGGAACACACACCTTGGCCTCCCCAAGGGGCGGCGTGCTGACCCTCACCGCTAACCTCAACGCTCGCTAACGCTAGCATTCAGCTCCGCTTATTCCTCCCCCACACCGACGCACCCTAACCTCTATCGGTAACCAAGACCACATGTCTTCGCGTAACATTACCCCTTCACCAGTATGATAGTCGTTTGTTTTTAAGTTTTCCCCCATAATGGGTGGTGTCTGCAACGTCCTGGTACGTGCATCTTTTTATTGATTACAATCAATTGGCGATATAATATGGTTGATTATAATTGTTATATGTTTGTATGGAGTAAGCAAGTTACGAGTATTGTTGACAAATTTCACACCGTTACAGCAATCACAACTTTTAATTTGAGCTCTCACTCTCCTGATGGTTCAATGTGTGTCACCATCATGTGCATGACAAAGATAACCTTAAGCCACATTCTGTGATATTTTACTTGTGTCCAGTGTTCTATTGCATGTACCCAATAACACAACAAATATAAATACATGTGTAAACTCAACGCATGCATAGGTAACCTGGAGGTAGCTGAAAATTATGGACATGCTGCATTTATATTTCGCATATATACATTCGTCACAATACAGTGATCCTTCTGCTCTCTTTTCCAGCTGTAAAGGTTGGTATTTTTCAGTTCAAAAGAGCAGTGCAGTAGTTTTCATCTCTGCTGGTGGTCCTGAGCCAGTGGTGCAAATTCCGCATTTCAACGACACGACTTGGCTTTTTCAAAGACGGTTCAGTGTTTATTTCCCACAGAGTGGTACCTATTTTTTGCCTGCAAAGGTATGATGTGCAGTCAACCTTGGACTGGGTTTTGAATACGTAAATTTTCCCACTGTGAGTTTTTAGCTTTTTATTCTATGCCTGGGTCTTAGGTCTACAGCTGTAACCTTTTTTTACTGTACAATAATTCTATCCCACAACCTTAGTGTGTGTATGGTATCTTTTGTGTACATTTAGTTGTATTTAGCTATGTTTATTATTTTGTTGAAAAGTTTGGGTGGTACGTGTGTGCTGACTGGCACTCAACAATATACTTATTTTATGTATGCTATGTCTATTGCTATAAAATGTATGCAAAATGTCAAGACTAAAATATACCCAATAAGTTCATGTGACTATTTTTGTACCATTTTTGTGGAATTTAGTTTGTCAGCAGTGCAGTATATATGGATGTGTGTAAATATTTATACCTACACAAGAGTTTATACTTTTTTAAGTGTATATTATTTGTGTCATAAATATTATAATAAATAGCACAAGTGTGTAAAGAGCATTCGTGCCATATATTCGGATACATTTGGATTGTTTATTTTTCTGTCAATTGTGATGGGCGCTCGGAGGGTAATTTTTCCGTAAATCCTACGTATTGCGGCTTTTGTAAATCTCCCATCGGAAGCTGTGCACGAGCAACAGTTGGCAGTGCTCAACCTCAGCGCTTACTCTGAACGGTTCCAATTTTTTGCTGTCGGCCCAGCTTATCTCTGCCAAACATCCTCGCATTATCTGTGGCTTATGGCTGCCAATTTTCCCTGGCAGATTAAAAATCCCGAACGTTAACATTTGACCCCGAACGTGCCTCGACGTGGCCGCACGGTGGGCCCGATGCGACTCATCCTGACAGCTGCCTTTAAAGTGCCTTTTGCTTGTGTGCTCCTAAATAGTTGGGCACAGCAGAGCACACTAGTGCCAGCTGTGTCGCAGGGAAGGAATTGCTGCACAGTGCTTATTTTTAATTATTTTATAAGGTCAGGCATATATCAGGCAACTATAGCGGAGGGGCATGGGGGGGTAAATATTGGCCAACAAGACACTCCCACTTGCCCACCAAGTACTGAAGCCCTCCCCACAACTGCTCAACGGCACAGGTAATGGATTACTCCCAACACAACATGACATTGTTCACATCTGGATACAATTCTTTAAAGCATACGCATATAAGTCAGCTTGTGGTCTGAAGTCTTGATGTGTGCGCCTTTTAAAATTATCATTTGCACCGTGACTTTTGCAATATATTTTTTATTTTACACATCTCCAGATAATACAAACCCAACCACATCATTATCAGGCTCCCCCTGTGTTTATAGTTCGAAGGTTACCCCCTGTTTTAAGTTTAGTTGAAGATTTAGTGACTTCGTAAAGTGCATTTCCATGGTCACAAGGTGTATGGACACGTAAAAGTTTAACTCCTTGACATTAATAACGTGTGTGTGTGTTTTATGTTTTTTGCAAAGATTAACTCGATATAAGTAAGACATCTATTAGCACTCTTATATTGTTTATGTTACGTATATATACAAGCGGACAATTAAAACATTGTGAATAGGGGCCGTGAGCATATGTGACGTTTGCCTATACGTAGTTACGTACATTCGTAAATGCACCACTCTTAAAACTGGGGCAGCACAGTGGGGCGGTGACTAGCGCTTTGGCCTCAAAGCAAAAAAGCCCTTGGTTCGCTGCCCTTGTGCCTTTCTGTGTGACGTTTGGATGTTCTTCCTCCGTGTCCTTCGGGCTTTACCAGACACTCTGGTTTCCTCCTCACATGCCGAGGGCATGCTGTCTAGTTTTATTGGCCTTTTGACGAAATGGCTCCCAGTGCCCTGCGACGGTCTTGCATCCAATCCTGTTGCGATGAGGCGCTGACTCACCGCAACTTTGTACAGGATTAAGCATGTACTCATAATGAATAAATGAATGCTCATAATTATGGTTATCCTGAATAATTGCATGAATATTTGATGTAGAATATAATATGTAATGATTTGCGCTTTCACGGCTCGATGCATGATGATTGCTTCGAAAAGCTGCTCTTTCCAGGTAGCCGTGTTGATCGCTAAAAAGGAGTTGTGATCGAAGCGGCTATCCCGAAAGAGCAGCTTTTCGAAGCAATCATCGTAGAATATAAATTTTAGCCAGACGACATAAGCCAGGCAGATCATTGAGGAAAGTTTGAACATTTAATGTTTGCAAAAAAATATTGATGTATAGTCTACTTTTAATATGTTTGCAGTGAACATTTGTATTTATATTTTTAAGACAGATTACATTTCCAAGATGTTAAACTGTACATGTACATTTGTGTTAATATAAGTATGGAAAAGATTGCATACCGAGCGATTGAACATAGCAATAACTTGAAAGAGTGTATGTCAGCACAAACACATTTTCTCCAAAAAGCAGAATAATGTATATAAAGCATTTGTTTCCTGAAAATCAGTGGGGTTTAAGCATCTTGCTCCCTTCCAGTTTATTTTATTCATTCCTGCTTACAACACGCATCCTAACACATGTACTTAATAAACTTCTAAACAGGGTGCGTTTTAGCAGGAGCAGTAAATGATTCATGACTTGAGAGTGATGGATCTTTGTTACCTTAAAAATATTCTCTTCTAAAGTTTGAAAAATCTGTGAATTAAAATGGGAGGAAATATTCTTCAAAACCAAAAGCCAGTTTTGAATGTTGACCGAAGTATATTTTATGGGAATCCGCATTTTCAGAGTGGGAATCTTTAGTTGAGCTATCATAGTGGCACCAGGTATTGTGCGTAAGGGATACATGCATTCTCTATTCTAATATCACCAAGGGATGGATTCTAGCAATCTCCTTTACTCTTGGAATTTAACGCAACTCATGAACAGACAAATCTTATAATAATAATTGCACTTCTAGAGCGCTTCTCACCCGAGGGTCACAAAGCGCTGCGCAGAGCTGCGGAGAGAACGCATATCAGCCACAATAACATTTTTTTTTTGGGTTTGAAGAGAAACTTAAGAAATTGATTTCAAAGATCATATTGTTACCACGTAAAAATGTAAACGTTTACTATTAAATTGCTATCATAATAAACTACGTATATAATTATTAGATAGTTGGATAAATCTAATAATGCAGAACTTTTCTAAAATTGTTTGGACATTAAGTGATTATTAAAAAAAAAATTATTGTTGTTGATTTGCCGTTCATATGTCGTTGTTGTTTCTGATATGCTGTCCTCTCCACAGCTCTGTGCAGCGTTTTGTAACCCCTGGATGAAAAGCACTCTCTTAGCGAAATTATTATTATTATTGAATAAATAATTGCATTATTGTTACATTGGCAGTTATGATATTTATGCCTCTTTCCTATTGGAAATAATTACGTTTTTATAATGAAAGTATATTCAAGTGGTTTGTGAAAATGCATTTGAAAGGTCCATGAAGCATATAAATTCCATGAAATTGCACATCTGTGAAGATGCCATGGTATGGTCTGGTAAGATTAAGGCATTTTATGTTAGTGGTTAGCGGTATGGGTATATTTCCAGAATTCCTGGTAATTACTCAATTACTGCTTTGCCCCTTTGTAAATGCTTCCCCAGATTGAAATGCATTTGGCCTCTTTTGCCCAGAAACTGACAGATGTTTGTTATGATTGTTTGCGAATAATGTAAGGAGATGATTGCTTTCAAAAGCTGCTCTCTCGGGATAGCCGCATCGAACGCTCCTCCTCTTTCCTTCGCTCTTTTGGAGGCATCTTCAGCACTTGAGGATGCCTCCAACGTGGGAGGCGAAACGTCACGAAGGAGAGATGAGGAGCGATCGACGAGGCTATCCTGAAAAAGCGGCTTTTGGATGCAATCATCATGCATCGAGCCGTGTAAACCTACATCATTCTCAGGAGATTGTCAAGCAGAATGATATTTGGCCAGATTTTGATAAGAATAGTAAAGTCAAGACATGAGTTACTAGATATTACTTGTAATCTTTGATTTTTATTATGGATAATAAAAACACTCCACAGTTTGACGCAAAATTCTATAACACATAAATAATATAACAGGTACCCATACTGAGCTAGGACCCATATTGCATACTACATATTGTATAATACTCATCTCAAAATAACTTGTTCCCATATAAGATGAGGTCCCATTTGGTAAATAATGGGTCTTTGCCCATCAACTCTTCGGCAGTTCACCACCATTGATGCAAGCAAGCCTGACTGCTAATGAGGCACTGCGTGTTGAAACTGGTCCAGAGAAGTTTTGCATAATATTAGTGGTGCTAAAATAATATGTTCACAGAATGTGTGGCACCTGAAGGGTTGTGTAAGATATATTTTTATTTTATGTATGGAGGAATGGATATTTAAATGTGACATTGTCTGCTTTGTTTTTATTTAGCTATAAACATCTGCGAAAAGGAATTTGTTTTTCAGTAATACCTTATATAATTATGTATAGTGGAAGGTGTTCCACTCAGTGAGATTAAATTTGGGAAGCAAGTTGGAAGATTGGTACATAGCTCGTGCCATGCTTTTGGAAATATATTCTTACATTTTATGCTTAAACTGGATTAACTTGTCTGGTTGTTGCTGTGGTGAGCACACTTTTCTCAGAATTGAAAGGTTGTGTACAATTCCGTTTTGGGATATGTTTGGGGTTAACCAAGCCTATGATTTTCCTTTTTGGTTAACAGTATCTGTGCTGCTTTGTGGGAAGTTAACTTTGGCCATTTTTTTTAGAGTGGCTGCCTCACTACCAAAGATTACATTTCCACCATTGGCTCTGGGTTCGCTATAGAAATTGGTGTCGCCCCATTTATCGATTTAGCAGTGCTTTGAAATTAATCCACGTTATTGTTTCGTTACATTACCCAGGTGGAGCAGACAAAGGAGCTGGAGTCTCGTGTCCAGCAACTAAGCATTGAAGCAGAGAGGAATGCATCACTCAGACAGCGGCTGGGTCAGGAGAAGGCCCAACTGGAGGCACAGTGTAGTACGCTGAGCTCAGAGCTGGAATACAGCAGGAGCAGGTAGAGTTACATCAACACAGAATGAGTAACAAACAACTGTCAATTATAATATATATGCTCGATTGGCCATTTGCATTATATGTTTAATTTTTAAAAAAATTCTAATTTGAAAAGAAAATTTCCTTCTGTGTCTGCATTAAAGATCATTTTTATATAATTTGCAGGAGCCGGCCATTGTGTGTCCTGCAGTCAAATGGAAAATAGTGGTTATGTTTTCAGCAGTAATGCATTTCGCGAACAAACAATCACTCTGATTAGGTTAACAAAGTATTTTGACGTTTGCTTTTATTTAAAACACCCATTTCATCACCGTCTTTGATGATGATTGCACACTCTAGATGAAGGCCGTCCCAAGCTCTTACCATCTTTCACTCTCTCGTGATGCAACAATTCATCTGGCTTCTCCACACGTGCCATTTTACTTGCACTATTTCCGCGACAGATGTCCTCTCAGAGCCCGGCGATGGACTGGCGTCCCGTCGTCGAGTGTATTCCTGCCTTACGCCCTGTGTTTCCGGGATAGGCTCCGGCTCACCGTGACCCGATATAGGATTAAGCGGTTTCAGACAATGAGATGAGAGATGAGATGTCCTCTCAGACACGTTTTTTCTTTTAGTTGCCACTCCGTTGTTATTCTCGCCCACCAGTCTTTACTCATTTTCGTGGTTTATTTAGCAGTGATACTTAATGAGCTTGCTCACAAACGAGAACATAATTATTTGCACATTTCATTCATTCAGTTACCTTGTAATCCTGTTGAGGGTCACAGTGAGTCGGAGCCTATCCCAGAAAATGCAGGGCCTAAGGCATTGCTATACCCAGGATGGGATACCAGTCATTTAAATGGCAACAATGACAATTACCTAGACTGTTAGAGGAAACTGGAGTACCTGGCAAATACACGCAGTCATGGAGAGAACATGCAAACGCCACAAATGCATCTGAGCTAGTAATCGAGTAATCGAGCCCAGGTATATCTTGTTGTGAGATCGCAGCACTATTCACACCGCCACTGTTCGTGCACGGTTTCACATGGTTGAATAATGGTTAATTACCGCTCTTCACTACCAGCAATCATCAGGTTTATCTAACAGGCATAGGTCCCATTCACAAGTGAACTGCATGCACTTCGACAGACCACAAGCTGCTTCCCTACTGTCACGACCAGATATGCAAGCTTGGAGCAGGAGAGCGAGAGGGCCCGACTGGTACTGGAGGAGAAGTTGCAACAGTGCCGGGGGCGGCTGGAAGCGCAGCTGGAGTCGCTGAAGCAGGAGAATGCTCGCGCAGCCTCTGAGGTGACAAAACACAACACCGCCCTTGTGGAGAGAGTATGAAATTCCAGAGCATGGATGCTTCAAAGTGACTGCCTATTGTACAATAACACACAATTGGAATTTATAAAGTGTATGAATGTGACCGCATCCCAAGATGCTGTACAGGCATAACGGGCGTAGTTATTTATAGAGGGAGTCAGGCATAGCTTATAAACATGCACAGCCCTCTGTCAGTCCATAGCCGAATGAGAACCCCTCATGCCTTATGGGTTGTCAATGACAGAGAGCCTTCGTTGTTGGAGCAGAGAGCGGCAGGAGGGAAGTGGAGTGAGATGTAATGACAGAGATAGTTGCATGACATTTTTTAGCGTAAGTCGTAGTTTGGATTTTTTCCCCCCCTATTTTTATGAGCGCAGACATAATGGCCTATTATCATTATGCAAAGCGGTCAGCAACTAAGAATACTAACGATAGTTGAGCAGCTAAGAATGTATTTCTTGAAATGGGCAAGATTACAGATATTACGGAGACGATGAGAGTTCTGAAGTAAAGCTATGCAAATTGAAGTGGGTGAAAATGTATTTGCATTGAACCATGGTGTTCTTTAATTCGAAGGCTTTCGTGACCAATATTTTCAATGAAATCCATTTTTGGGTCAGGTCACGTAAAAAATTATAAATGATAAAATAGTGTCGTTTAACCCTCCACCACCCGACACGGATAGTAAAGGAATTGGCGCGTTTTCTGTTCAATGTGACAACCCCTTGCTGATTGGCCGTGTCGCATGGTGTTCTGTTGATCTCAGTTGTTAAATATTACATTTCTCTGGCAGGGGTCAACCCTATCGCTGCATGACCGCTGGTTGATGTGCTACAGAGTGGTGTTTATTTTTTATCAACTCAGCAGGATGATAGACTGAGTCAACTACAGACCAGAATTGTAACTGATTATTGCTTCGAAAAGCTGCTCTCTCGGGACAGCCGCTTCGTTCGCTTTCTCTCGCCACCTCGCGACGTTTGACCTCACACGTTGGAGGCATCCTCAGAGCAGCAACTCTGTGGAGGTGACTCACCACATACATAGTGCCTACATATAAATAGGAGTCACACGCAGACTGCGCCTGAGGATGCCTCTGACGAGCGAGGCGAAACGTCGCGAGGTGGAGACAGAAAGCGAACGACGCGGCTGTCCCGAGAGAGCAGCTTTTCGAAGCAATCATCACGCATCGAGCCGTGAAAACCTACATCATTATAGAATTGTAACTGTTAACCTTGCACTTGCAAGTCGAGCACTCTTAAGCACCGTGTCACCCGCTATGAAAATCATAAAGCACTGCACTGTTTAATGCTGCATTCCAAGGTTGTGTCGTCACGATGTATTTTGTACTTGTAAAAATTTCTGTGAAGGAAAAAAAGGTTGCCTAATTTTAAGCCGACTGCCAGTCACTATTATTAAAAAGAGCTCTTCAATGGAGCAATTCAGAACGTGTATAAGCGGACACGTCTTTGTGTAGTTAATTGGACGTTAATATGTTCAGCTGTTGACAGACTGCTCGTATGTGCCATTCTCGTAGGCAATCTTTAAGCCTTTAATGTGATGTCGGCAAACTTTAAATGCTGTTTGGCAGCTCTCTTTTTGTAAACACGGCGTATTTCATCTTTTAAATTCCATCACCTTTAAGCATGTAATGAATTGTTATTCCTATAGCGTGAACTGTTGTTAATGACTACTTGGCAGATCACCTCGTGACGATAATTTAAATATTTCAAAAGTTTTTCACGAAATAATGATGTGGAAAAGAAAACAAGTGCTTAATGGCTAGGAAGAATAAATGTTTTTTGTTTTTATTATGATGAAAGTAAAGAGGACTGACAAATTCAGAGCATACTTTGTTTTCATGGTTAGGGTTTTAGAGTTTGATCAGAGCAAAAAATATACTTTACATTTTTCTGTCACCCTTCACCTGGAGGTCGTAATGTTCTGTAGTCGTTGTGTTATTGGCCTTTTTACTATCACACACTGTTACGACTCTCCTCTGTGCTCAAAATACGGATTCAAACAAGTGGTTTGATTAGTGTCGTCAACAGATATTTATTTTACCTACATGAATGAATGTTCCACTCAATTACCCAAATATGTCAACTCGCTGCTGGATAAAAAAACCCACTTGTGGCCTAGCTGGCCACTGAGGTTTGCTTGGCCATATTGCTCCACTCTGACCATTGCAGGTTGGTAAACGTAAGGGATCAAGAACCAATTTAGATATCACTTGTCAATAATATTGTCCATGGCTCAGAATCGAACTCAATTGACTGCGTGCATAGTGCAGTCTGCTAACCACGGCACCACCATTCCCATTGTTATTGTATCAACACCCCTTTAAAACTAAACTATATTGCATTTTACAAACAGCCTTGCAGTGCACTGATGTAGGTTTTCACAACTCGATGCATACGATTGCTTTCCAAAGCTGTTGTTTTGGGATAGTGCCCACGCCCTTCGCGACGTGGGACGAGAAACGTCGCAAAGGAGAGAGGAGGAGCACTTGACATGGGTATCCTGAAAGAAGAGTTTTGGTAAGCAACCGTCAGCCTTGTAGTGATGTGGTTTAAGCACCCAACTCACAATCGTGAGGTTGTAAGTTCAGCTCTTGGTCAGAGATCAAGTACTTGCTTAGTCTATCATCCCTCCTGTGTTAATAATACGGATACCAGTGTTGTGGGAATGCAGAATTTCCACATCTGGTTCAAGAGCAACAGCACGGATGAACATCCCAATCCTCTTCGAAGGAGGGAGAAACTCACGTGATGATGTTGTGGAGCTTAGGTGAGCTACGTTGTTCGTGTGAATGCTGGACGTTTCGTAGGCGACCACAGTCATTGAAGGTCTGGAGAAGGAAGTGTTGGAGCACAAGGGATCAATCAGGGAAACCGAGCTGCAGAAACAGAGACAGCTCAGGGTAAGTGCTACTCACATGACCAGGGCCATTTGTAATATGATCACACATTGCCAAATGTGAACTTATAAGGATTTTTAGCATATGTCGTTGTATTTGCATATTTCCATATCTATCACAAATTTACTATGTTGTTTTTTGGGTACTATCAACTCTTCCAAAACGTCTGCCACGTTTTCGAAGCGTATCCTTCTTAACACTCAAAAAAATAGATTGCCTCCATGCACACATAATTTTCGTATTCCATTTTTTTGTCATTGGTACGGTGTCACCCTGCTTGTTCTCAAACTTCAACAAGCCTTCATCTAACAGTGGCTACAAGTATCCAGTCGTTCAGCAGTATGGATCTCTCATAGGTGACGTGGGCAATTGGAGAATTCCAGCTTGTGATGGCCGCTATTGACAGCTGCATAAGTAGGGTGAATTTTTTAATATGCCTGGCAATGACAGATGCTGAAGAATGCATCGCGGCAATCTCTAGCAGAAAAGCATCGTGTGGTGTATGCGAGGCATTTGGGCTGTAATCTATAGCACCGTGTTTGATTAAATGCATTTATTTATTTATTGCCGTTTAGCATAGAAGAGATATCTGTGTAAGCATAGCCCAGTAGCAAGTGCACACTAAAATTAAGGGCACCCTGCTGAGATGCTTAAGCCACCTTTAGCCTCCAACATGCATTGTGAAACCCATCCAGGCAGTTGCTGATAGAAATCCACGGACGTCTCGATGTTCTTTGGCACAAAACTCAGTGGATAAAAAAAAATAACACAGCGACCACAGTATACATTTAAAAATCTGAGATAATTTTGAACTATAATTCGGGGGCATGTAAAAAGCCAAGATAAACACGTGTATTTCAGAGTGGTCACCGCTGTGGATGTGCTTTTTAGCCAATGCTATTGGTGTCCGTCTGTAATGTAGAATGTGCAGCAGTCTGAGGTGCCAGCATTAGTCTCTGGAGAAGGCAATATTTAAAGCGTGTTTGTCATTGGCATGCAACAACCCACCTGTCTCCGATTTAATTTTTAAACATGGGTAAGCTGAAGATCTTTATCAGAAAATTTGCCATTTGAGGAATGAAGCCTCATCTAGAAATTACACCCTTGCATTTTATTTTTCAAAGAAAATACTTTCATGGGGGAGTTTCTTTGTTTCTTGCTTTTAATGCAAATGCATGTTAGAGTGAGAGCTACCTCTTGGGCATACTAATGTGGATTTAATTATATCCTGATCGTGCAATTGCTGAGCACTTTTCTCACTATCAAAGGGTTGTATGTTCAAATCCTGGATTGAGATCGACTCATCTCTCTAAGGTCTATTTTATGGAAACCCGCGATATTGCATTTATTATAAAACACTCATCGTTCAGTGGAGAATTTACAACTTGCTTAGTGCTGTCAACAAGATCCTTACGTGTGTGCATGAAATCACCTTGAATTTTAAGAATTTTGATACACTGATGAGAAGGTTTTAAAGGTGGTACAGTGGTTTGAGCATTGCACTTACAAACTCAATAATCTAAGTTCGGTTTATAGCCACGGTTAAAACCAGTGTTGAGTGTTATCGAAATTGGCCTTAGCCCCCTGTCTTTCAGTAACTCTGTGTGGTGAAGTCTGCTCAACAACCCCAATGACCAACACAGCATACGGAGGCCTTCATTTTCAAATTGGATTTGCATTGTAAGATTTTCATTTTGGGCGGCACGGTGGCCCAGTGGATAGCGCTATCGCCTCACAGCAAGAAGGTCCCAGGTTCGAATGTCGGCTTCGGGTGCCTTTCTGTGCGGAGTTTGCATGCTCTCCCCGTGTCCGCGTGGGTTTTCACCGGGTACTCCGGTTTCCTCCCACAGTCCAAAAGCATGCTCCTGGATAGGTTGATTGGCTCGCAGACGAAAAATTGTCCCGCAATGCCCGGCGATGGACTGGCGTCCCGTCGTCGGGTGTATTCCTGCCTTACGCCCTGTGTTTCCGGGATAGGCTCCGGCTCACCGTGACCCTATATAGGATTAAGCGGTTTCAGATAATGAGATGAGAGATGAGAGACTTAATTGCCCACAGTGCCTGGTGATGCACTGGTGTCCCATCGCGGGTATATCCGTGCCTTGCGCCCTATGTCTGCTGGGATAGGCTCCGGCTCACCGCGACCCTGTACAGGACTAAGCGGTTTCTGACAGTGAAATGAGATGAGACTTTCATTTTCAGGGCAGCACGGTAGTGCAGTGGGTAGTGCTGCCACTTAATAGAAAGAATGTCCTGTATTCGATTCTCAGCTTGGGTGCCTTTTTTTGTGACTTTTGCACATTCTTCTCGTGTCCACGTGGGTTTTCACCGAGTACTCCGTTTTCCTCTCATAGTCCAAAACACGCTGCTTAGATTAAATTGACTTGCAGACAAAATTGTCTCTGGTGCGCACAGATGGACTTGCATTCCTTCCTGAGTATAGTCCTGCCTTGCACCCTCTTATCTGTCAGGATAGGCCTGCCTCATCGTGTCCCTCTGTAGGACTCTGCAGTTACTGATGAGTGAATGAATTTTCCTTGTTTGTTTCTCAGATGCTTTTGACCACACATTTTTTTAATATATCAACTTGCATTATACAAACTTGCACGTATTTATTGGCAAACACATTTGACACATTTTCTCCTATTGCAGTCATCGGAGTAACTCTTTTCAGCATGCAGTGCCAGTTTTGGCTGTCCTTGGTCATAGTCTGGTCAGACATCATTCCTGAGACAAATCAGTTTTTAGCTGTCTACCCTGGAGAGCTTTAAAAGAAACAATATACAAGTGCAAGAAAAATCAGTTGGTGAGACTTGTGCGGTCCACTGGTGTCATTTTACAAATTAAATCAGGCCTACTGAGGGCCATTAGCATCGTTGTGTCATGGGGTTCATTGAAGGCTCAGTGTCTCCTCTGTGTGTACATCAGCAATCCCTGTTGTGTCTGCCATAATCATCGCGGCAGCGCGAGCCCATTTTAGACACTCGTCCGAGAGTGACACAATCCAGCACACGTCCTGCATTGCCTGGCCTCGGTCACCGAAACGCATTCCATTTGCCTGCCTCTCTAACAGCGTTGCAGCGTGGTTCAACGAAGAGTGATGCGTCTTACGTATGTCGTTTTAGCGGTTATCTTGTCGTAGTTTTAAACATTTACATATCCGCGGCATCACTTCTCATTTTGATGATTTTAACCAAGTGTAAAGTGGGCAGTTTTATAACTGCTATGCTTGCGGTTTATTTGGATTTCAGATACAGTCAGCGCTTTGGTTAAAAACTGTGATTTGCAATAAGGCTATTCCATGTTTAAAAAAAATGACTATTTTTCAAAATAATGAATATGAAACTGACATCTGCCGATCCTAACAGTTACTTATGAGTGCAATATAGATGTACACATAATAATAATAATAATAAGGTGCACAAACAGACTGAATCCTGTGCTTTCTACCTATCGCGTTTTATATTAAGCATTTAATCGATTAAAATCACATTTTACACAAGTTCACAAATTTGGAGATCAATTTGTGAATGTAAAGAGTATATGTATTGTCTTTTATCGATTTTGTTTTTGTCCAAGGAACAAGAAAATCAATTTAAACAACAGATTATTGAACTGGAGCAGCTCAATGATAAAAAGGTTGGTCTCCAACAATTTGTCCAAGAATGCAGATCTCTTACTCCATAATTGTTCTTTCAGCATAGCCATGTTCAGTGCTCCTCCTGTCTTCTTCACATTGCTATCCTGAAAGGACAGCTGTAGAGAGCGATTTTCATACATCGAGCCATAAAAATATATGACATTTTATTTCTTTACATATGTGTTTGTCCAATACCTTGAGCTGCTCGTTCAGCATAGCCATGTCGAGCATTTCCTCCTCTTTTGGGGTTCTTAACCTAATGTTTCCTCCAGCATGGGAGTGAAGGAGGAGGAACGCTGTACATGGCTGTCCTGAAAGAGCAGCTGTTGAGAGCAGTCTCATTTCCTTTTCTGAACCGCTGAATCCTGTATAGGGTGGCGGTGAGCCGGAGCCTATCCCCGCAGACACAGGGCACGGGGCAAGGACATACCCACGATGGGACGCCAGTCCATCACCGGGCACTGAGGGAAATTTAGTTTGCAAGCCAATTAGCCTATGCAGCAGCATTTTTTTTGGACTGTGGGAGGAAACTGGAGTGCCCGGTGAAAACCCACGCGGACACGGGGAGAACATGCAACTCCACACAGAAAGGCACCCGAGCCGAGATTCGAACCCGGGACCCTCTTGCTGTGAGGTGACAGCGCTACCCACTGGACCACCGTGCTGCCTCTTGAGAGCAGTGTTTTAGTAAATTTGTCAAAATTTTCACAACAGATAAGTAACATAAAATGATATCACAATCTATGAGTGGAGCGATGCCACGGTGGTTAGCACACTTTTCTATGAACTTTGCAACAAGAATTATTTGCTGTGGCTACCATATGGTACTTTATGGACAAATCCTACAAACTTCTCCCCTACGCCAATTTGCAATGACCAGAATGATGAAGTATGGCCAAAGAACTCCGATGACCTACATGGAATGTCTGCGCTTTCTAGTGCACTATTTTAGGTTACAGCTGGTCGTATTTTGGGTAGATAAATAAAAGATGTATCATGAAAAAAATGGCGTGTCATGGAGTAGCTTTACATCTATTCAACCAAAGTCTACTTTAAATGGATCTTTTCTGAAGAGTTTTTTTACGTACCTTAGAATCCTGATTCTTGGCGATTTCAACATCCATGTTGACTCTCTAAAGAGCCCTCTTGCAAGGAATCTCATGGCTACTCTGACCTCAACTCAACACGTTGCATTTATAGAGCGTTTGTCACCCGAAGGGTCACGCAGCGCTACACAGAGTAGTGGAGAGAATGGCACACCAACAACAATGACAGAATGGAAAATCAGCAACAATAAAAAATTTGGGTTTTTTTTTTATATACACATCACTGCAGAACAAAATGTAAAATATGCTCTTTCACCTATAATATTAAAATGCAAAATTATCAGTGTTATTAATACGTAAATTGGCAAATGATTTAATCTAACATCGTATAATAATAATAATTGCATTTCTAGAGTGATAATCACCCGACGGTCACAGCGCTGTACAGAACTGCAGAGAGAACTGTACATCAAGAATGAGATAAGAATGGCAAACAACATCAGGACATTTCAACTGAAAGTCAAATAATAGCAACAATGTTTAGAAGGACATCACAGAAGTGATAAAAAAATCTACAACAAACAAGGAAGGAATAAATGTTCCCAAGCAGGCGCAGGTCGGAATAGAGCCATCATCCCGGCACGGAAACACTGAGCTGCATCAACAAGCCTAGCCGGAAGAAGGAATAAATGTTTCCGAGCAGGTGCAGATCGGAAGAGAGCCATCATGCCAGCATGACAACACAGAGCCACATCATTAGTCCTACCTGAAAAACGTAAGGAACACGTGAGTCTTGAGAAGAGATTTGAAGATGCCCAAGGACTCAGCTGAACGAATCTCGAATGGAAGGGCATTCCAGAGTCTGGGAGCAGTGCATGAAAAGGCTCTGTTACCCATCGAATAGAGATGCATCCTGGGCACATGCAGCAAGCCCGTATTGGAGGATCGAAGTTTTTGTGTTGAGGAAGGTGCCCGAAGTAGGACACGGATGTATGTCGCAGCAGCGTCAGTGAAAGCCTTGTAGGTTAGAAGGAGGATCTTTAATTCAATCCTGTAATTAACAGTTAACCAGTGGAAAGACATCAGTACTGGGGATATGTGATCGTGGATGGGTGTGCGAGTGAGGACTAGCGGCCGCATCCAGCATGCAGAGATGATTGATCAGGTAGGCAGATGTGTCAGAGAGCATTGCATTGCAGTAATCAATAAGTGAAGAGATGAAGATGTGTATTTGCTTTTTAGCTTCAGCAGGTGACAGGATGTTGCCCAGCTTGACTATTTCCGATATGAAAATAGGCTACCTATGTTACCTTGTTGATGTGTGTCTCGAAGTTGAGTGAGGAATCAAGAGTCACACCTCGACTCCGGACTGCCTTAGCAACTTCAGTGGTCTGGTCGTCAAGCATCAGTAGGATAGGTTAACTCACTTCACTATGGTAACGTTCCTCCACTGTTTAAATATGCCACAGTTACCCCCCTGCTTAAAAAGCTGGCCTCGATTGCAACATCCATGATAATTATCGCCCCATCTCAAGTGTACCATTCATTTCTAAGGTCCTTGAACGTGCCGTAGCCGCACAACTCCAGAAACACGTTCTTAACTATGACTTCCTCGATCCCTTTCAATCTGGGTTCAGATTTGGCCAGAGTACTGAAACTGCTGTGGTAAAAGTACTGGTCGCTGCTGATGAAGGCTTGCCAAGTATTTTTGTCCTCCTGGACCTGCTGCCTTTGATACCGTTGACCATCCGATCTTAATCAAGCGACTGGAGGGTATAGAGGTCTCTGGCTGTGCCCTGCATTGGCTGAGCTTCTACCTGTCTGACCAGAGCAATTTGTCGGCCTCAGGGGACAAAACTCAGATATACATCCTGTTTTGTTTGGAGTTCCTCAGGGTTCAGTTCTCGGCCTACTCTTCAGCATCTACATACAACCTCTTGGCCATATCCTTCGCAGCCTCAATCTCGGTTACCATTTAAATGCCGATGACATCCAAATCTATATCCAATCAAAGTCATCCATCAATGCTCGCTTTTTGCATGTCATCGTCCCTGTCAACTATGAATGCCTGGCTCAATTCAAAATTTCTAAAACTAGATGGCTATAAACAGAAATTTTGCTAGTGGGAACCCCACACCAATTGTCCAAGGCTGTACCTATCCAGTTGATGCTCTACGACCAGATTATTGAAGTTGCTAAGGCAGTCCCAGATTCTAGGTGTAACTCTTGATTCCTCACTCACCTTCGAGATGCACATCAACAAGGTGATGAAGGTAGCCTACTTCCATCTCAGAAATATAGCCAGACTGCACAACATCCTGTCACCCGCTGATGCTGAGAATCTAATACGCATCTTCATCTCCTCACGAATCGATTTCTGTAATGCTGTGCTCCCTGGCACCCCTGCCAACCTGATGAATCATCTCCAACGTGTGCAGAATGTGGCTGTCGGAGTCCTCACTCGCACACCCATCCATGGTCACATATCTCCAGTACTGATGTCTTTTCACTGGTTACCTGTTAAATACAGGATTGAATTCAAGATCCTTCTTCTCACCTACAAGGCTCTCACTGGCGCTGCTCTGACATACATCCATGACCTACCTCAGGCACCCTCCTCAACACAACAACTTCGATCCTCCAATATGGGCTTGCTGCATGTGCCTCGGTCACACCTCCATTCGATGGGTGTTAGAGACTTCTCGCGTGCTGCTCCCAGACTCTGGAATGCCCTTCAATTTGAGATTCGATCAGCTGAGTCCTTGGGCATCTTCAAATCTCGTCTCAAGATTCACTTTTTCTATAAGGGCTTTCAAGTCCTGCTAGGACTGTTGATGCCGCTCAGTGTTGTCGTGCCGACACGATGGCTCTCTTCCGATCTGCTCCTGTTCGGGTACATTGATTCCTTCTTCCGGCTAGGACTGTTCATGCGGCTCATTATCGTCGTGCCAGGATGATGGCTCTATTCCAACCTGTACCTGCTCGGCAACATTTATTCCTTCCTTGTTTGTTGCAGAATTTTTTTTTTATCGCCTATTTTGCATCCTTCTATAATTTTTTGCTACTGTGTGACTGATGTTGTTGACATGCCGTTCTCTTCACAGTTCGGATTTGTAAAAAACAAACAAAACACGTTGTTGCTGATGTGCCGTTCTCTCCGCAGTTCTGTGCAGCGCTTTAAGGCCCTCGGGTGATAAACACTTTAGAAATGCAATTATTATTATACGATAAATGTTACATTCAACCATTTCCCAATATATGTATTATAAACACTGATAATTGTGCATTTAAAAATTTTAGTTGGACTTCAGATCATATTTTACACGTTGCAACGACGTGTATATATATGTTATTGTTGCTGATTTTTTTGTACTAATGTCGTTGTTGATGTGCAGTTCTCGCCACAGCTCTGTGCAGTGCTTTGTGACCCTCGGGTGAAAGCGCTCTATTAACGCAATTATTATTATTTACCTTATGGCTTCAAGAAAACGGGCCCTACTTTGCAGTCATAGATTGATTTGAAACGGCAGTTTGTAAGGAAAGCTTGCGGTGATTGGAGTAGCGGGTATGACTTTAGGCTGAGAGATGCAGATTTAATCGAATGTTTCTTTCCCCAGATGCTATCCATGCAATCAGAGTTGGAAGCAACCAAGGCTGAAGCTCAGAAGAACATACGGCAGATGGAGGATGGCATCAGGTGACACCATGCCCCCAGTGCCTGATATATATTTTTGGCTTGCTTACCTTCCTATTTATTTATTCATATGATTATCAACTTATTTGTTGATTTATTTAGCAGTGTGTTCACGGTCACATCTTTACATCTATGAACAGGCTGAACACCGTTCCCTCTGCAATTCCATTAACTTTTGGCACAAAAATATGCCATAAGCTTAAGTTTGTGTCACTGACTTAAATTCTGGACTCAAACTCTGGACATTATACAAATTCAATCTTATACAAGGTACTCTGTTAAATTACAGATGGTTGCATCATAAGATCATGGTTTTATTCGAACAACTTATCTCGAAGTAAACAAATGCAGGTTTAAAAAAAAATTACAGGTAAGTTTAAATGTCATTACCTATATATGTCGAATTTCATAACAGTGACTGCTGCAATGCAATTTACATTGGAAAGTTTTGGTATTTTGTCCATGCAATGGAGGTGTTAATGAATTTGTCTATAATAAATCAATAGCTCAGCCATATAACAGTCACAGGTTAGGTCATTAAATATGCTGTTAAGTTACTTTGCAACCAGGAATTTACTGTGCTATGCCCAGATGCAAATATTTGTGGGCATAATGTGCAATGCCAATTAGATGTTAAGCTGTCGGTAATTACGCGCCGAGATACATAAGAGGGAGAACAGTTGTACTGTGCTTAGCACACCGCATTGTAAACCTGCGGTGAGCTAATTGCCATGGTTAATGTCAGCATCGAGTGATATCCACTTAGCTGACCCTCTGCTTCCCCTTTACCGACCCAAACTAACCATTCCTGACGGGTTGATCTCAGACAATTGCATGCTAACATATGTCCAGATTTACTTGCATGCAATCGTATAATAATAATTGCATTTATAGAGCGCTTTTCACCCGAGGATCACAAAGCGCTGCACAGAGCTGTGGAGAAAAAGGCACGTCAACAACGACATATGAGCAGAAAATCGGCTACAATGTTTTTTTTTATAAATCCGAGCTGTGGAGAAAACGGCATGTCAACAACAACATCAGGACAGTTCAACTGAAAGTCAAACAGGAGCAATAAATTATAGAACATACAGTAAACGGAACAAAACAACATTCTTCAACATACAAGGAAGGAATAAATGTTCCCGAACAGGCACAAGTCAGCGAAAAGGCACATCAACAGGCCTAGCCTGAGGGCTTGAGAGCCTTACGGAACAAGTGAGTCTTGAGATGAGATTTGAAGATGCCCATGGACTCAGCTGAACGAATCTCCAGTGGAAGGGCATTCCAGAGTGGGAGCAGCGTGCGAGAAGGCTGTCACCCATCGAATAGAGGTGTGATCTGGGCACATGCAGCCAGCAAGCCCGTATAGGAGGATCGAAGTTGTCGTGTTGAGGAGGGTGCCTGAAGTAGATCACGGATGTATGTCGGAGCAGCGCCAGTGAGAGCCTTGTAGGTGAGAAGGAGGATCTTGAATTCAATCCTGTATCGTATTCAGACAAACATCGCTAGCACCCTTTGTCTGAATAACTCCATTAACCCGAAACACCTGCTTGGACAACTAATAAACCAAGTTGCCCATCGTGTCCCGCCCGCCTGATCACATGGGTGGTGACATCACAACCCCCATATAAACAGACCCGGAAGCGGTTTGCGGGCCATCCGATCTGCCCGACCAGTTTGGCGCCGGTGCCTGATGATGCTGGACGTTGTTGTCAGCGAAACGTCAACGTACAATACATTTTTTGTAAAATATTGTGGGGTCGCTTTTCAACACACCGGTGTGCTTAGATATTAAAGGAATTGTCGCGTCTTCTGTTCAACGTGACAACCCCTTGCTGATTGGCCGTGTCGGGTGGTGGAGGGTTAAACGACACTGTTTTATAATCTATAATTTTCTACGTGACTTTGTCCCAACAAATCGATGTCATTGACAGTAGTGTGGTGTTTGGTGAAATAAGTTGCTCGCATATGGTAACAGGGACAGTTGCTCGGAATTTCGTGACAGCCAGGGTAATCACTACACAAGTCTGAAAGATGACATGGCAGTTAATAGTTATCGATATGATTAGCTAATAATGATCATGCTGGGTGGGATGCGTGTAGGATAGGGGAGGGCAGCTTGCCAATACACAAATTGGAGAAGTCCCAATGTATCCAGCGACCATGAGGAGACTTAAGGGATATTGGTGGGATACTGTTTGAGCTGATCACAACATTTATTATGCAGCGTCTGCGAGATCTGGCAGTGGGGAGATAGTGTTGATGCGTCACAGTGGCATCACTGGCTTTGGCTGTCATTACATCTTAATTGAGATAAAATAAGCATCAGTTATTAGTGGGAATCAACCCACAAATAGTTACAATGCACCAGCTCGTTTGTAAGCATACTAACAACTTGGATTATGTCACTGCCCATTTGGGGTTGAAAACCTTTACAGGTCATACGTTTAGCTGTGGATGCTGCGGTACTTTGTGTGAGACAGGGAGAAGGAGGAACGCCACAGCAGAGCCTTGGAGGCAGAGAGGGCTAATGCTCAGCGAGCTGAGGCTGCCTTGGATGACTTCAAAAAGCAGGTGGAGCTCAATGCAGAGAAGATATATGGAGAGATGCGACATCAGGTGGATACATCTTCACGGAGCTTTTGACATCCCCAGTGGGCTAGGCATTTATTTGAGATGTTTCTCCTTATGTGGAGAGATGGATATTTGAGTGTTTATTTGTTACATCGTCCTCCGTGGTTGTTTATCAAAAGCAGTCATGGGTCCTCGAGACAAGTCGTCAGCCTCTGACCACGTGGTGGAATATTTTTTTTACCTTAAGCCAAGCTTCTTGTGTCTGGACTTGAGTATTCTCAATCTAAGGAATGTGTTACAACAAGTCTGTTCATCTGCCTTTCCTGTTCATCTGTCCCTAGGGGCAGATCACAGTAACATGGAAGATGAACCAATATGAACACAACATTAGTCTCAAGTTATGTTGTTATTTGGGACTCACCCTCGAGATGAATGGCCAAATTGATCCAAAGGTTATCCAATACTTGAGGATGAGAATCAAAACCAGCATCTACAGAGTAAACCATGTCAGCCAAGGAGATAACCGCACACGTCTTGCATTTGTCGTCACTTCCGATAATGTTGTATGACCTGGTGAGGTTACACATTCCGACTGGCCTTTGCCTTGGTTTGGTCTTGTGATTTGGACCTTAGCCTCGGCCTTCTAGGTCATGGCCTTGAATTGAAGACTAATTGTTTGTCATGTATTATTGCGACTGTTAAAACATATGTACAGATCATGGTAGTGTTTGAGCTATTACATTTACGTTTAGGTGTGTTTGAGCTGTTACATTTACGTTTAGATTTCTAAACGTGTCGACATTCAAAGCAGTCACATGCATATCTTAACAGTGAAGTTAACACAATGCCAAGGCGTGCAATGGACAAGTGTACAAATATACAAAAAACTCAATGTCAAAGACAGAGCATTGTTAAAAATAAAGCCCATTTTTATGACAGAACCCTAATGTCAATGAAGGGCACACATTTATATAAAATAGACAGTTGTAGATATAGGGAGGAACGATGTTAAATATAGGCCCTTGTGAAACGCTGCACATACAATTAAAGGTATTCTCAAAAATGGCACGGTGAAATATGTTTGTACTTTACGTATCTGTTATATATGCAGTTAACAATGTATTTTGTTGCACAATGGTGAGTGTTACACATACTTTTATAAACCAGATCACAAAAACTTGCAATTCTATTGCAACAAAAAAGCCTTGAAAACAATTTTACAGGTAAAATAATATCAATCAGGCTCTTAATCGATTTAACAAAGAACATTTGCATAACATATACACAGACTTTGAAAAAAAGCAGTTTTTATAGGCGTGCTTGACATGTCACAAGGAGCTTGTTTTGACTTCAACTTTTGGCTGGGGTTATCCTAATCCACCATCCCTCCAATATTGATAAAATAAGAAGCACTTTGTGGAATGCCAACATAATTTCCTCAATGGAGATAGATGTCTTTGACTTAAGCCTACGGACTTTCATCCACTGCTTCAGGGCTGCCAATGCAGAATGAATACTTCCCTGTGCTTGTTCATGCTTTGATTTGACTTGACAGTATTTTTTTATCAAGATGACATTTATTTTGTTTCTTTTTGCGCTGTTTACTTGGTATAAATGCTAGGTTCCCAAATTGCACAATGTTGAAGGAAACAACTCAGTTGGAACATTGGGGTGGGGTGTAGAGAGGGTTATGTCTGTCATTTCTGGGCTGTCAATTTTATTTTTTGCAAAGCGAGCATTTACGCACCAGTTCATAAACACGAGGTGTGTCCGGTAGCGCAAACTTTTGTTCACTCTTTGCATCCGTTGACGTTTTTGTGGCCCAGCATACTGGCGGCTTTCTACAAAGGCGAGTACTTTTTAATGCTATGGCTTGTGTAAAGCCGTTTAATATTTGCCCTTGTCAAAAGTGCACAGTAACAGTTGACAAGGCCATGTTAAGATTTTGGTAGGGTTTTCGTACAAATCTGGTTCATGTCTGTGGTCAGCGTTCAGCGTTGTTTTTCTTTTAAATAATTGCAAATACGCCCTCCATCAATAGCACGACTCTTCATAGCCACACCAGGATAAAGTGAAGGTCAGAAGTTGCCTCTTAGTTTCAACAAATGGAACTGTCGCAAAGTAACACGAGAATGCTTGTATTCAAATGCAGCAGATTGTTTTTTCTTTTTTAAAGACTCATAACAAATGTACCCTGGTACCCACGCATCATTTCACTCGACTCTTGTGTCACGTCGCTTTTTATTGCCACAATCAAGTAAGATCCAGACAGGTGCTGTTTGAAGCTAACAACATTTTCTCTGTTATATGGCTCCTCCTTGTGCAGTAAGCGATTATCATATACTGCAGTGAGCATTGCACACCTGTGCGGGTGTGTTTGATTGTGCCTTGCGCTCTCTAAGATTACAACAGGTTTTACCGTATCTGGCAATTATGCAGGTGTTAAAATTTTAACACCTGCAAACCTGTTGTAATTTTATATATGTATACTGGCAAAAAAGTACCCATAGCTTGCTCTCTCTGTTTGCTAGATATTGTCAAGACAAGGTAGTCAAATTTGTAGCAGGTCTGGCATTAGTGCCATTCAGGGACGCTTCCTCATGACCGGGGGTCATTGACGTGAAGTGGAGGATTTCAATCTAAGTTACTTTTAATCCTTATTTAAACCTTGAAGCGCATGAATCTCATATCCTACTCATGATGCTGTAATTTTTACGTGCTGACGTCAGTAATGGCTACCATGTGCTGTGTAATTTTAAATGTCTTATATCTTTGCATATTTTTAAAACTCTTCTGACAGCAATTACATTAAACAGATATCGGTATTAAACGGTTGTGATATAGAGCAGATACTGTATGTTCAGATATGATGTGGCTGATGTGGGTTTTTTTAGTTAAAGGAACAATTTATATGCTAATATTACAATTTGGTGATCCACTGCAGATGCAGGAGTAGCTTTTAAGGCATGCCAAGAATATTAAAATCAAGAACTTCCACATGTTTCTAGTTTACACTTGCTTTATTATAACTTTGACGTGTTTAGTCACAGAGCCCCGTCCTTTTGAAGTGTTCCTTATTATGCAACACTTTAAAGACATTTTTTTATAGAGCGTTTGTTTTATGACTGAATGGCTTCCTTTGCTAAATGGCATGAAATTGGCTTTATAAAAGCGAAATAGAGGTGAAGGGTTCAGATGCGTCACCTGCAAAACAAAACAAACGTTGTGAATTTTTAACCTCTTACTACTGAAAAAAAAATCCGCTTTCTTGAAAAGCGTACAAAAATCTGTAATGCATGTTGCTCAAGTTCTGTGTTCATGAACATTAAGCACAGTACAGAAAAAAACATTGAAATGTATATAAATAATAAGAACTGTATAGCACGCTAAGTATTCAAAGCAGCTAGGCATTGAGTGTAGACATGTGTAATTTTGACATGATAGTGAAACAATACAGACTTCTCCTCTTCCGTAGAAAAGGCCGTGGGTTTAAATACAATGAAATAATTTTCACAAATTATATTCACAAGATACCTTTTTTTTAACGAATCTTGCTTGTTAACAGTTTTTTCTGGTTATACGCTTTATCCTCCGGGTTCCCTGGTTTTATTCCAAAACAAAAACACTAATTAACTAGCTGGTAACATGATAATATGTAGCACAGAGTGACTAGCATATTTTGGTGCTACCTAACCTCGTGGCTGCCTGTCCCCTTCCTCTGTGTGGTTTCCTCACGCCTCTTGCTCTCTTCGGATGAATATCGTTGCCATTAAACGAACACCACGCACTTTATAAATTGCAATAGTAAATCACATTCACTAGCAGGCTCTGTCACAGGAATATTCGGCCGGCAGTAATGCAACGTATATGGCGATGTACGGGCGCAGTGATAGCTGGAGAGGACAGCTGTCGATATATTACCAAGCTGCCTCGGCAAATGCGATGCAGCCACATTGGAGCCGTTTTACCCATCATATGGATTTCCCTGTATGGAGAATTAAATGAGGTGGCTCTGAATAGATTACATGACACGAAATGTGTGGAGATTTGTACTGTGTTTGCATTTTCGCAGCCACACCACTGATTAATGTTAGCAGCTCAAATGAGACAAGATGCTTTGCATCACTAAATAAAGCATATAAGAATCCGGTGTCATAATCATAAGTGACTACTTTGTATGCTGCGCTTGTAGCCAATGCTATCCTGTCCTTTAGACGTCTTAGTAAAGTTATCGCTTCAGTGCTTACTTTTAATAGCTTTAGTGTGAAAAGGCGGAGGCACAGTTGGAAGCTTTCCTTTCACGAGGCTGAATCTTGAGATTGCTTTATAATATAAACTGCATCTGTCATTGCACAATTGATTATATATTTCACTAATGTCGTTTTCCCAGCCCATTTGTGTAGTTTACAGATTCACAATATAATCAAGTTTCTCCTTTAGAGAATTTGAGCCTAATGTCCATCTTGTTGAAAGCCCTTTTAAGTTTTCTGAAAGGCCCTTGGCATGCTGCTTCGTTCTCAGTAAATCAGGCGCAAATATGCATTTTAAGAAACTCAGAACTGCCTGAGGTTTTTAAATATTGTTTTAATTTTCCCCGATAGGGCTAATAAACAGCAACTATGCATTTATAACATTTTAAGAAATATCAAAGGCACTCGAATGTTACTGAATATTTATTCAAAAGGCTTGTTACCTTTTCTGCCTATCCTTTGTTCGTGTAATCGTAGTGTGGCACTCAACTCACTTGAGTTTCACTTACGTGATTTTGTTTCCACACTATGTGAAATATTGTGGTGTGTTTACAGCAGTTTACTCAGTGGTCTGATTGTAACACAAACCAATGTTCTCCCCCCTGAGTATACTGCAGTCTCTGTGCTGCACTGTAGAAAAACAAGCCCTGTGCTCCTGATGGTGTGAGCGTGGTATTAGTGAGGACCTTCATACTTCATATACGTGTGTGTATAAACATTTTGCGAACTTCGTTTTAAATATTTGTGCGTGAATATGACGGCAATTCCTTCGGGCTGGTGGAGCAATTTCAGAGGTTTAGCGCACCATCCAATGACCCCACCAATCTGAGTTTAATTGCTGGTCATAGCTCACTTTGGTGATCAGTGACACCTAAACTGCTCCTGGGCACGGCACTCACTAGCACAGTAGCGTACGGTCAAACATTACGGATTTGACATTTAAAAGCTTTCTTTCACCGATGAATTGAAATGAATCATCTTATTATTCTTAGCAGGCCACTGCCTTATTCAGAAAAGATTCCTTGTTTTTTTTTAGAATGCTTTATTTTGTTGAGATGCTCATACTTGGCATGTTTCACCGCTTATCGAGCAAGCAAAGGGACAGCATACTGACCCAGCCTTCTGTTTGCGCCCCTGCCCATGCAGATGACGAAGGTGGAGAGTGACCTGTCCCGCTCCAAATCGCTGCGGGAGCAGCAGGCGAAGGAGTTCGCCAGACAGCAGGAGCAGTTGCGGCAGCGTTACGAGCAGCAGGTACCCAGCGCCCTGGGTCGTGAGGGCAGAGTGCCGGCGGTTCCCACGGGGCTAGCGTGCTCGTCATAGCTCTCCCCCATTGTTGCATTACCGCCATCGGTCTGGGCAGCTGGTTCAGACAGGGGAGAGAGAGGCAGCATTATCTTGAGAGTCCTGTGGTCAGCACTGTCTTATTTTTGAATTTCTTTGAGCGTCTCGATGTCGTGTACAATACAGTCAAAAGTTTTAAAAGGCAAAGGTTTGACATGTTGCAATGAGTGTGAGGTGGTGTTTGTCACCCATTGGGAGTTCTGCGTCATTGGTAGAACTATACATTTCTGTGGTATGGGTTAGGCGATGCACTGTAATACCACTATTATGTTGATTTATACAAAAAGTACTCCACTGTTTGGCAAGTATTACACTACATGCAGCACTCGCCTTTTTCTTGGTGCTTAATCTACATATCAACACACATGCTGGATGCGGGCTTCTCCACACCATGCAAGTCATGAGCACTGTTTGATCAGACGTCTCCACGCTAGTCGGCGGCGTTATTGGGGGAGCATAGAAACACTGTGCAGCAACGAATGTCACTGCATTGCTCTCTGCTACCCAGCATATAATCCCGCAGCCAATAATCCCAATTATGCACGGTGGCTGCCTGTCCTAACATTATCCAGTGTCAGTCAAGTTCAAGTGTATATCTTTGACTGGGCAAGAACTCCAGAGACCAGGATAGTCTCATTGGCAAGAGTGGCTTGGGTTACCAAAACTACCAAGGCGAAACAAATCAAAAAAGAAGTACAGTACTGCAATGAAGCAAATAAAAATAATCGCGAAAAACAACTGTGTCACACATACAATTGAAATCATTACACAAGAAAAATTCAACCTCAAACAAAACATTCTCTGCAGCGCAAGTCAGGATGGGAAGATCACTCCCAGACTGATCACAGTGCAACAACAATAAAGTTACAGATAAGCAAAGCCAACCTTGCTCATCAAACAAAAGGGGATTCTTTTTTGGTGCGTAAAGAGTATCGCGCAATGCTGTCATCCCTGGGTGTCCAGATCGTTGAGCTGCGCCTGCAGCAGGAGCAGGACAAGACGCTGGTCCTGCAGCATCATGGGGCAGACAAAGAACGGCTGCTCAAAGTGCACCAGGAGGAGATGGAAAGCCTGGAGGCTCGGCTGCGAGCCACCGCCAAGGAGCAAGAGGCTCACTTCCAAGAGTGGAAGAAACGGGACGCGAAGGTAACTGCAGAATCACAAACGTTCATTCTCTCACTTGCTTCTTCGACAATGAAGGGACTATCTGGTGCATACTTGTTTTCAAGGCACTGCATTGTGCTTAACTCTGTTAGACAATAGAATTGGGGCTGCAGATACCGCCTGCACAAGTGCAGAATTAAAGGCGCCACTTAACTGTGATTGTAGAGACGTGTAATTCATCATTCATATTATTGAACTTTGTCCAATGTGCTGCCTTCGATTTGCAAGTTGGGCAGATATCAGTAATCAATACAGCTAAAAATTTCTAAAGCCTTATTTAACATTGGTTATATTTTGATTAAAACACATGACTTTGTATAGCTGTCCAGTGCATCCAATGATGTGACAATTGTTACATGGTTGCATTTCACATGTAGAAAATGTCCCATTAACTATACCCACATGAAGACAATTTGTTTCATAGCAGGTCATGAATCAGTGTTTCCAAAGTATTGCACACGGAGGTATCGTTTCATGAGAGTTTTACACCAAACTTTGCCATGCTACTTGTGTGACCTACGCTCTCCAATTACCAAGCTTGTGGATAGAGCACCATTAGTTACACTTCAACGGAAATTTTTTGTTTCGGGATTCATTTGTTCACGAGCGGGCATCATGCAGAGATTTGTATCATAGCACATTCCATTGCTCCAGCCTTGTGACTAGCTACAGATTCTGTCACTGTATTCTGCACCAGCTTTGGGGTGGATGGGGGTCGGGGGTCAGGGGGTCAGGGGTCGGGGGTGGTCTTCCCCTACTAACAGTGAGTAGCTGACACTGTTTGTTAGCACGTGAGCAGGCGCAAGGTGGCATGTGTGGGTCAGCTCATCCCAAAGTTTTCCGGCCCCACACGACAAGCCCGCGTAGCACAACCAGCCCCAGTATCTCAATGAGGTTGCGTCACTGTCAGGGTATTACCAGCAACTGTCAGTAGCAGAAGAGGTCATTGCCCTTACACGGTTTTACTGCTACATGGTGTGTGCTTTATGCACTAAAAACCAATAAAGTAGTAAAATAATAATGCCCTTTGTCACTGCACTGCGGAATGGGGGCCTTTCCACATACCGTGTTGGTCATGTTTTTTTAAAATTCTACTTAACCATTCCGGTGAAGTTGGTGAACGGTGGGCGAACAAGCACGGCCAGTTCCCAGTTATCACCCACCACTGGTGTTACATTAAACAACAATGGTTGTTCTTTATGTTGGATTCAACCGAACGAATGTCGAAGCTTTTATGTTGGTTTTCCCAGTAAGTTACAGCACTCAGCAGTTATGTTGCTCCCTGGGCTGGAAGAGCCTGGGAAAAGTATAAAGTTAAAATATTTACCAGTGAGGCAGGCTCCTCCAGATTTACGGAAATAGTGAGGAGGCAGTCCTCACGACCAACCAAGAATAAGGCTGGCCTTTTAGCCGAGCCTCCCAACAACAACCAAGGGTTGGTCCCTAATGGCTTTTGATTATATTGTACTCATGTAGGTTAGTTTTCCGACACTGCCCCGCTCAATCCAGTCACTATGCATCGGGAGGGGGCATAAAATTTTGAGTTGCAGCCCAGGGACATAGATAGGGAAATCTTTTTTGTTTCAGTACAGTGATGTGATTTGTTGAGGGACACAACATTTAATTGCTTGTTATATCAAAGTTGTTGACCAGACGCTCTGATACAGAGACTAAGACTGAGAGACAGAGTGAGACATATCGTGTGACCGTAAGAAACTGAGAGAGTGAGACAAAGTCACGGAAATTATCTGAGAACAATACAGAGATAGATTTACACGGAGGGTCACGAAGGCAGCATGAGACAAGACAAGAAGAAATGCAGCAAAACAAAGGGATACAAATAAAGACACCCAGAGACACAGGGAGACACAGGGATACAGTAATCTAGATGACAGACATACCGGAGTAACAAAGGACACTGATCAGTGAGCCCCAGAATTTCATGTCTAACGTGGCTTGCCTTGTGACACTGATCCAGGGTCCCAGTGTGAAAGTGAACCAGAGTAGCATGGTGCAGTGAGTCCTATAATTATCAGTTTAACTCTGCTTATCTTGCAATGATGATCCAGTATGACAGTAAGAGGGGAATTCCAGAAAAATAAACACAACATGCTCTAATTCTTGGTCACATTTTCCATTTGATGGTAGATTCTAGGCTGGGAGTGTCAGGTTACAGGCGCTCTGAATTAGCCACTGCTTCAGTGATTAGCACAAGTGACAACGCAACTGACCATTTGTCGACCATGGTTAGCTTCGGCACGTGTGCCCATGTTCTCTAGCCCAGATCGGTGCTGACCCCTAAATGCTAGTGACAGTGTGATTCACCTGAGCAGAATTAATCTGCCCCTGCTTACATGCATCTTTGACCTGCCCCGGTGTGGTGTTCATGGTCATAGCGCACCGAGGGCATGTTCTGCTTGTGTTGTCTCTTGGGAGTTCGTGTTCTCCAAAGTAAGAAAAGACAAGGACCTAGCACTCTGTGGACTGGCATGGCAGGTGCACATAACTGTGTGTGTGGGCTTGTTTTGTTGCACCTTGCCATTCAGGGTTAGGAATTCCCAAGTGATATTTAGTTTTGGTGTTGTCAGAGTTAATAAAGAGCTGTTATTGCAGCCAAGCTTAGTCTTCGTATTTCTCCCGGGGTGAGTGCCGGAGGGACTGAGTCGATATGACGGGATGGAAGTAGGAGCTTTACACCTCCTCCACCATGATAATCTCTTTAATTAATGCCTGAAATATTTTTCATGGAAGTCAATTATATGGCTGTTAATGTCTTTTGGTTTCTTAGGAAGTTAATCTGAGATTTACTAGCATTCAAGGTCAGACCAGATTTTATTTCCAATTTTATTTACGTTCAAATCCGAGCCGTAAGTTGGGTCAGCCCATCATTCCTCTCGGGTAGACAGAATATGCATCGCGTTGTGTCCCTCACCCCCATTATAAGCTGCAAGTCGAGTTCAGTATCACTTCTCTACTTATGTGCACAGGTAGACACTTTTACTTAGTTTGGATTTATCGTTTGTGTCATTGGAGAATATGTAAATTGATATTATACATTGCTTTTTACACAGCAGCGATTGTCCATCATTGTCTCTTTTTATTATCATTTTTTTTTTTTAAATTGTCCCCATCTGTGTGCTTGGTGGAACGATGCCCATTCTCCTCTGCTGCCCCTATATTCAGAACGTCGCTCCGTTCCAGTCGTCTGTGCTGTTGGCCAGGTTTAACCGTAAGAGTTGCCTTTTCCCCTCTATCTATGAATAATTACCCCTCCATAAAATAGATATGCCCTGCAAAAAAGAGGAAAGCATTTACCATTTCTGGCAATAATACAAGTGTGGAAGTCTTAAAACCCCAAATAGACACCTTTCAATAGTAATAATAGTTGCACCCGAGGGTCACAAAGCGCTGAACAGAGCTTTGGAGAGAGCCGTATGTCAACAACAACAACATCTGAATAGCATATCAACCACAACATTTTTTGGACAGTGTCAAGTTTCCAAAAAACACGCATGCGTGTGGTCAAACATGCCAACAAAATACTTTAATAATGTATTTTGTGCATTGTCCTTGCAACTGATTGAAACTGAAAAGGTTTTCATGAACTTAACAGCTCGACCAAAGCTACTCATGCGTAGATATTTGTGTTGTCCTGAGATTATTGCCTTTTTTGACAACACCTGGCTAACACTGAGCCGAGGCTCTACAGGAAGCTGTCTGTTATGGGCCAATGAGTGTCAAGGACAATGGCATGCATTGACGATTGGTTCAAAAAGCTAAGCTTTCGAGATAACCATTGGTCACATACGCCCGAGGATGCCTCCAACATGGG
>JAZEWT010000003.1:20225516-20242973 GCA_036362905.1 Mordacia mordax | reverse complement strand
AAAACGTTGTGAAGGAGAGAGGAAGAGTGCTCGACACTGCTATCCTGAAAGATCAGCTTTGGAAGCCATCATGCATCGAGCCATGAAAACCTACTTCAATGCAATACATATATTATCAAAGTATTTTGTTTGCACGATTTGCCACAAGCACGTGTGGTCTTTTGCAAACTTTACACTTTGTGACAGTTGTCTATTTGGTGTTTTAAGACCTTCATACTCGTGTTATTGTCAGAAATGGTAAAATATTGTCTTTTTTACAAGTTTGTACTGGGAGATAGGTATCCATAGGCTATATGCCGTGTTTCTTTCATCGTTTTGAGATATAGTTTTATTTCGATGTTATGTAAATTGCAACGTAATTGCATTGCACAACTCATTCAGTAAGAGCAAAAATCTATTACTTTAAAGTTTTTACATTTACCATACCAGTGTGTAATTTAATATTAATTCGAACATCTCTGCTTGTGTTTTTGTTGATTGGAAATTGTCGTTCATTGAAATAATTCTTTGTTTTATAACATTTGGCTTTAAGCAATAATGGTACAGGCATAAACGGAATTTATATTTTTGATCTAACATAATAATTATGAAAAATATTATTACTCAGCACTCGTGTAAAACGTTAACATGTACACAAAGCTCCCTACTTGGTTACACAGCTGAGTAGTGGAGAGCCACCAAAACCTATCACCACGATCTTCAGTGCTTTATTCAGTATCAGTTTAAGCATTTTCCTGCCCGAATAACAATTGAGCATCTCTGATCTGTGGTTGTGACTAAGCCGTAGTTGAACATTAAAAATTCCCACAGTAGGAGTTCGCCTCCATGAGGGATAACCACTGTTGATTTTTCAAAAATTGGTATACATTTTATTGACTTTTTTAAGTAACGTGACCCAAAACAGGAATTGAATTCGTCTAAGTAACGTTTTAATCTAAATGCCCAAACTTTCGCATAATTCGTCAAGCTATCAAAATCACTGTCATCATCAGCATATCTACAGGATATAAAATGTAGATTCGTGTAAAAGTATTTTAGGCTGCTGCAAAAAACATGTTTATGTGCATGTGAGTAAAATATTCCAAGGACTGGCAGCTGATTTCAATTTCACTTTACTCGGTATTTCAATGGGGGTTAACTTTTTTCGCTAATAACCTTCTATGCAAGTTTAGAGGGTCATAGGGTTAAATTCACATGGCTTTGACATGTGTGATATGGGCGACTATAAGTAATAGCTTAGAGTGGCCCTTGTCAGCTGGTAAGGTCACACACCAAAAGTGGGTCATCAAAGCCCTCTTTACCAAAGGGTCATGACCCGCATAGTCAAAACACACTAGCTTCGAGTTTTCATTGCTTAGGGTAGCAAGTTGTATGGATAGGCATGAACAAACATGCATTACACGCCAACTAACTTTACAAAGAGGGCCTCACTCATTCCTGTGACACGCAGGAATGATACATATACTTTGCTTTTTGTGGGACACATTTATTTACACACTCCAGCTCAGTGATTTGTCAATTAATTTTTTGTCTTTTCCAGACGCAGTGACGGTGCTTTTTGAGACAGTAAATCCATTTTGAGATACATAAAAATGGGGAAAAAGTATTCACAGTATATGCATTTGCAAAAAAAACAAATTAGTTCAACTAAACAATAAATAGGTACTTGGAATAATGCAGTTAAATGCAGGTCATCACTAACTGATGATATACATATCTTAACAGTTAACATAACAATTAACATAAGATTCTCCAATGCATACTGTAATACATTCAAGCAATGGTGTGTTGAAAAGCACAACGAGGTAATGATCATGTAATGTTAGCTGTAAAGTTCTGAGCTGGATGGTCGTGTTTTTCAAATAGTTTGAGAAATAATCACAATTTAAATTGGCGTTTAGTGTGACACAGGCTATTACAGGCAACTGCATAATCAAGATTGAAACAAGTTGTATGAATCTAAAACTTGGCAAAGCCAATAAAGGCAAAAAAAAATTGGCAACGCCTTTTGCTATTCAATTTTAAATGACGTCTGATCAGAGCATGGATATTCAAGTGGAGTTGAAAATGAGAATGAATCACCCATAGGAATAATTGATGAATAACTTCAAATTTGTGGCAGTACTTAACAATTATACACACAATGTGATAGAAAACATGTGAACACAAACAGACTTCTAAACACAGTCTGGGCCAGTAAAGAGAACATTTTGGGCATGATGTTGGAACAGCATAGTTAGTGTTCAACTGCAGCTTTTATCCTCACCCCCTCAGAGCCCCAACCCAGGGACACTATCCAGAAGTATGCGTATCTGCCTAGGGAGAGTTTCAGTTCCACTACACCAGTGGCAACACTGGCCTATTGTGTGTAAGTGTCGATATCTAAACTCTAAAGTAACCTCCAGCAAAGCTATCCCAAGGCAGAAAAGGTTTAACGTTATTCTCACAGTGTACATAGCATTCCCTAATGTCTGTACGCAGAGTTATCAATTAATTTGTACAGTTGACTCAAATAAGGGTTGATCAGAGTGTTTTGTGCTCTGAGACTGAAATATGGCACATTTCGTGGACAGTAGATTGTGTACAGAACTGGAGCAATGTAGTTCAACACTGGAGCATTTTATGTGCCATCTATGTACCCATAGTAAACTTCGTTAAAGTGTTTAGCAAGTTACAGCGCTTACATTGATACTTTTAAAATGTTTTCTCAACAAATTGACATACTGTTGTGCGCATTTGACTTCATTGTTCTTTGTTTCTGGCCAGGGTGACATGTGGACTGTCGTGTACTTTCACTGGCTTCCTCTCTCCACTGTGGAGCTCCAGGGGGTGTTCATAGGCAGAGTGAAGCTGTATTAAAGTTCATATGACATTGCCGTTGCAAGTAAGCTTGCGAAAAAAGAATATTAGCACTCCTCCGTTTCATTCGGGGTTCCACGAATTAAAAAAAAATCCGATTCATTAATATGTGAAAAACTGCGGGAATTACTTTGATACCTGGCTATATAATTTAACAATTGCAATGAGTTCACCTTTGCGAACTCGACAAAAGTCACCATTTGCAATGTTAGAACTTATAAGTCATTATTTCCAACAACGAACATATTATACATTTAGAAGTGAATTCAGTTACAAAGAATTTTTATAGCTAGCGCAATTTGATAGTAGTTAAAACATTAGTCACCTGCATTTCAGTGCATATATTATATTTTAAGGGGGTTCAACTTTCGTTCCGTCCATCTTTAATGACGCATTTGTCCTTAGTCCAAACCTGCTTCCTGCCGGTGCAGGTTGCGTTTTCGCGAGCCGCGTTCGATATTAGTTTCTAATCGTATTTTTTTTACCGTTCTTGTGAAGTATTTCGTAAAATTCGCATTGAAAATGCACAGCGTGCCAATTTCGGGCATTTGAGGTGTGCGGTTAAAATAGTAAAACGATTTTTACTTAACATTTATAAAGCGCAGTAGGATTTCGAAATCTGAGCAACTGCGTCGCTGGGCGCCATTTTTCTGCGCAGCAGGATTTCGGAAAAAGGAAGCGACCGCGTCAGAAAATTGTGGATTTTATTCCGGCAGGACTGGCAATCGCGAAGGGGAGCTTGCATCGATGGAGGCTGTGAGCCGAAATGAGCGTTATTCCGCTTTGTAGCGCAGCAGGGCTTTGCAAACTCCGGCAAGTGCGCTGAGAAATACTGTTTCTGCACGCAGCGGGATGCGAAAACTCGAAGCGGTACGCAGCTTGATGCATGCGAAGAGCCAAATTCTATTTTCATGCGCTGTAGGGCTTCAGATGCTCGCGCGAATGTAACCTGACGCAATGGCCCAGCCGAACAGCCCAGACAAAAAAGCGGCTTTGGATTTCTGCTCAGAATACCCTGCCGTGCTGTTATGTTTTTCTGGATGGCAGTCCCCAGAAACGCTAAATGAAGGGGCAGCTTGGGCCGCACGAGGAAGGAAGGGTGTACGGACGCTCTTTAGCACCTCCTGCCTGCACGAGGGCTTTAGATGTTTCTGGGCACCAGCAGGACGGCTCCCCCCGACAAAAAGCCAAGATGACGCTTATTTTTTCATAGATGGATAAATCTGATTACGTGGAACCATAAACTGCAGGGATTTTTAACAAAAGGCCCCTTTCTTGTGAGGCCCGGCGTGCGACGAAGCCTCCTGGTGCTACGGAGCCTTTGCGCCGAGCCTCTGATGCGGCACTCAGCGGGCGGGGCTATGGAGCCACTCGTAGGTGCAGAAACGGCGCATGCGAGCGACATGCCGAGCAGAGTGCGGCCTCCTGCCGAGAGCATATACAGGCAAGGAATATCGATAATCCCGCGCAACAGTAGCCTAATTATTTGTAGTGGAAAAGATCGGGCGACACGAATGGCGGTAAGAAAGCGGCGAGTTGTCGGCTCGTTGGCGGCGACCAAGGTTAGGAGGACGCGAACAATGGCTGTGCAGGCTGCTGGACTCTGCACATTTCGCTGTCCTGGCAGGTGGGCACATTTTTCTATTTCATTTTGAGCGTCGGATTCGAATCGGGGCGCTTGCTTAAAATGTTACCCTAGTATGCGGCGACGCTGTGTTTGTGAACTAATCGTGCGCTGTACAGAAGTGGACTAAGTCTGCGCCATATTTTTTCCCTCTCTGCATGTGCACATTTTGACGCGCGGCTCAACATTTCCATGGTGTTCATTTAAAGTAAGTGGAATCGTTAATTAATGCAAGGGTTATTAGTATTACTGTTGTTTTGTGGGGGGGTTTTTTCCCCCGCGTATGACAAATCCGTCGATTTATTTATTTAATTGTACCTCTGTGTGAGGATCGTAATGCTGGAAGCCAACATGGCCGCCAGCTGGCTCGTCACGTGACCGCCTCCAAGTTGCTGCTGAGAGGGGCTATGAAGGCGCGTTGCTTCTGCTGCCGTTTTGACAGATGGCGGATCGTACTGCGGTAGGATAGCGGCGTGCGGATATCACCGCTGCTCGCACGCTCTCGCTGTGCACGCCCTTGACCCACTTTGCTTGTTTCCGTCCGAGATGTGCATCAAAAATAATAATAAACACACACGCTCGCATGCGTTTTAAAATGAATAAATACATAATTTCAAAAAACATCACGGAGAGATCTAATTAGCCTTTATCAGACCCCTAAGGTTTTGATGGTCTTTGGAACCCTGTTGATAGCTGACATTCATTTTAAGTCATTTTCCTTTTTTTAATTTTATTTTGTACTTTTTGCTTTTTTCCTTGTCGCTTTTTTTCCTGCTTTGCTTTTTTTCCCCTCCTCTCTATGCCCCATCCCATCTTTCAGAGGCATGTTTCATCACATTTTCAAATATTCCCTTTGTTGTTGCGCCACAAAGTGTGTTGTGGGGTAATTGGCTCTAAATCAAAGTGATGTTTGCAGTCAGATCTCAGCTTCAGCAGTGCCAGGGGAGAAGCTGGGTTTTCGGATAAAAGAGATCGCAGACGAAGCCAAAATTTACTTGCCGTCTGTCTTGCTTGCACCGTCTCCTGTCCCATTTTTTATTTTGTGTCTCTTCGCCGACATCTCCGATTTTCCCACAACAGCAACTCGTTTGTGCTCGTAAAATAATGTTCCGCAATTCTCTCTCCGCGCTCATTACAGTTGCTGCGTAAGATCCTTTCATAATTTATTGAGGTTGGGAAGGGTTGTTTGTAAATAAGAAAAAAAAAGAAATGGCTACTGTACGTTATGGTAATCGATGTGATTGGAAGATCAACGTATTGCAGAACTCACCTGCCTTCTCAACAGCTGATGTAATTTTGATTCTTTTCAATCACTGTATTTGTGAGTTTCACAAGAGATACCACAGGGATAGTCAGATTAAGGACATGAGTAGAGTGATAATCGCGCTTAAAAAAAAAAGCACTACGGGAGTATCATCAATTATGATTCCGCGTGAGAATACGCTGCAGGCATTCACAGACTGCCGAAATATTTATTCGGCGAACATAAATGTGACCTATCAAAGGTTTGATATTATTTTAATGCCAGTGGAGGCAATTAAGTACATACACATACAGTGCAGGGAATTGTGCATAATGCCCCTTTTTATGTCAGTATTTATACATGTTTTTCATGCGGTGGGTGCAGAAATTTTAAATGCAACAAAAACACAGCACACAGCAGCGTCTAATGTTTTGTAATCAGCGCCACTCAGAGGCTGGATTTGATGTTGATTTTCTGTGTTGTCTTCGAATCACAACGCACATTTTATTCGTGTCCCAGTTTTTCACGTTCTCCATGCAATGTCCGGAGGATGTCCACTTTCATTTGTTGCACTGAACCGAAAAAGCATCGTTTGCTAAGCTGCGACTGTCACTCGTCACCGCTCATTTCGCTTATATTCCCCGCAAATGCTATCCTTTTAATCTTTATCGCTTAGGCAGATATATTATTGGACTTGCCGTTCTCAGGGCATCCTGCAAGCTGGTTTGCGTTCCACGGTGGTCCTGCGTTTGCAAGCTGTACTCTCCATTCCGAGATGCCTATAATCGTAATAATAATGCAACCTAATGCTGTGTCATAGGTTAAAACATTTACAGTAATAATGATAATAATTGCACTTCCAGAGTGCTTTTCTCCCGAGGGTCACAAAGCACCACACAGAGCTGTTGTGAGAACGGCGTGTGAACAAAAACAACAACAACAACGTATGAATGGCATATCAACAAAACAATAGCAGTTGAATAAGTTGCTACGTGGCGTCACACGGGGCAGAGCGGGCAAGTGGTTGAGATTTTCTTATTTTTGTGTGCTTTGCTTGATTTTGTGGTTGCACCAGAGCTTTTTTCAGGAGTTAATTTTTATCGTGTCTACATTATGTGTGAGTCGCCATGAAATTGGATGTACTTACGCACTTTAAGTGTGTCCTTAATGATGAGACGTATTTTTCTTTCCCAGCCTTATCAAGTCGAAAAAATTGAATTATACTCGGCGTGTCATTGCAAGGGCATACAATTGTTTTTCACCATTACTACGTAGAGCCCGTGAAAGTGGTACTGCTTTGTGGGAGGTCGTTAGTAGTGGTTTTCCTTTAATGAAAATTGCTTCCACCATTGTAACATGGAATTATCATATCTAAAATGTAATCACAAGACTTTTTCTCATTTGCTTCGAAATGGGTAAAAGCACTGGGGTATCGACAGTTGGGCTGTGATGGAATGGCCAGGCGTGGGGTTATGAAGCGAAATCAAGTTGTTTCTATGGCAGTCGTGAAAACACAGTATGGATTTGCCGTTCGTATGCTGTTGTTGTTGCTGACATGCCATTCTCTCCACTGCTGTGTGCAGCGCTTTGTGACCCTTGGGTGAAAAGCTCTCCAGAAGTGCAATTATGATAATGGATTGGAGTTTTTAAATGTCCCCTACCGAAATCTCTATGCTTTTAAACCTCGTTTTCTTTATTACACATGCACTATTCCGTATTGTGTGTGGAATGTGTTGAAAGTCGCCTAAGCAAACCAGGCTCAACATGAGAGTGTTAGTCTCTCTCCAGTGGCGTTCAATGTACCGCCGGCCCAGAGACTTTAAGCAACGATGATTGGTACCATGGGAAAGCACAGGCAAATTTGGCTTGGTGCGAGCAGAGGGGCATTTTTTTAAATCAAGGACTCCACTTAAGACATCATAGTATAGTAAAGCAGCCTCATTGGCAGATCAGTGAAGGCACTTGATATGGCTTCATGCAGCACTTGCTTGTCAATTGATTTAATGTTATGGAAGTGAAGAAGGTAACTTGCCCGTGGTTGCTTAGCGGCAGTCACAACGTAGCAGCACCACACAGTGATCTGACATGCCCTCCAAGGTGGTCCCAATGTCATCGACCTCCAGGCCGATGGAGGCAACACGGTCAAGCATATGGCTTTTGTCGTGAGTGCCGTTGTTCACATGTTGGAGAACGTCTGAACATTAATGGATGATTAATCCGGGAGCCTCCGTTGACTTTACTCCATTGCTGCTGGCCATAAAAAGTATTAATAACTGAATGTACTTATTTGGCTTGTATAATTTTCGCAGCCTACCTGAATAAAATGTAATGCTTTTAATAGATTAATTAACGAAAATCTGTCTGCCCACATTATATTTATGCAGATTTTTGCCCAACTTATTTTAACCATAAGCCATATTGAAGTGAATGCATGTGGCATTGATTTGGCTCCATTGGTTTTGGTTTGGTTTCAATATTGGTAAAATATATAAACCTAGTGCGATAACATTTACTTTCAGCTTGAGGGTTGTACTGTTTTAAAACGGTGTTTTACATGTGCCAAAACCAGTTAATGTTTTACATGTGCCAAAACCAGTTAATGTGCGTTTGGATCATTAACTCTACTCACAATCAGATCTAGGTGAAATTGCATAGCCAGGAGTCAGAATCGCTCTCTTATCTACTTAGGGGGTAGACATAGATATCCACTGGCTCCTAAATGATGTAACATCTTTTTTTACAACCTAATTCGAGATGCTTCTTATGGCTGTAGCAGAGGAATTTCCATCTGTTACAGGTACAACCTGACGCTGATAGGTGATGTCGTGGGATGGTGCTGTCCTGGGATGGCTCCTTATTGATCAAACGTGTTAGTATGCAAATGATAATTTCTGCCTACTCTGAACCAGGAGCGTGCCACTATGAGATCAGTCTCACCAAAACTACGCACCTGCCTGGATAATAGATAACAATAACACGTTGGTCATTGCTACTTGTACTCTGTGTATTGTTTTCAATTATCAAATTGCCTACAATTTTAGAATATAACTCGGTGGGATGAACCCGGCGTTGCCCGGGTAAATTTGATGGTTGATCCATGTGCGTTGTCTGGGTACATTTTAAAACTCATAACGACGACAAATAAAGTTTGCTTTGTTTCTGCAAGCGACGCCTGTTGCAAGCGGCTACTCCTCTGTGCACAGCTGGGCCACTCTGTTCGATCTTGTTGTTAAAGTGAACGAGACGATCCGAAGCATCTCAGCAGACCTCGCGGTACGCGGCGCTAAGACGCCAAAGACCCGTATGGGACCGAGTGGCGTCGTTGCAGGAAGGTCTGGCGCGATGCGGTTACGATTTGTCGGCGTTAACCGTGACGAAGCAAGCGTAGCTTATAGATAGATGGGATTGTAATGGTGGCCCCGCTTATCCGAACTGAGGATTGTAATAGCAGCCCCGCTTATCTGAACTGGGGATTGTAATTGTAATGGCGGCACCGCTTACCGTACCTTGGGGGCACGGGCGTAAGCACAGAAAGCGGTCCCGGTGGCCAGGGAAGGCCCTGTCGGCGCACACTAAGGCACCAAAGACCCGTCTGAGACCGAGTGCCGTCATTCTGCGAAGGTCCCGTGCGAATTGGTTGCGATTTGGCAGAGTTTACCCTGATCAACCAAGCAAGCAAGCAAACACAGCTTGTTTTTATATATATAGATTTTTTTCAAATATGTCGAACTGAAATATGTGTCTGGAAAAATAAATATGTTCCACCAACAGGCCAGTCACTTACTCTGCAGCTTTACAAAGTCATACACAACCTGACAGACCTCAATCTGTCAGTTACTATTTAAGCTGCAGCTTTTCTTAACAGTTCTTTAGAGGGGTGGGTTTAGAGAGTTATAACATCTAAAGGCACGAGAAGAAATTTAGTCAGGACAGTTAACATGGTATGCCTTTTGACTGTGGGAGAAAATCAGGGTACCTTGAGAAAATTCATGTGGACATAGGTAGATCATGCAAACAACATACAGGTATCTAAGCCAGGATTGTATCCAGGACCGTACCAACCTTGTCTGCTCATCGATACTTGTTCTGTGTACGTTGTTTTCAATTACTCAGGCTGCCCACTTTATGTCAGGGGTGGGGAACCTATGGCCCACACACAGGTCGTTTCAGGCTCATGACTTAATTTCCTACAGCCCATGGACACGTAGGAGGCCTACAGCTTTAAAATGGCCCATTAACTATACTTTTTAATTGTTGCAAGCTTCGTAGTGATATTAATAATTTCACTTTGTCGTGCGCCGCACGGTGTTTTCTTTGATTATTAATTTATTATTACTAATTATTATTCAGCAGATGCCCTTATCCAGGGCGATTTACATCATTAGAGGTGTCAGGAAATCACAGAGAGGCAAGGGGGGGGGGCAGCCATGTATTCAGGCAGCGCCAACATTTGCCAGATACTGCATCTACCGGTCGCCAGAGGGCTCAAGGCAGCAGAATACCCAAGGTGTGACGCCACTACATCGCAGGGCATACTTTTTTTTGGAGGCAATTTACTCAGCAGGCCAATTAACCTTGGCAAGCGCGTGCCTTTGGACGGTGGGAGGAAATCGGAGTACCCATGAAACAACCCATGCAGGCACGGGGAGACCACTCCAACTCCACACAGAAAAGCACCTGCGCCAGAAACCGAACCCGGGGCCTTCTTGCTGTGAGGCAGCAGCGAAACTCACTGTACCACTGTACCGCTCATTCTTGAAGATGCGAGGAACCACAGATCAGCAGGAACGTAGCCAGACTGAGCCAGTGCTACAAACAATTGTACAAGTTCTCTACTCCTCAATAATCAACACTGTTGGGGGTCACATTCTCAGCTGCACCTAACTTACAAGAGGAATATTTTTCACCTGACAAGTGTGTTTGTAATTTTAAATTGATCATTCAATTATTTCAACTGAGGGGTTTTTTTTACAGTGATAGAAATAACTGAAGTGTGTGTTAATGCGTGGCCTATTAAAGATATTTGAAAGTCTTATTTGGCCCTCAGGAAGGAAAAGGTTTCTCACCCCTGCTTTGTGTGGAAAACAATAATTCTGAAATACTCGTTCAGAAGACTAAAGGTTATAGGCATAGTTGAAGCGATGACATATCGGGGTTTCATTCTGATAATTATGAATTGCATGCCAGTCGAAGTTTCTCGGGCATATTATGAGGAAAGAGGAAATTGAAAATCTGCTTATGACTGGAAAACATGAAGGAAAGAGAGATCGTGGATGACAGATCGACTTCTATCAAGAGTCTCTCGAGATGGATAAACATGTCAACAGTGGACATTCTTAGAAGTTCAGAGAGCAAAGGTTTGTGGAAGTCCATTGTCACAAATGTCCTGTAGGATATTGAACCTAGAATATGAGAACTATCAATTAGCTTTTAATCGTGTCCGTTTAATGTAGCGGTCTTTCCATCTAATACCGTGGTATAGGTCGGCGCGATTGGAGGTTGTGTGGCATAATCTGTTTTGTGCTGAATTTAATGCGTGTGGGTGTTAAATTATACCTTATGAAAATGCTTCTATGGTAAAAACAGGTTGAATACATATAAAATATGTTTATAGAGAGATAGATATTTATTATTACAGCAGAAAAATACCCATTGAACTTGCAAGCTCTTCACGGGTTTCCTGCGATACAACAATAAATAATGATCTGGCTACATTATTACAATGGTATACAAATGTATGGACATGAATGTGGGCGGCGCGGTGGCCCAGTGGTTAGCGCTGTCGCCTCACAGCAAGAAGGTCCCGGGTTCGAATCTCTCGGCTCGGGTGCCTTTCTGTGTGGAGTTTGCATGCCCTCCCCGTGTCCGCGTGGGTTTTTGCCGGGCACTCCGGTTTCCTCCCACAGTCCAAAAACCATGCTCATACATAGGTTGATTGGCTCGCAGGCTAAATTGCCCCGCAGTGCTCGGCGATGGACTGGCGTCCTATCGTCTGTATATCCTTGCCTTGCGCCCTGTGTCTGCCGGGATAGGCTCCGGCTTCACCGTGACCCTGTATAGGACTAAGCGGTTTCAGACAATGAGATGAGATGTATGGACATGAATGCTGTTGTTTACAGGGCAGTCTGGTGCATACACTATCACAATGCTGCCAAATTCATGTTTCTGGGTCCCTTTGCTGTCCGTTCACAGTTTGTCGAAGATCTCCATATGCTGCCTTTTGCGAGCGTTGTTTGATAATACTTGTCCGCACTGGTTGGTGTGGGTTGGTGTGGGTTGGTGAAGGGAAAGCACATGGCTCGTTCACATATCGCTCTATGGATATCAAACTTTCGTCGATGACATCCCATGAAAGAAGATATGATTGAGTTGTATTACAGACCAAAGTTCCCCTGTTCAGCTTTCAAGAGATCTGTGTCAAGCATCAAATGTGACTACTGTTTTCTCCCTTACGATGATGTTCATACATGCCACCAGGTTCTCATAAATATTTGTCAATCTAGAGGAGGCCCAGGACAGGTTCACGTAACTGTCTGCCTTTGTATTATTGCAGGCTGAGATCCCAACACGTGCAATTCGAGTCTTTGGGAAACTGGGAAGTATTGGCATTGCCTTCATCATCAGCATTTTCTAATGAAGACCCATATAATCTCACTGAGACTCACATACTTGGAGAGCCACAAATAGATCTATAGGCTCGCACACTCACACACAGACTTACACAGACATGTATAGACTTACATTGAAACCTAAAATCTGCTGGCAAGTGGCTTCATCATCTGCATTTTCTCCATTGGACAGGTTCTAACAGTCCATGCAGCTTCCCAGGAAAACTGCTGTGGTGGGAGCTCAGCACTGGTGCAACGTCACCATCACCACCACACGTTGCCTTTGTGATCCAATTATCAATTAGTTCGTCTGTGTGTTGTCACACTATACTAGAAAACCTGAGGATGACTTTCTTACCTTGAAGCCATGTACTACTGAGTGGAACTCGCAGTGGGTAAACTGGACACTCTTTCCACACAGATGGTGTCTGAGTTGGAGAGGAAGCTGAGAAATGCTGCCTTGCAACTGGAAGAGGAGAGGCAGAGGGCCTCACGTGAGCTGGAGGCTGTGCAGGCCAAGTTCCGGGTTCAGATGGAGAACGTTCGCATGGAGATGCAGAGGGCCCACAGCAAGCAGATGGAGCAAACACAGGAGAAGGTGGTGTATGGTAGAGGCATGCTCACGTTATGTTAGCACAGGTCTCATATAAGTGTTGACACTGGTTTGCGCAAGAGACCGTCATGGCCTAGGGCGGCACGGTGGCGAAGAGAGTACCATTGCTGCCTCACAGCAAGAAGGTCCTGGATTCGGTTCCCGGCTCGGGTGCCTTTCTCTCTGGAGATTGCATGTTCTCCCCGTGTCCGTGTGGGTTTTCAACAGGTGCTCTGGTTTCCTCCCACCCTCCAAAGACATGCTGCTGTCTTGGTTAATTGGCCTGCTGAGTAAAATGCATAAAAAAGTGACCTGCAATGTACTGGCATCACAACTTGGATATAGACCACCTTGCGCCCTGTGTCTATTGGGATAGGGTATGGCCTCCCTCAACCGTGTACAGGATCAAGCGGGTACAGATACTGACTCACCTTCATAGCCTATGTGCATCTGGTGATATCAGTCAGTCTTTATTTTTAAGCTGGGTGGAACGTTGGGCTATGTAGCTCTTTTTAACAGTTTCCCAGTGGGGAGGGCTATGCAAGTTAATAATAATAATTGCACTTCTTGAGCACTTTCACCCGAGGGTCACAAAGCGCTGCACAGAGCTGTAGGGAGCACGGCATATCAGCAACAACAACGACACAAGAATAGCAAATCAACAACTGACGTATTTTGTTACAAATTTGAGCTGTGGAAAGAACGACATGTCAACAACAACATCAGAACCGTTTAACTGAACGTGAAATAATGACTATAGTTTAGAGGACGTAAAAAAAGCGATAAAAATAATTATTCCTCAAACAAGGAAGGAATAAATGTTCCCGAGCAGGCACAGGTCAGCAGCGAGCCTTCATCCCAGCATGAGAACAGTGAGCTGCATCAACAGTCCTTTTGTTTTTCTTTTTTGAGCAGTCCTAGCCAGATGACTTGTAAGCCTTGGGGAACAAGTGAGTCTTGAGACGATATTTGAAGCATCAATTGGATAGCTTTAGCCTTGGACAATTGGTGTGGGATTCCGACAAGTAAAACTTGTGTTTTGACACCATTTAGTTTTAGGAAATGTGACTGGAACCAGGCGTTCAGAGTTGACAGTGTGGACAACATGCAAAGACCAGACGCATTGATGGAAGACTTTGTGTGGACATAGATTTTGATGTCATCGGCATAGCAGTGGTAGCTGAGATTGAGGCTGCACAGGATATGGCCAAGCGGTTGTATGTAGATGCTGAAGAGGAGTGGGCCGAGGATTGAACCCTGAGGAACTCCAGACAAAACAGGATGGGTCTCTGAGTTACGTCCTCCGAGGCTGACGAACTGTTCCCGGTCAGCCATTGCAGAGCATAGCCAGAGACCCCTATTCCCTGCAGTCGCTCAAGTAGGATCGGGTGTTCAACGGTACCGAAGGCAGCGCTCAGGTCCAAGCGCACAAGTATATTTGGCAAGCCTTCATCAGCAGTGACGAGTAGGTCATCAACTACTTTTACCAGAGCAGTTTCAGTACAATGGCCAAATTTTAACCCAGATTGGAAAGGATCGAGGAGTTGATTGCTGAGAATGTGTTTCTGGAGTTGCGTGGCTACTGCACGTTCAAGGACCTTAGGAATGGTAGATTTGAGTTGGGTGATAATTATCGGGGATGTTGCAATCGAGGCCAGTTTTTTAAACAGGAGTAACTGCTGCACATTAGAATAGTGGGGGAACAATGCCAGAGCGAAGTAAATTATTAAAGAGATTAGTGACGAAAGTGGCAAGGGATTTGAAATTTGCCCGAATGATTTTAGATGGGAAGGGGTCCAGAGAGCAGTTTGTAGGCCGAGATCTGGTAACTAATAAGGAAACATCAGATTCCGTTAACTCGAAAAATTCCAGGAGTTTTGAGATCAAGGTAGGTGGAGGGACATTTATTGAGGTATTGGTTGGTGGTCGAGGTTACAACAGATAAAGATATACCAGTAGTAGAAAAAACTTTATTGACAAAAATCCAAAAATATTAAACAGGCGAATATATAATAATATTATGAAATGGTACTAAATAGCATTCAAATTCGCAATATTATCAGTGTGGCAGATGTAAACTAGAAATGTTAGCTGAACGTTGGACATAAGTTAAAAATAATTTAAATATAAGTAAATTTAAGTCTCAGAAAAACCCAAAGCAAAAACAGTCATCACGAGAAGCATCAGACAGAGCAAAGCAAATGAGTATTAAAGCAATACATATTAGTTTAAGTTAAAGAGGCAACATTTAGCATGTTTTTTGCATTGCAATTTAGAGCATTCATATGATTCAGGCAGTCGTGAGATGTGACTTTACGGTATTTATACGTTTGAATATGTCCATTGTTTCAGGTCACAGTTGCAAGTGTGGCTGTATTTGTTTTTAACACACTTATATGATGATTATTTAGATGGATCATCTACTCTGTGCATGAACTTATTCCAGAAAGTAGATGCAGATTTGTCACTAATTTTAGTTCTAGACCTTTGAATAGTTCGCATATAGTGTGAGGTGTGTCTTAGATTTCTTGGGATAGTCAGGGGTGATAGTTGCTTTAATAGGTACACTGGCTTTACCAGATGGGATTTTAAAGATCAACTAAGCACAGTGAAAACATCTTCCATTCACCAGAGAGGAGAGACTGGAATTCAAGTAGAGATCACAATTATGGGTCCTGTCTGGCACATCCAGTGCACACAACCAAGAGCAGAGTTTTTAAGAGGATTGAGAACATTGAATACTCTTTTAAGCTGCTGGTCTGTAAGCAACATCACAATAGTCTAATAGGGAAGCATAATAGTTTTTCCACTATGCAAGTGTAGTCAAACAGGTATAGACAACATTCTTACATTAGTTACACACTAGTGGCACTGATTTGCTGTTCTTATGTCGTTGTTGATGCTGACATGCCATTCTCTCCACAGCTCTGTGCAGCGCTTTGTGACCCTTGGGTGATAAGCGCTCTAAAAGTGCAATTATTATTATTAGTTGGGAGAGAAGACAAAGGGCAGCCTCTTTTTACAAGCACATATGGATTTGCTGCTACTAATGGGTGTGCTGATATCAATCTTAAACTGTATACACGAATGTGCTGTCACTGTTATGCTACTTTTGTCACTAAACGCAAGGATAATCACAGTGCTAGCATGAGACATTACATTCCTTCTAACCGTTCATATCAGTTATGGTCAGTGTCATTTCACTATCCACAACACAATATTAATAATTCTTATACAATAGTTTGTTCTCTTCCTAAGCATGCCTCTCATGGGTTGAGCTCCAGCTTTGCAATTCCTTTCGGCAGATTTGTTTTACTTGTGTCTATAATTTCAAGTGATTTTTAGTAAACCCTCATATAATGTGACCCATGTAATGTCAGGGCTACGTGGTGGTTAGCAGAGGACAGTGCACCAGAGTCTATTGTTGACATATTTCTGTGCTTCCCCACGCATATGCTGCCCACCTTGAATCAGTACTGACCAGCATGGTGTGGATTGAACCACCATGATCCCATATGGCACGGGGATGCGCTCATCTTGCGGACAATGACGATACGTGTGCACGTCCCATGTTGTATTTGAGTGGTAAAATATGGCAATGTGGAGAGTTACGTTAGCGCAGTGAGCAGCGCTGCCGCCTTACAGCAAACAGGACCTGGGTTCGATTCTCTGCTCGGGTGCTTTTTGTTTGGAGGTTGCATGTTCTCCCTGTGTCTGCATAGTCCAATAACATGTTGGCTAGGTTAAATGGCCTCCTGACCAAATTGCTCCTGATGCTGTGGCATGGACTGGCATTCCATCCTGTTATAGACCTGCTTTGCATCCTGTGTTTGTCAAGATAGATTCCAGATTCACCGCGAACATTTAAAGGAATGTTCGGGAGCTGATTATGGATGAATAAATATGACAATGTGCAAATTGTAGTGTGCAGCCTTTGAGATCTTAAGCCACCTGAGATATGTACAGGACATATAAGAGAACCAGATAGGACGTGTCCCTTATGAACGGCTTACAACTTGTCAATAAAATAGTCGTTTTGCTTTAGGGTGGATTTCCCAATTTCTTACAAATGGATAACCACTGCAGTCTTGTCATCTAACTCTTAGATACACAGCTGACAAGCCCCTCAGCATTAATTTGCATGCAAGCATGACACCACATCCTACCAACCTCTTCTACATGAAACCCTCATTGCTTGAAGGGAGTTTTGATTCGCTTGCTGCACAGTTTTTACTGATTGTCAAGCTTGGCAGGTCTGGTCCGTGTGTAAAAGAACAGGTGCCACCATTAATTTCTTGCTCACACCACCACTGGCAGAATGACTTCCACGAGAGTGCGCTCGAAAGAACCTCTCTGGTAGTTGTTTGGCCTATTCTTCCAAGATGTCCAGACATTTCGAAAGAGGTGGAAATTAGGACACTTTTACCCCACCACAGTTGGTCTCCAGATGAACTGGATAGTTTACAGGATATGATAAATATAGTAAAACAATTGTAAGTGGGCGGCGCGGTGGCCCAGTGGTTAGCGCTGA
>JAZEWT010000003.1:20203843-20220558 GCA_036362905.1 Mordacia mordax | reverse complement strand
CTCCACACAGAAAGGCACCCGAGCCGAGAGATTCGAACCCGGGACCTTCTTGCTGTGAGGCGTCAGCGCTAACCACTGGGCCACCGCGCCGCCCAAGCCCAGATGTCCACATCTTAAAAGCGATCCACCGTGCGCACTTGTTTCGCAGAGACCCGCATTTGATGAAGCCATCGGCAGCACGTTTTCATACTTAAGGCGAAAGAAACCAAACAAGCACGAGATGGTCCTTATCGCCAATGTTGATCCTACATCGAGGTTTAAATTACACATTCCCATCGCAGGAGCCAATCCTTCCGTTAGAAAATGATTGGAGGAAATTTATGGCAGTTGGTCAAGAGTAATTCTGGACGCGCAGCCAAGGAACGGAATGCATTCACTCGGGAGACGGAGCGACACAATGATCTTGTGTGCAGGTGCGAAGTGGATTAGTACATGATGAAGAGATGCCCGCTTGTCAAACCCCAGCTAAGGATCTTGAATGCCTTGCGATTGCAAGTCAAACTCTCTGCTGCACTGCCATCCAGTTGAATTTCGAAACTAACCACACCTTTGCAAATAACCAAACTACAGCCATGCGTTCCTTTCAATTATGAAGGTGTCAGTGAAAGTTGCGTAGTAATAAACATTCGTAAAATGTAAAAGCCGTTTTATTATCTTTGTTTATAAAATATATGTACAGTCCAACCAACATACTCCAACCACTGTTGCTACACCTTTATTCCACATCTTTGCGTTTTTACCTTGAACTTAAAAGAATTTATAAGCATCCCTCTGGGCTCTTTGGTGGGCACAGATGCAGTGAAATCATTATGTGCCGCGGCCAGGCAGGGAAATTTAAAACCAAGTCACACAAGTGGATTCTTAGATGCCTGCGGAGACTGTGAACGTGTATCTGCAATGTCACCTAAGCCTGGGTTGAGGCCAACTGATGTGGTTTGGAGTCGTTCGCCTTTCTTCACACTTCACGCTGGGTAGGCGTTTGTCTGACCGGCTGCAAGGATGTTCTACGCCTGCTTTCTGGAGGCACATCAAAGATGTCTCTTGGCGCTCGGGCTCCTTTCTCAGCCCTACCTCTGCGTCCGTCCTCATCCGCCCTCCCCCCCCTCCGCTCCCTTATTTCCTCATTCCTCGCTCCCTTCCAACCTCCCACTCTCTCTTCTCACTCTGCTCACACACCCCCCCCCCAAACAACCCTTAGAGTTCATCTGCTCAGTCACACAAGTCTGGCAGGGCCCCCAAAGCCACCGACATGTGAAGAATCCTAATAAATCATGCGCAGTCCGTCCTGCCTCTCTAATGGTTTGTTTTCCTGTCCTAGACAGGCAGACTCACTGGCATGACGGAACCCTTATTGCATCTTTTTGCTTGTGAATATATAAAAGTACAGTATGTGTGCTGTAATGTCGACTCATAAAATGTCAGTATATTATATTTCAGATTTTTTTAATGGAAATATTGGTACTTTCGCAATAGAGTAATTATGGTTATGATGGCAATGGTAGACATGACGTTTTTCAAAAGAAAAAATTTCATTAACCGGTAAATCATGTGTTGTCATTGTGCTATGGTCTCTGATTATAATAATCCGGTCAATCATAGAAATCTGCAGCTGGGTAGGGCTCTCTGATAAACCCTCCTGATAATCCATTAAGGGCGGCGCGGTGGCCCAGTGGTTAGCGCTGTCGCCTCACAGCAAGAAGGTCCCGGGTTCGAATCTCTCGGCTCGGGTGCCTTTCTGTGTGGAGTTTGCATGTTCTCCCCGTGTCCGCGTGGGTTTTCGCCGGGCACTCCGGTTTCCTCCCACAGTCCAAAAAGCATGCTGCTACATAGGTTGATTGGCTCGCAGGCTAAATTGCCCCGCAGTGCCCGGCGATGGACTGGCGTCCCGTCGTCGGGTGTATTCCTGCCTTACGCCCTGTGTTTCCGGGATAGGCTCCGGCTCACCGTGACCCTATATAGGATGAAGCGGTTTCAGATAATGAGATGAGATGAGACTCTGTTAAGCAGTTGGGTGTGAGCGCACCATTACGCTATTAGTAGGGATGGACTTGGGGTGGTGTAGAGATCTTGTAAACTTCAGAAATGTATAATTTTTTTGTTGCTCTTTCTTTATTAACGTGACTTCAAAGAATAACTTTTTTTTGTGATGTATATTTGGATGACTTTGAAACAGCACGATGTACAAAGGTTATCATTAAAGGTAGATAACCGACTTAGTAAATATTGGTTTAAAAGGATTGCAAATTACACGGAGCGCTTTAAATAATGCAGTGCGCTGCTTATGTCTTGTACGTAATAATTTATGTATGTATATCAGTCAGTATTGAAACATTGATTACGTGAGGCCCGCTGCTAGTGTTTATGTGTATAACGCACCCTATGAATCATGCCCTGAAGAAGCTAATCGGCTACTTAAAGCTTCTGAACAGTTGATTACACAACAGCGCCTAAGGTTTTGGAAGAACAGTAAGCGTCCGCGTTGTGCATACTGCCGTAATGCAGATATATAAAACAGCGTGTCAGGTGAATAATAATAATGATTGCACTTCCAGAGCGCTTTTCACCCGAGGGTCACAAAGTGCCGCACAGAGCTGTGGCGATAACGGCATGTCGGCAACAACAACGACATAAGAACGGCAAATTAACAACAACGTTTTTGTCTTGTTACAAATCTGAGCTGTGGAGAGAATAGCATGTCAACAACAACAACATCAGAGCAGTTAAACTGGAAGTCAAATAGTGGTTATAATTTAGAGAAGTACATAACATAGGCGATAAAAAATAATGACTCATAACCCTCCATCACTCAGACGCCCCATGCTGTCTCTGGAACACCAACTGGTTGTTGGATATTCTAGGCCCAAGAAACAAAATTTGCTGAGACGTCATGCGTATGCATGGGAATTTAGCAAAAAAAACGTTCGGGCACAACCTTTTCCCCTGAAAGAAACACACTTCTTTTCAGCAATTGAATGTGTGGTTACATTTTTTTTTATTTTTAGAATGAACGCACGTTTTGCAAATATAATACGGGAGATCTGGGAAGCTGCTGTCATGTGATAATTATTTATCAGATATTGTCAATCCAACACTGTAAAGATAGCACGCTTGTAGCGATAAGGGCTGCGATCCGTCCAATGCACGTGGACTTATCTGATTGGTCCAGGTCTATGAAGGTCGTCCTCTTTGACATATTCCCTCCTTTGGCTGTCAATCTCGTCCATCGGCCATCATCCCGTCCAGTAGTGTGTCCTGCCCAAGTCCATTTACTTTGCAGAATTTTCAATTCCATGTTTTTTGTTCGTGTGATTTTGTTGTGTTTCACATTACGTGCTGTCTTGTCGGAGTGGACAAAACATTAACGCTTGGTTAACAGCGAATGCCCGATGAGAGACTTAATATCTGGTTTGGGAATGTAGATTTCCTACAAATCTGCTCTGTGTCACCAATGGTGATGGTATACCACCATAGTATTTATGTAGGTTTTCACGCCCCAATGTATGAAACAGCCGTGGCGAACACATTCGTCCTCTCTCACGACTATGTTTCACCTCGCTTGTTGGAGGCATCATCAGACTATGACGCATGTCCTCGTGACAGCTCTTAAGAGTAATGCTCGTATCACCATTGTTCACATTCGAGCAGGGAGATACTTTTATTGTCAATATTAAAACGTGGGATTTCAGAAGATGACAATGACATAGAGTAGCCTGACCTTGATGTCACCGGGTCTGCAAGTGCCCATTTTACGGCTGTCGGCACAATCTCTCCAACGTTCCACAAAAATGACCATGCAGCTGCAGATATTTAAACGCCGATTGAGCACAAACCGGCTCGGCGTGTTGGTGCTAAGAGCGCTAAACCACTCGTCCACCCAGTCTTCTCCACAAGTTGTAATATATTCATCATCGTTATCAATACCTGCTTAATCCTGTATAGGGTCGCGGGGGGCTGGAGCCTATCCCGGCAGACATAGGGCACAAGGCGGGGCTGCACCCAGGATGTAACTCCTGTACATCACAGGGGACGAGGGACAATTTACTCAGTAGGCCTATTAACATAGGCAGCAGCGTGTATTTGGACGGTGGGAGGAAACCGGAATACCCAACGAAAATCCACGCGGACACGGAGAAAACACACACACACTCCACACGAAAGGCATCCGAGCCGAGAATCAAACCCGGCTCCTTCTTGCTGTGAGGCGACAGCAATATCTTTCGATTCCGAGATACCATGCAACGATTAGTCTCTGAACGATTGCTAGGAAGTTAGTTTGGGATGAGTTTTTCTTTTTCAAAGCCCAGTCCACGAAACTTAATTCTTGGAAATGATCATTTTCAGGGAAGTGCACCTAGGAAGGGAAATATATGACTTCACGTACGTGACCCAGTGCGCCTGCATGTTTGCTGTGAAAACAGGGTGTCCCGCTGCGTCGTTGTTGAACCAGCTGTCTTGGGTTGTATGGCTCCGTTTCCTGCCCCTATTGCTACACGCGTGTTATCTTTATGTGCCCACGGCCAGCCGTGGGTGACGCTGTGCCGTCTCTGTGTGTGTGTTTTTTTTGCTAGGCCAGCGCACGGCTCAGACAGACGGCGAACGAGTACAATCAAAGGCTGGCCGCCTCGGCGCAGGTGAGGGCACCCTAGCAAACCACAATGGCCCGCACCCCCGCCGCCGAAACTACGGGCCGACGTGAAGATAACGCCGAGCATTGACAATGAACTCGCTTGTTACCTCACCGGAAAGAGAGAAAAAAAAACGCTTAAAAAATGCACGCACGCAAAAATGCTATCTGATGTAGGTCAATCTGTTCAGAAAAAAAAATGCATTGCAATCCGGTGAAGTGGACTACGAAGAGGCATGGGTCAGTGTCCTTGGTGATGTGATTTGTATACTGTTAAGGTAATATCATTCATAACGCACTGGATCGCTTTGTGGGCTATGTGGTCTTTATGTGGCGAGACAAACTCGACTGTGGGCCTCACGTGGTAACGGCCTCTGTGTCTCACCGTTCTTGAGCCTCGTCTCATCACACGTACTGCGCCCATTCCAGGTGCTCTTCGCCCCTGCCATTTGTACATTTGCCCGGCGATGGACTGGCGTCCCGTCGTCGGGTGTATTCCTGCCTTACGCCCTGTGTTTCCGGGATAGACTCCGGCTCACCGTGACCCTATATAGGATTCAGCGGTTTCAGATAATGAGATGAGATGATATTTGTACATTTCTCTGTACCATGTTGTCTTGCTATGCGTCTGAAGTACTTAGTTCTAATATCCCGTCATTTACATATAAATTGGCTACCTATTATGTATTGTGTCCTTGTATTTATACAAAACGTGTTTTATACATATATAGTTGTAATGGCTTGGTTGTCGCAATGGTAGTCAACATCTATGTCCTGTTAAAGGGCAACACTAACAAATAAGAATTAAGTAGAATCCTTGCGTTTGGTTGTGCAACCAACCAATGAACACAGCTGCTCTTTGCAGTTGCAGATTTCCAAATGCATAACGACGATGCTGTGACAGTCTAAACTTTAGACTGTCACAGACTCTAAAGTCTTCTCAGGGTCGCCTTATACTGTCCCAAGCGTTTGCTAACACATCTGGGAAAGTATGCGCCTTTGTCGGGTTGCGTGAAGCGAGCATTCTTGAGTTGAGGCCTGACTGACAGGGAAGGCTAATGGAAGGGAGGAAGGAAGCAAGACTCCCCGTGTGCAAAGGGGACTCTTTAGTATCCCAAAGGCAATAATATAAAATGGTGTTTACACTTGCCAGACCTTCCAAGTTTGGCCCGACTGTGGTCAGGCTTGACTGCATATAAAAACATTAACATGTTTTACATTTGCACACTAAACCCTACCGGAGCGAACAGGTGCACATGCTTTGTTTTACCAGCCTCGCTAGGGAGCAGGTTTGATTGAAGCCCATTAGTGTGCTTCTGACTGTCGTGGCACATGTAATTTACAGCATCCAACGATACGAATTGAATACATTGTCAGCGCATATATAACCAGATACGGTTTGCAAATTAAGGATGGAAACACAAAGTCAATGCCGGTGAAAACAGACTGAGCATTACACGTAGCAAGTGCAAAAAAGCTAGCAGGTGTAAATGCCCTGAGAGAGAGTGGTCAGTAAGGCACATGTGGCGAGTAGCGATCTTAGTGCTGGTGATCCCTGACTGGAGTGAAACTAACTTTTGATTTGTCAAATCTTGACGGAAAGTAAGACCAAGTGGTGACTGGAGGTATCCAGCTGGCCAGCTTCATCAAATCGAGATGGACACAGGCCTCTTCTTCATGTGGACTGTTGCAAGTGACCGATTAGATTGAAAGGTGCTTGTGACCATCTTCCAGTCAAATGCCATCGTCGAGGAGCCTGCGTCTCTTCAATTGTTGAAATGTTTTAATGCCCGTGGTCTTGCTGGCGCCACCACATGACAACAACCTCCACCACATGACAACAACCTCCACCACTGGCAATGTCTAGCTGTCCGTGCAATTCTGTCCCTGACACCGCTGCTTGTTTGCGACTTAAGCCGGAAATCTATTCCAGAAGACGGTGGTCCTTCTGCACAGCACCACGTGCAAATAATTTTCCACGAGTCCTGTGCATACTTGCAGTGCTCTGACACATCTGGCAGGTGCTGTGCCCTGTGTTTGGGAATAAAGTGTGCATAATCTTCAAATCTGTTCCCGAAGGCTGGAATATTTTCTGGATTTGTCATCATGTCTCAGAGAGGTGACGTAGGCCCAAAAGAATGTTCCTCGCCAGCAACAGTGGGGATAAGACGGGCCAACATCAGGTGGGAATTGGGGCGGTTGGTTGGTGGCAGGACACTGGACTTGAGCCATAGTTGGTTACTGAGTTGGTTGTTAGGGCTTACAAAGTTCACTTTGAGCTACAATGGCAAAACCCAATTTTATATTTAGGGCAGCTTTGGCGTTACAGTTCTTTTTTTCCTCAACCCCAAACACTTTCAAACAAGTGTACTTTTTCAAATTGTTTTAGTTTATTTCTGGATTAAGGTCTACTTATTCATCTGCGGACATTATTGAGAATGTCCTGCAGTTATGAAAAAAAGCTCGTCTACCTGAGAGTAATGTTGGTCTGATTAAATATCATTGATCGTGTCTTGCGAGAGGGAAAGCTGTCACATGCTTGTCACGTTTACTGCCTTTAAATAAGTCACCGAGCTCATTTGATATTGTTTCCCAGGCAACAATGTTTTCATATTATTATGCAACTTGACCTGACTGCCATTTCAGGCTGGCGTCTGAATTTTCTAGACCAATTTTGTTTCATTTGTTGGCCTGAGTTATCAACATCCAAATTCAGCCCCAGTGGAGAACATCATCAAACATGCTATGGTAAAAAAAAATTGCTGCAGGTGGCACGACGGTTAATTTTACATCTAATTTAACATTTCATTTTTTTCAGCAAGCCGGTCGTGACATTTTGCTAGCGCATATTTCTGGGAAAGTCTTACTCGGAAGTGTTTCTAGGAAAGTCCTGTTGAACTCATATGATGACTCGAGTAACTTGTAAATTCAGGGAAATGCTTTTTTTTTTAAACAATTCAAGTTGTCTTTCCGCTTGAGTTTAGGTCAACTCAAATGCACTCCAGTCTACTCACGTGTAATTATCCATATCAATTATTACCTCCTATTAACTGCATGCAGGCCAGGTGGCTCAGTCACTGTGTACTCACAGGGACAGCTACTGCTTGGGGTGCCCATTTGAATGTTTGGGATGAGATATGGTGTAAAGTGCTCAGAGATGCCTATGCGTATATAAGACGTTAGTTCAAAACAAATCGTTATTATTACTCAAGTTGGCTGTTTAGAAAAAAATGCCATAAGCCTGTATGGGGCACCTTCCCTTAAAAGTAGCGTTATGTTTTACTGACTCCCACTAGTAGATGTTGATTACTCAGCCCCCGTTTCACCACATCCTTCATTATTAGCGTGGGCACCCAAAATGCTTTACGCAACCAACATGACTTAGAATGAGACCTCTTGCTTTCAGCACCTGGCAGGAATGCAGCATATGCTGAATAGGCATTAGTCTGTTGAAAAAATTCAGAATTTTGAAACAAGTCCAGAGTCTGCCTGCTTAAATATGCTGTGGGAACACATTGGTCGAGGGTGGCTGTCAGTTGGTGCACCAAAATATTATACTAGATTTAGTTTTCAAGAGGACATTGTTAAACGTTAAAGATGCTCAGTATAATTACTTATGGCAGTGCTAGCCGAAAGCCACTATAAGGAATGCTAGAGAGCCCCTATAGGTGCCTCATCTTCTTCACTGGCCAGACATCTTGGAATAGGGAGGCGTACCCACACTTCACCTCACCTCACCACATGGCATCTACCGCTTTACTAAGAGTGGCGTTTACCCATTTACTGTATACTGTTGAGTGAAACACAGTGAGTGTTATGTGTATGTGTCTCTTTCGTACGTCCACACACCAACAATACACAGAATTATTGGTCGGGCGGCGCGGTGGCCCAGTGGTTAGCGCTGTCGCCTCATAGCAAGAAGGTCCCGGGTTGGAATCTCGGCTCGGGTGCCTTTCTGTGTGGAGTTTGCGTGTTCTCTCCCCGTGTGTCCGCGTGGGTTTTCGTCAGGCACTCCGGTTTCCTTCCACAGTCCAAAAACATGCTGCTGCATAGGTTAATTGGCTTGCAGACTAAATTGCCCGCAGTGCCCGGTGATGGACTGGCATCCCATCGTGGGTATATCCCTGCTTTACGCCCTGTGTCTGCCGGAATAGGCTCCAGCTCACCGCGACCCTGTACAGAACTAAGCGGTTTCTGACAATGAGATGAGATGAGAATTATTGGTCAGTGGTTTTGATGATATGAACCCATACGAGCTATCACAACATTCACACTCTTGAGAGTGGTCTCAAAAGTTTATTCGAGTCTTTGATGGTCCAGTAGAGGGAGCTCAGTCGGTGCTGGACAGACGGGCATGAGGTTGGCATTTGGAAAATTGCAAAAACATATGGTGAAAGGCATAGCTCACATAAAACTGCCAGTAAAAAACTGCACAGTATTAATGCATACCTCATCCTAGCACATATCTACAATGGCCTGATCCGGTCAGCTGGTTAAAAATGATTGTCAAATACAGATTTGAATAAAGTGCCCATTTCAAACTTAACAGAGTTGAAAGAACATTTCAGCCATGCATGTAAATCTGAATAACGGGTGAAAGTGGTTTAACATTGGCTTCTGTAATATACTTGGTGGAGTTGCGTGGTGTTCGGGTGCATTTACGTGGGTACGCGAGCTTGGGTTTTTGGCAGTCATAAGTGCACTGCAGTGTGAGAGTGGCAACCTAGGTTTTATTTCTTGCCACGGTCACCATCAGTGTTATGTGCTATCTGACCTGGTTTGGACCTCTCCGAGAGCCACTTAACCATAATTGAGTCGTTTGTGTTATGGAACCAAAGCAAGCTGTGACATTGGCTACTTTATCCCTGCCTTGCGACCTGTGTCTGCGGGGATAGGCTCCGGCTCTCCGCGACCCTCTATAGGACTAAACGGTTTTTGACAATGAGATGATGAGATTTATAGAGCGCTTTACAACCAAGACAGGTATCCCGATGGCATGCTTCATCTCATCAAAGTGTGTTTCATATATTACCTGCTGTGAAACGCATTTAGCTTTATAGCAGGTCATATAAACTGCTCAAATACGTAGTGCTAAAAAAAAGTAAGTCCACTTTATAGCGTACGCATATTCTTTCAACGTTAAAGGTAGTGGAAGAGAGAAACGTTGAAGTTGCTTTTTAAACGTTATCGCCATAGTATCTTGTGTGAACTGTGGATTAACAACATGGACATTGACACAGGAAATGGAACAAAGCTCAAAATTGTACAGCGAGGTGCATCCTTGACATTACATCGAGAGGGGCACATGGAGCAGAGCATTACGCACGTTACGGTGTCGTTAACACACGCGTTTTCCTCGCCCAAGCTATGAATCATCATTGATTTTCCAATTTCGCCGCGTTATGACTGTATCCGTGCCGTTAACCACTTGACACAGCTAGTCAGGAAAATACATCGTCGTGCGTGCAAGCGTTTTAACACGCCAGTTATAATTGATTGAGATCACCGGTAAGTTAAACAACAATCCTGCATTGTTACCCTGACGTGATCGATCTCGTCAGAATGATGCGTGATGTCGTTTTAAAGGAAACATCGTGTCTAAATCTCAATGAACAAATTTGGCTCTGAGGATTATTCTTCAACTGTTGGTGAGCTGAAAAAATAACGGTGAAGGGTTTTTTTTTAAGGACAGTACTTTCATTGGCCTAATCCCAAATTTAAAGGAGAATCATAGCATATGTTCGATTATTAAGACTTATTGGGTTTGGACAGGATATGTGTGACAGCCACTCAGTGGTAACATCCGAGGCAGGAGTTGCATTGCCTCCTCGGGCGCCTTTCTGTTTGGAGTTTTCGTGTTCTCCCTCTGTTCTGTGTGGCTTTTCTCTGCATTCTTCCGTTTCGTCCCATAACTGAAACACATTAATTGGTATCTTACATAATATGTAGGATTCAGCGTTTCGCAGACGTTGGCATGAGCTAACCACGTGGTTGCCTGCGCCTTTCACCTCTATTTCTTGTGGCACATTGTGACCTCCAGGTGAAATGCGCTGCAATATAAATTTTATACATTATAGTAATGCCACACTGAGAATGTTCCAGGTGTGTTGCTAGACACAATACCTTATTAAGTACCTAGCCTCGCACAATAGCGTGACTGGGATGAAAGTGTGATTCTCGATATTGAGTGTCCCGCACACGTGTTTGGGACTGCTGAGTACTTCATGAAATAAGCGTCTATGTATCATCTTACCAATGCATTTTTCAGTTCTTTGTGGAAAAAAAAGCTCTCTTTGCCTTTGAATGCGATCAATAATAAAGCAAGAACCACTCAGAAAAAAAGGTATTCTAATTGCGGTCATTAAGAGTTATTTTGTTATACATGAAGCTGTTTATCATAATTGTTTGATCACAGTTTCTGGGGTAAACAATCGAGATTGGATTGAATGGCGGACATCAGTGTGTAAATTAGCTCATAGAAGAACACTGTGACTACCAATGCATTTGTAGTTCCCTTTGCCATGAGTACATATAGTGAGCCCTTTGAGTGAAGGCCTCTCCACACGTTGGCCCTTGTGGGGGGTGATTGGAATCTTCTTCACCACACTGGTTAGTGTGAGTTGGTGACAGATCCAAGATCAGTTCAAATATCATTTGCCACTGGCTTTTAGCCATTGCTGGCAATCAAACTCGGGTCGTGTTCATCACCCAGTGCACTAAACTACTGTCATGTACTTGACATTTTTATTTCGCTCAATATATCCATCCATCCATCCATCTTCTTCCGCTTATCCTGGGCCGGGTCGCGGGGGCAGCAGTCTAAGCAGCGATGCCCAGGGGTCGTCGAGGCCCCCCGCCACGACTGCTACCAAAACCACATTGCACCGGCCCCTCACGGACCTTCCTGCGGGTGGTGAGCCTACTGGAAGGCGGGCCCACGTCGCCATTTCGGGCTGAGCCCGGCCGGGTCCCGTGGGCAAAGACCCGGCCACCAGGCGCTTGCCTGCGAGCCCCAGCCCCGGGCCTGGCTCCAGGGTGGGGCCCCGGTAACGCCAATCCGGGCGACGTAACGGTCCTCATTGGTCTTATTTTCATGAAGGGCTAGTGAACCGCTCTTAGTCTGGCCCGTCACCTAGGACCTGCTTGCCATGGGAGACCCTACCAGGGGCGTAAAGCCCCCGACAACATAGCTCCTAGGATCATTCGGGTACACAAACCCCTCCACCACTGTAAGGTGGCGGTTCAAGGAGGGGTCAATATATCCGTGAGTCAGTAAAGTTTGCTTTATTGACAATGCAACACATAGCCAAATTATGTTTCACTTCAATGCTCAGTCGAATTAATCCATTGCAAGTGTGAGCTTACAATATCGAATACCATTCTAGTTTGAGTACTTCTGCAGCGTGGCACTTTGATCACAACACTGCTCATGTAGTTACGCCACTGTGAGAATGAAAAAAATTCTTCAAAATCGTAATCTCTCAATTTGTCAGCTTTGTGAATCCTAACCGGTCATTACAGGAGATGAACATCAACACCTAAATTTCACGTAAAATGACTCATGCACTTTAACCTCCTCATTCGTGCCTTGCTGCGCTCACACCTCATCACATAAACCCCATTCCTGATGGTCTAGAGTATTCACTTTAACGGTAGTAATTTCTATTTAATGAATCACATTCCATATATTTATGCATATTTTCACAGCTCAGTCTTTTGAGAGTTGCCCTTATGAGCTGCTATATCGTGACAGCTATGTTGAGCATTCTGCCTAAATATCGTTCGTGACGTTTCGCCTCCCACCTTGGAGGCGTCATCAGGCTTCCGAAGGCTTATGAAGCCTCTGGAGACCGCAATGCATTCGCCGATGTCGTGACTCTCCCGGCGCTCGTTTCAGGCCATGGCGGAGCTCCAAACAAACGCGGCGTCCCTGAGCGACGAGACGAGCAGGCGGCAGCTCGCGCTGGAGAGGCAGCTGAACGAGGCCATCGCGCAGAGGGACGAAGAGAAGAGGGCTCTGCTGGAGGAGCGCGGCAGAGAAACGCAGGTGCGCATTGTAAACCGTGACCTGCCCATTGCGCGCGGGTTCGCAATGCAACGCGGTAAAGTTTCCGCGTATACTTAACGTCCAGATGTACGAATGACTTGAACACAATGCTGTGCAGCGAGGATGAGGGAGTATTACTGTGACATCAAGGGTTGCGCAGAGAGTGTGATTGTGTGCTTAGTTATGCGAGCTCGTTGCGCGTCATGGAACTCATGCACACAGACGAATGTATTCGCACACCAGTGGACGCTCAATGTAAACACGTGCATCCATGCGTACTCTTGCACAGTCATGCGTGACTACTGTGTATTAATAATAATGTCGTTTGTTTAGCCAGTAAAGCCATACTTCTAATACTTTTTTTCAGGAGGATCCTTACACTGGGATGTTTATCTAAATGTATGAATTCGAGGTTTGCATATGGCAGGAAATCAAAGAACCCGGAGAAACCCACGCATATTCGGAAGCAATACTCAAAGTTACACACTGATGGAGTGAATCTACTTGGTCTACTGGCAGTTTCACGATTTTGTTTGGGTCACCAACTTCGATCTGGCACCTTAGCCACGACACATCACTACGTATAGTTAGTGTGTGCGTTTACGCTGCAGTAGTTTCATCATTTGCAGCGTGCAATATATGACCTTTACAAACTGGAGTATACACTTAGAATTCAGAATAAGCACTTCTATTTATTCAACAAATTATGTGTTCATTCTTATACAAATATACACGAATCTAATGTAAGAATTGTAGTCATTTCGAATTTGTTGGTGATTCATCCATCAGCTGCAGTATAGGATAAATTATTTGGGACAATAATAATTATTATTCTTATTAATTACTATTATTATTAATAATTATTTGAGCATCTTCTACTATGGAAATAATTTTGATGAAAATAATGTGCAAAGGAGAGAGGGGGAGCGAGCTACGCGGCTATCCAAAAAGAGCAACTTTTGGAAACAATCATCACGCATCGAGTGGTGAAAACCTACATCGGTTCAATGTGCACTACGTTTCATGGACATAATGTCTGGGGCCTTCCAATGTCTCTTAATAGGCGGTGTAGATTCAACACTGCTGCTGCGAATGTGCATCAGTGGGACGGCGACGATGGCCGCGTTCCAGACGGTGGTTGCACAGGCAGCTGGCGATGTTGTGACCTCGCTGGCGAAGTGCGGAAGCCAGTGGAGGGAACTGAGGAAATCGTGTGGAGGATGACAGGCGATGAGGACGATGCGGGCGAGATGATTTTGGAACCGTTGTAATTCCTTTAAACTACTTGATGAAAGCAGAACTAGGACGGAGTCAATGCAAGCCACACTATGCTGCAAGGGAGAACATTGGAGGTAATGGTCGTGATGAGTGCTTGTATCTATACATAGGGCTCCGAGGAGGTGGCCGCGAAATCTGATGGTGCGGTTGTATTATCTGTTGAAGCGTAATGTAGGGTTAAGAGTGACACGGAGGAACTTGATGCGATTCAGCTATGGATAGAGGGGCCAGTGAGGTAATACGTCAGAAGCGAGCATTGGTGTGCTGAGCTGCTATCCAGCGTGGATCAGTCTGACTTCGGATTTGTAAGTGTTGTAATTCGAAACGTCGTGAGCCCAGAATCACTGCTGCGAGGTTGTGCTGTACCCCAGGAGTCTCTTTAAGTCTGCAGACATTGGTCAAATTACTGGAAGTGAAAAGTAAGTGAAGAGTAGGGCGTCATCAGTGTGGGAATGGCTTTTAATAGCATTGATGTCAATGATGTGGCCGATGGGACACATGAAAGCTGTGAACAACAGAGGGCTGATGGCAGAGCCCAGAGGGACTGCATGAGAGATTTTTTTTTTCCAGGGATGAAGACTACGCTCTGATCGAGAAACTTACGTCTGAAAGGTAGGATTAGTAATTCACCATAGGACCAGACTGTTGATACCCAAGTCAGATTACAGGATGCGAATCAGGAGAGAGTAACTTTATCTTGGCGGAGGGTTTTGCGTGTTCGAGTGAACCCCAGAGCTGTCACCTGGAGTGTAGCATGCCTGCGAGGGGTTCTTTTAGTGAAGCGGTCTGGGGAGAGATTTCAGACAAATAATGATCTGAAAACCCTCAGACTGAAGGAGATTGAACGTCAGGAAAGGCGTTCAGCCTTAAATTTTTGCTCCAATCTGCCCATCATTGCGGGGAATGGCTCACCCAGGTCAACCCGGATAGCGACCGTTTATGCCGACAATAACAAGATTAATGAGAGAATTGTTAATGGTCCCGAGGGCTGCAATACTATAAACCAGGGGTGCTCAACCATTTGCACCTCAAGGCTCACTTGGTCCACTTGGGTTAGTCTCCGCAGACAACTAGGTTGCGCTCGCAGCCCACTGATGGGTTGTGACCCACTGGTTAATAATGATAATAATTGCACTTCTAGAGTACTTTTCACCAGAGGGTCACAAAGCGCTGAATCATCACTATGAAAACCCACTTTCTCTTGTAGAGGGTTGCAGGGGGCCGGAGCCTATCCTTGCAGACAGAGCGTACAGGATGGGGCTATACCCAGAGTTTGATGCCAGTACATCACAGGGCACTGGGGGTAATTTACTCAGCAGGCCAATTAACCGAGGAAGCGTTTTTGGACAGTGGGATAAAACCGGAGTACCTGTCACAACCCTACGCTGACACACGGAGAACACGCAAACGCCACACAGAGAAAGCACCCGATCCAGGAGCCGAACCCAGGTTATTCTTGTTGTGAGGCGACAGCGCTGCTCACTGCCTCACCGCACAGCCCCTCGGTTGAGAATGGTGGCGTCTCCTTCGCGACGTTTCTCCTTCCACGTGCCTTTGGGAGCAATCGTTGATAAAGCATTGTTGGGGCTCTGTATTGGAGTACACGTCTTGCAGCCTGCTGTTGCATTGGGACGTGGCTTCTCCAGTATGGAAATTCAGGCATGGAGATACAGGTCTCATGGCCAACAGTGTTTGAACTTTTTAGTGTTAAACCAGTATGCACCCACAGCTCTCTCAACATGTGCCAATTTGAAAGCATTACCAAATCAAGCTAATTAGTTAAATATGTGTCCTTGTACAAATTTAGTGTGTTCGACATAACATTTCTACAAAGCAATTTTTTTATAATTTTTAAATGTTTTGATACGAAATGTGTTTATATGAACTATAGCCTTCTGTAGTGGTGTTAAAACACTGCAATCTTATTTTCAGCTTAAAATGAAACTACAGAGTAGATTGTATTTTTTTTGAACGATAATACAACTGTTCTGAAAGGCTTTATCTACAAGGATGGTTTCATGTGCTTTCTTTTAACTGGGGAAATAATAAATATTAAACGTAATTAACTCAGAAGAACGTTGAGACCAGCAAAATTACTCTATGATGCATTGCAGACACTTCTCCAGAGGGCTTGTGTTAATTAACATGGTAAATGTGATTTAATAAGAGAGAAAATTGCACAGCGATAGCATGTGTACGTTTAATTTGGCAATGTTCATCATGATGCACCCCCTTACCGAAACACTGCTTTTCTTTACCTTGTTACCATTTAAATACTCGTATTATAGGACTTGTCCATACAATACTCTTATCTAATCTCATTGTCAGAAACCGTATAGTCCTGTACAGGGTCGCGGTGAGCCGGAGCCTATCCCGGCAGACAAAGGGCGCAAGGCAGGAATATACCCACGATGGGACGCCAGTCCATCACCGGGCACTGTGGGCAATTTAGTCTGCAAGCCAATTAACCCATGCAGCAGCATGTTTTTTGGACTGTGGGAGGAAACCGGAGTGCCTGGCGAAAACCTACGCGGACACGGGGAGAGAACTCGCAAACTCCACAGAGAAAGGCACCCGAGCCGAGATACAATCATGCGGTGTTTGGATTTGAGACTGGTTGGAGCGCTTGACTCCCAGTCAGAATGTTGTGAGTCCTAATCCTAGTTGTTGTCAACTCAGCCACTCTCATCTCATCTCATTGTCTGAAACCGCTTAGTCCTATACAGGGTCACAGTGAAGCCGGAGCCTATCCCGGCAGACACAGGG
>JAZEWT010000003.1:20146560-20179552 GCA_036362905.1 Mordacia mordax | reverse complement strand
CTGCTGCAGGGTGACGCGGGTGAAAGCTCCGCGTTAGCGATGATGACCAGAGGCCTCATCAAGGCGCGGCTTCGCGTGGAGCCACCTTCTACAAAAATGCCGGGGAGGTGGCCACTTTACTTGAGCGCTGGGTTAGCACTCTGTATACAGACACCCAAGGGATCGTCAGATTCACGCTTTAATTTTGCACTCTTTTCTGCGGGTCTTACCGCCCCTCTCGGAGACCCCAGCTTTCTCTCACATTACCTGTGCGTTTAATGCGTGCGTGTTATGAATTGTATTGAAGGGGATGTGGGACACGGGCTGTGTAAACGGTTGTACATATTGTATCTTGTATTATTGCTCTGCTTCGCAGAGCAATAAAATCAGATGTAAACGTTTGTAATGTATGGAAATCACTCGGAAGGATGCTGTGTGTGGTTACCCTGTAGTTCAACTGACGGCCGACCTACGTATTAATATTTTCCAGGACCAGTTTATGAACCCCAGGAAATGATGGTGAGAGGCTGCCCCAGTTCTCTTGTAGCTTCCGCAGTCACCTTGCAAAGAAGTGCCTGCAAGCAATTAAATGTGAGTTTAAGCTGGATCACTCTCAGCAGGCACTGGATTAGCAAACAGTGGCACCTGTTTATACCAAGGCAGGTGTTACAAGGCTCAATTTAAAGCTTTACTGGCAAGAACAATAGACACATCTATGCCAATACAAAGATACCCCAGGTAGTATACACAGGCTGCTCGGGTAAATGCTCAATAGCAGCATTAACAAACGCCAGCACAGCGCACGAGGGGGAGGGGGGGGTTGTGTCCAGCGCCGTGCTCGGCCGCCTTTGTCTCCCCAGTGCTCATCATTACACTCTGCACCAGGTCCTCATTTAAGGCTGAAATAACCCGGATCGGGCCCTGGACCGGTTCAATACGTTACCACCGATGTTAGCCGTAGCCAGGAATTTTACGCGAGGTCACAGGGTTCGTAGCGCAGTGCACAAACCACTGCATCACCAGCTACGGTTCACCATTGGGCAACGAGACCACGATGGCCTCTAACTTTCATCACTTTTATGGGGGTTTTTTTATCTTTAACTCGACAAACATTGAAGAGCATTCAGCTGTGTTCTGCTTTGGTGAGGCCTTGCGTTTGAAGCCACTTGTAACGAGCGGCATGTTTGCACTCCCTGTAAACCTGAAGCGTTTCACGGTGGACAATAATGTGAATTGTGTAGCCAAAGAGCAGCGAAAGAAACCAGAAAAAAAGGGGGTCGGGGGTGTGAGTTCACAACTGAAGCAATTTCAAAGACGAATCGGCAGTGTGGGAGTACAGAGAGAAATAAATGCAACAAATCTGACTTTTAATGTTAAAAGCGAGGGGGTTATGAACCGTGTTGATGCGCATACCGGATAATGCCAGATAGGCCGTGCCTTTCTTACTCGTCTTGTTTCTTAGTCGATGAACGTATGCGATAGCAGCAGTTGCAACAAGTGCGTAATAACGGGAGAGAGAGAGAGAGAGACCGGGCGCTACAGATCAAAAAATACGGTGGTGCGTCATCGTCGGTGGGTATTGTAAACACGCCCGGAATAGCTTGGCCCCAGGTGAGAGGACGGCGGCGGTGACTACGTGCCCCGCACAGCCTGGCGAGTGCCGATAACATCGCAGTCGCTGTAGGCAGCAGTGCGAGCTGTCACGTCCTTAGATCGGCGGCGATCGCTGCGAGGTAATTCAACCGCGACGTCCGTGTGGGTGGCTCGTTGGCAGCAGAGCTGTGAAGTGCAGTGGTGGGGACGGGGGGTAGGGGGGTAGGGGGCAAGAGGGCATGTGGCAAGGGCGGTGGGCGGGTGTCTGTCGAGAGTCGGAGGGGAGAGGGGAGAAGGGGAGTGCTTCCCCCTGAGACAGGTGTTCTCCGTGCGCTGTTGCGGCACGGTGGCGATGCAGGGATAGCATCTGTGCCTCACGGAAAGTCCTGCCCAAGGCAGTTCAACTCCCACGTCGAGCTCCTTTATGTGCGGAGTTTGTGTGTTCTCCCCCCGTTCTGCGTGGTTTTCCTCCAGGTTGTCCGATTTCCTGCCAGAACTTAATAAAACACTCATTAATAATTGTCCAATAACAATATAATGACAAATGTTGGCGCCAGATTACTGTGTGGCTGTCCTTCCCCTATCTCTACAGTGTTCTCGTACCTCCGCATGCATATCTTGTCCATAACCAGGTGTGGAATTTGCGCGGTGCTTTATAAATTATATTATTATTCATTATTTTTGCATGAGCAGTTATCTCCGTCAGATGCTGTGGGCGGAATTGAGCCCTCGGTACACTAAGACTAGGTCAATTTCTATGTAAGCTGGAGGAAACTGTTCAGCTATGTCGCTCTTTTAATAGTTGTCCAGCAGGGTGGGGTAAGCAAGTTTACACCTCAGGGCACCCGGGTCCCTAAAGTCAGGACAGTTTACTTAGGCGGTTGGTCTTTAGACTATGGGAGGAAACGAGAATACCATGCATGTTCTCGCTGTGTCCATGCAAGGCACAGGAAGAACATGCAAACTGCACACAGAAAAGGCATCCGAGCCAGGAATCAAACGCAGGGAAAGTTCGCTGTGAGGCACCAGGGCTACTCACTGTGCTACCACGCTACCGTGAACTCGGTAGGGGTGGTGGGTCATGTAGAGATAATCGCGTTGCTGTCTAAATCCCCACCTGCGTGACGAGTTGAATAAGAGATGAGGGTACAGGTAATCGATTCCTGGCTGCTCTCTGTGGTCTCATCAGTATCGTCGTTATCCCTTAATGTGGATGTTCAGGCAATTTTATTTCTACTTGATCACCTTTTTTTTTTCCCCACGCGCAAAACATTAAACGCTAAGTCGGTGCCCTCTTTGAGACGCGCAACAGAATTACTGCATAAATAAAGGACATTGCGATTCTGAGTGTGCTTGCCAAAGCTAATGAGTGGAACACGGGGAGGTCAGACAGTACTGTCTCCCAGAAACAACTCGAATTGTCCCAGCAGTCGTTTGCTCCCCTCGTGTATAAACCGGGGCTATAAGAAGATCGGGAGATAGCAGTGTCACGTGCACTTCAAAAAAACTCGTTGAAGGTCTAAGCCCACCCAATTTTGGACCCTCCTAAAACTCATCAAGTAATTTATCACTACATACAGTGGTTGATTCTCTTGTTAACGTCATAATATACTTGCTATAATAGTACAACTGTATATTCATATTCGTTTTATATTTTATATTACCACGTTTGATTCCTGGCTCGGGAGCTGCTTTCTGTGTGGAGTTTGCGAGTTCTCTCCCCGTGTCCGTGTAGGTTTTCGCCGGGCACTCCGGTTTCCTCCAACAGTCCAAAAAATATGCCGCTGCATAGGTCAATTGACTTGCAGACTAAGTTGCCCTCAGTGCCTGGTGATGGATTGCGTCCCATCGTGGGTGTATCCCTGCCTTGAGCCCTGTGTCTGCCGGGATAGGCTCCGGTTCACTGCAACCCTGTACAGGACCAAGCGGTTTCTGACAATGAGATGAGATGAGATTGAATGAATATATTACTGTTCAGTCTGATTGTCAGTCACAATCATTGTGAAGCATCGTCAAATCGATTGGGTCATGAAACTTAAGCAAAACATCAGAGAATCTGTCAAATATTATAGTTGCCTGCTCTGAGGTCCTTCCTGCTCAGGTGACCGCTGACGCAGCATTAATCAAACTCCACATTGCTAGGGCAAGCATAGATCTCTCTCCATTGAATTACTGTTCTTGACTTACTACAAGGGGCGGCACGGTGGCCCAGTGGTTAGCGCTGACGCCTCACAGCAAGAAGGTCCCGGGTTCGAATCTCTCGGCTCGGGTGCCTTTCTGTGTGGAGTTTGCATGCTCTCCCCGTGTCCGCGTGGGTTTTCGCCGGGTACTCCGGTTTCCTCCCACAGTCCAAAAGCATGCTCCTGGATAGGTTGATTGGCTCGCAGACTAAAATTGTCCCGCAATGCCCGGCGATGGACTGGCGTCCCGTCGTCGGGTGTATTCCTGCCTTACGCCCTGTGTTTCCGGGATAGGCTCCGGCTCACCGTGACCCTATATAGGATTAAGCGGTTTCAGATAATGAGATGAGACTTACTACAAATCATATTTTCATTTTATCATGCTTAAACATATCATAGCCCAAGTCAAAAGGAACTAGAAGCAGTTTATCAGCCTCGAAGGATAAAACTCAGAGATCCATCCTGTTTCGTCTGGACTTCCCCAGGGTTCAGTTCTCAGCCCACTCCTCTTCAGCATCTACATACAACCTCTTGGCCATATCCTGCACAGCCTCAATCTCAGCTACCATTGCTATGCCGATGACATCCAAATCTATATCCACGCAAAGGCATCCATCGATGCGTCTGGTCTTTGCATGTCTTCCTCACTGTCATCTGTGAAGGCGTGGCTCAATTCAAATTTCCTAAAACGAAATGGTGACAAAACAGAAGTTTTGCTTGTTGGAACCCCACACCAATTGTTAACGGCTGAACCTATCAATTGATGCTTGACGACCAGACCATTGAAGTTGTTAAGGCAGTCCAGAGTCTAGGTGTGACTCTTGATTCCTCACTCAGCTTCGAAAAACACGTCAACAATGTGATGAAGGTAGCCTATTTAAATCTCAGAAATATAGCCAGACTGCGCAACTTCCTATCACCCTCTGATGCTGAGAAGCTAATACACATCTTCATCTACTCACGCATTGATTACTGCAATGCACTGCTCCCTGGCACCCCTGTCTACATGATCACTCGTCCCTAACGTGTGCAGAGTCGACTTCAAGATCCTCCTCCTCACCTACAAGGCTCTCACTTGCACTCCTCAGACGTACATCTGTGACCTACTTTAGGCACCCTCCTCAATACAACAACTTCGATCCTCCAATACGGGCTTGCTGCATGTGCCCACATCGCACCACCATTTCATGGGTGACAGAGCCCTCTCGCGCACTGCTCCCAGGCTCTTGAATGTCCTTCCATTAGAGATTCGATCAGCGGAGTCACTATGTTCCATAAGGTTTTCAAGTCCTCTGGCTCAGACTTTTAATGTGGCTCACTGTTTCCATGTACCTGCGCCTGTTCGGGAACATGAATTCCTTGTTTGTTGAAGAATTATTTTTGTACTGCTTATTTTAAGTCCTTCTATAATTTATTGCCTCTATTTGACTATCAGTTGAACTGTCCTGATGTTGTTTTTGACATGCCGTTCTCTCCACAACTCATATTTGTATTTTTAAAAAAACCCAAAAACTTTATTGTTTAAGATTACAACAGGTTTTACCGTATCTGGCAATTCTGCAGGTGTTAAGATCTTAACACCCGTATCTGGCAATTATGCAGGTGTTAAGATCTTAACACCTGCATAAGATCTTAACACCTGCATAATCGCCAGATACGGTAAAACCTGTTGTAATCTTATATATGTATACTGGCTAAAAAGTTCCCATAACATTATTGTTGCTGATTTGCTGTTCTTATTTCGTTGTGGTTGCTGACACGCCGTTCTCTCTGCAGCTTTGTGCAAGCGTTGTGACTCTCAGGTGAAAAACGCTCTAGAAGTGCTGTTATTATTTTTCATTTTAGCTTAACAGCCTTTGCCTCCCTGTGGCTTGAATTGATGATTGCTAAATGTCAAGAATAACGATGGAGTGGCAGCCAACCGATGCATTGATTCCGAGAGGCAATCAAACCGAAGAATGGAGCAATGCACTCATCTTTTGTGCAGCCACAAACTGGATTGATAAATCACATCGCTGAGAATGCTGACGGCCTGGGGAGGCTATCATCCAGCGGTGGATTGATCGTAGTTGATGATCGGGGTTGTGCAGCAACCGCTCCGCCAACAGCGCCACCCTTTTAGATCGCTGTGAATGAAGAAACATCTTGGAGAGGAACTGCTCTGAAAATTCGGACACGTGAAGCGGTCTACAACCGTCGGGTCATCGTTCAGAAGCGTGTCTGGGTCATCCTCGTAACTCATGGGCGCACGACAGCACGGGCTCTGCTGCTGCTGCTGCTGATTGGCTATACACGTGTTTCCCTCGTACTACCGAAGGAAAAACGTGCTGGCGTGAGCATCAGTAACCTGATCACGGACAAACAATAACACGGGAAGAAGGCCGGGTGCCACATTTTTTCATCGGCTGACGTCACGTGATTTCGGAAACTTTGTGCGCCTGCGAGACGTTCTCTTCTGCCAGCGGTATTGGGGGTCGCCGTGGTGCCCTGCCAAGTCGAGGCAGGGTGATCCGGCGGCTCCGAATGAACGGCTGCCAATTCTGGTGGCTTGCCGCTCCATCATCTCGGCTCCTGCCACCGTCATTCACAATGCCGCAGGAATAATATCAAAGCTCTGGACAGGACGTCACGTGCGCTGACGGGGCAGACAATACAGGTTTTCATGACTTAATTCAAGCGTCGGGCAAAACTGCGCTCGTGCCAAAGCAACCGTGTTTGTCTGGCAAATGTGCCCGCGCTTTGTCGCACGTGTCTGGCAGGTTTGGCGAACAGCGACAGCAGGTCAGCATTGTGACATCCAGTGGATCAACACCGTTTTACGGATATATAACTGCGGACCAAATTCACAGTGCTGCTATGATATATTTTTGCTAATGAGAATTGGGAGCGTGGAATTCTACAACACCAAAATGATGGCTTCAAATTTCAAGTCTGATATAAACTTTTTTAAATAACGGGAGATGGGAAAAGGGCTCTATCCTGAAGGTCACGAGTTTAAATATATTTTTCCATTCGACTCAGTCCATCATGCTTCTGAAGTCCGTGAAATGCATATTAATTCTATGACGAGGCAAAGATGTAGAAACCGGCTCCCAGCATGGAAATATGGATATGGCACAACTGGCTCAGTGCCATTAATTGAGATAAGTATTACAAATGTGACACTTGTTTGTACAGTTTATAAAGTGCACATTATTTGTTCCATGTCTAATGTATCCGCTCAAAGAGAACCACTCAGCCACGAGGAAACCACAGTGTGGTACGTGGGGTGAGGCAGCTAATTCGTGAGCCAGCACCAACCTGCCAGACTGTGCGTCCCCTATATTAATAATAATAATAATAGTTGCACTTCTGGAGCGCTTTTCACTCGAAGGTCACAAAGCGCTGCACAAAGCTGAGGAGAGAACGGCATGTCAGCAACAGCAAGGACATAAGAACAACAAATCAGCAACAATAACTTATTTTGGGGGGTTTTTCCTCTCCTTTAAATGCTATCTGCCAATGAATCGGTGCTTTTTTTAGTTGTGGGAGGAAACCAGAGAGCGCAGAGGAATCCCACACACTGTGTACGCATGTCAACAGACACACCTTAATGATGTAGGTTTTCACGGCTCGATGCATGATGATTGCTTCGAAAAGCTGCTCTCTCGGGACAGCGGCTGTCCCATCGACGCGGCTGTCCCGAGAGAGCAGCTTTTCGAAGCAATCATCAGACACACCTTAGTTTTTTTTTCCTTCACACGTTTTACACTACAGTTGACTAATGACATTTCCTTCCGCACGATTTACACAGACACACACACACAGAGCAGAGTTTGACAGTGTCCTTGCGCGTGTGCGCGCACGACAAAGACAAGCTGTACACGAGTGAAGTGGAACGCTAGCGCTGGGAATGAGATGCGCCATCCTGCAGGATACGCAGGCCCGCTTGCTGCTCTTGCATCGGGTGTCAAAGTGGACGGAACTGTACGCCACCGATCAAGGTGCCGCGTCGCTGCGGGAAACGCGTGCTGCGAATCCGTTGTTGAAGTTGATCAAGTGACGCCACTGCAGCTCTGTGCAGCGCTTCGTGACCCTCGGGTGAAAAGCACTCGAGAAGTGCAGCTATGATTATTATTGTGTGGCTGTGCATCTTGCTGCGCAGCCTCCGCCGATGCCGTTGTACACTGCAGTCAATGCCACTGTCACCTGTCAGATGTCACTTTCAGCCATCACTCACATGCTAAATGGACTCGCTCTGTGCAGCACTTTGTGACGCTCGGGTGAAAAGCGCACTATACATCCAATTATCATTATTATTTATTATAATTATTTTAATAGCCAGCCACGCACTTTCCACTCTTCTGAATTTGTCACGTTTGGAGGTCTGGTGGTCAGATGTTAAGCAAGTTTTAGCGTGCTCCCTGCTCTGAATAAAAAAAAGGTACGGATCTCCCCACCCTCCGGTAAGCTGAACAATAACGTGACATATTCATCAACAATTGGTGAAGGATTTATTGTCTTGTGTGCTTCCAGACATCAGCTTGACCACCGTATCTATATTTGGCCGTAAGCTATTGGCAGTTAAAAGTCGGCCAGCGGTCGGTGCAGGCACAACATTCAGCGAACGAAAATCTGTGGCTCATTTCAAATCTCAGATCACTGTGATCCGTGCAGCTCACAGTTAAAACGTTACGCTGCGACACCGAAGCTTTGCTGTTTTAGGTTTCAGAAGCGTTTGTCTGTAAGCAACATCACATTTGTCCAATAGTGGAAGGATAACATCATCTCATCTCATTGTCAGAAACCGCTTAGTCCTGTAGAGGGTCGCGGTGAGCCGGAGCCTATCCAAGCAAGCACAGGGCGCAAGGCAGGGATATACCCACAATAGGACGCCGGTCCATCACCGGGCACTGTGGGCAATTTTGTCTGCAAGCCAATCAACCTATCAGCAGCATGTTTTTTGGACTGTGGGAAGAAACCGGAGTGCCCGGCAAAAACCCACGCGGACACGGGGAGAGAGCATTCAAACTCCACACAGAAAGGCACTCGAGCCGAGATTCGAACCCGGGCTCTTCTTGCTGTGAGGCGACAGCGCTACCCACTGGGCCACTGTGCCGCCCTGGAAGGATAATGTTTTTTCCAAACATGCAAGTGTAGTCGAACAGGTATAAACAACATTCTTACACAAGTTACACACTAGTTCCACTGATTTGCTGTTCTTTATGTCGTTGTTGTTGACGTGCCGTTCTCTCCGCAGCTCTGTTCAGCGCTTTGTGACCCTCTGGTGAAAAGCGCTCTGGAAGTGGAATTATTATTATTATTAGAGGACAAAAAGAGTATAGTTTCTGCACTTGCTGGGTAATGATAGCATGTATCGCGCGCGCAGTGATTAACACACTGAACTACTTACCGGGTCTCCTAATCTTGGCTATCGTAAGCGGCGGATGATGTCTGAGCCAATGCTGCACAACCCAGCTATGGCACTGAGCAGCAACGGTGCCACGTGCCCGATTTTCTCCCATGGTTGACAGAGCATGCGGGGGGGAGGGGGGGCTCTTCACGGAGCAGTGCAGTGACAAAGAGATGAAATGTAATTTTATTATAATTTTGTTTTCATGGTATACCATTTAAGAGTTGTGGGAAAATTAAAGTCAACGAAGAAGCGACAGTAAAAGAAACAAACTGATACTTGTTCAGACCTAGACTGTGTGTTCTTGGTTGTCAGATACGCGTTTGAAATATATAGACTGTGAAGTTACAGGCAAGAGCATCGTGTGTCACGAGTAACATTATTCCCATGTGGTTTCATGGAACTTCAAGGCAGTGTCATTGCTGTGGCATTGAATTTGCTGTGGCACGCACGTCGATGATTTTAAGGTGTATTTCGCTGTAATGATGCTTCAAGACTCGTGTTGGACAGCACCAGACATTGCCCCAGGTATTACTCTGCAAGATTGCTGTTGTTATACTGGTTGTGTATTTATTTTTGTTGTTCGAGTCTGTGGGTTGTTATCTGTTTAACTACGCACACAGATGTGTACCAAATGCACTCGGCCTTTGTGCGTGGTGCAAACACCATCATCAATAGCTGCTGGAGAACTGCAATGTTGGTTGTCATTACGTTCACATCAAAACTGACAAAGTGGAACACCTGTCAAGCGGTTTCCCTCTCACTGGGACTCGCCGCCATGATATAGAAGTTATGATAGACTCTCTCGTCATCTCATCTCATCTCATTGTCAGAAACCGCTTAGTTCTGTACAGGATCACGGTGAGCAGGAGCCTATCCCGGCAGACACAGGGCGCAAGGCAGGGATATACCCACGATGGGACGCCAGTCCATCACCGGGCACCGCGGGCAATTTAGTCCGCAAGCCAATTAACCTATGCAGTAGCGTGTTTTTCGGACTGTCGGAGGAAACCGGAGTGCCCGGCGACAACCCACGCGGACACGGGGAGAGAACTCACAAACGCCACACAGAAAGGCACCCGAGCCGAGAGTCGAACCTGGGACCTTCTTGCTGTGAGGCGACAGCGCTACCCACTGGGCCACCGTATTTCTCATTATTTACATATTTTATTACGTTTTCTATTCTGCTGATGTACCGCCTGCTGTGTCTAGACAGTAACCCAATTAGAGTCAGACTATCGTTTGTGGAGTTTGGCTTGGTAGCAAACGAATATCTATGAATCCGTATCTTCATCATTTGTAATGACTTATTCAAAATATAATTTGCAACGTGCTTACATGTACATGTGTATACGCCCTAGTACCAGTGATGTAAGTTACGAAAAAAATGAACGTTTGAAGTGAATGAACGACCTAATGCGTAACACAAAAATGGGAAAATAATATTTGTCTGGTATTATGAGACAAATCAAAGAGAGTAACAAAAACAAATTACTGGCATGTGAGACAGGAATAGATTGTATGTTAGACTCATCTAATAATCACAATAATACCAATAATAAAACACTGCAGCCTTTTGAAACCGTGGCTGGATGCAGGCCTCCCTGCGCAATGTCTGAAGCTAGGGATTGTTGGATCATACTTCACCAACCTGGTTAGTGTTGATTGGTGAATAGGGAATGCCTCTCCAGGACTGGTTTCAGGTGTCACCACTGACGTTCCGCTGGCCATAAACCTTCAAAGATAAATAAGTGTTCCGCTTTGTTCTGGAGACCAGCAAGGAACTTGATCTTCTCTCCCTGTGAACAAGCTTTTCACCTCAAAAGAGAAACACATGCCCCTTGAAACATCGAGCGGTTTGCCAGTGAATGGAAACATTCCGCGGTGGACCCACACGGACATGTATCTGCTGTTTTAAACATAATGCTGCATTTAGAGTCAAATAATAACAAATTACTTAACCCAATGCTTATTCAGGATTCACTGTGAATTGCCAACAACAACAAAACTTGAGAAAATTAACACCTGGTTTTGAGAAGGATATGTTCTTGCACAATATGATGGGGTTTTTAAGGCAAAACAGGCTTAGCAATTTGAGAGTTCAAACGATTATGCAAGGAGGCATTTTAGAGTTACAACATTCGTCCAATGTCCAGAGCCGCCGTTCTCAACCGGTGGGTCGCGACCCATCCAGTTGGTCATGAGCGCCACCTAGTGGTCCGTGGAGACCAGAGCCAAGCGGGCCTTGAGGTGCAAAAGACTGAGAAGCCCTGCTTTGAAAGATGGCAGGATTTTTACGTTGAATTTAGATGCAGCCGGGTCGAGGAGGAGCAAGTCATTAACTGCCATCAACCGTGAGGACATTCTCAGTTCTGTTGGCTGTAGTGAGAGCAGGACTTGGAGGGCAGACGCCACGCGTACAATCGGTACAGGATCAAGCAGACCAAAATAATTTGGTAGCGATGGGACTGTAGCCAGTATCTAGACGTTGGATGGTGTAAATACATGGGCTTAGATGTTGAAACACCAAATAGAGTCCAATTACAAGGCAACAAGTCTCAAATTAACCACACATTTCTGCTAAACAAACGCAAACATATGCTTTGATAATGCAAACACTGTTCATGAGGGTGGTTAGCTTGCACCGGACAGCTTATTTTATCGCCCTGTCTCACCAGTGCTGGACCAAAGGCCACCATAAGGCGAGCTGTACAATGACAAGGCTAACATCAACGCATTAATAACGCTTTTTAAGCAGAAAAAAATCTCATCTCATTGTCAGAAACCGCTTAGTCCTGTACAGGGTCGCGGTGAGCCGGAGCCTATCCCGGTAGACACAGGGCGCAAGGCAGGGATATACTCACGAAGGGGCGCCAAGTTTGCAAGCCAATTAACCTATGCAGCAGCATGTTTCTTGGACTGTGGGAGGAAACCGGAGTGCCCGTCGAAACCCCACGCGGACACGGGGAGAGAACGTGTAGCTGTGAATAGCGTAGCATCGCCAGCATTGGCCACGTTGACCTCCCCAACGTAACCTTGACCATGTGTAAGGCAGAGCGTGTTGGAGAGTGTCCACGGTGAGTGCGTTAGCTTTTAGGTGGTTTCACATGGATGCCCGTGTGTCCGTCCATCCGTCCGTCTGGCCACGAGTCCACCCCTCCAGCGTGCTCTCAATTGTGCGTTTCAACAGCAGTTTCCGTGAAGCAGCTGTCGGCACGGCCGTCTGAGCAGTGGCACAGAGTGCCCTGGCCCGGTGGGTGGATGGCCCTGCCCGAAGGGAGGAGGCAGTTGTTGCACAACAAAGGGCAGTGGATTTTAGCGTTGAAAATTAAATCCCTTCACCTGTCACCGACATCACGGGATTATAAGACACACTTTTTGCCCGTGTTCTAAAGCAAAAAGTTTGGGGTGCGTCTTATCATCTGGTAGGGGTGTGTGTGGATTTTGGGACTAAATTTTACTTTTTTTGACACTGAGTACAAGTTTGAGGTGCAAAGAATCGTATACCCCAGATAATATAATTCTATTTATAATGTATGTGTATAATGTACGTGTAAAACGTATGCCAGCGGGCCCGTCATCATGATTATCAGAATCCGCTTAATCCTGTAAAGGGTCACGGGAGGCCAGATGCTATCAAATAGAGGGCACAAGGAGGGGGTATACCCAGGATGTGATGCCAGTACATCGCAGGACACTGGGGACAATTTACTCAGCAAGCCAATTAACCTAGGCAGCAGTGTGTTTTTTTGTAGTGGGAGGAAACCGGAATACCTGGTAAAATCCACGTAGACACGGGGAGATCACGCAAGTTCCACACAGAAAGGTACCCGAGGCAAAATTCAAACCCGGGACCTTCTCGCTGTGAGGTGACAGCGCTGCCCACTGCGCCACGGTGCTGCAATGGCCCCGTTGGGAAGTTAAAATGTTTGCGCGTAAATGGATATTGGAAGGGTGCTCATATCTCTTGACATCCCTGAGCCCTTGATGGAGGTTATACATTCCTCTTTGGCTGGCACCAGTCTCCATAACACTCACCCATAACTTTTAACAGTGGTAGTCATTTTACTGACCACAAAATGATGTTGGGTTGCATAATAGTTAATAATAACAATAATTGCATTTATGGAGCGCTTTTCACCCGAGGGTCACAAAGTGCTGCACAGATCTGCATCTCAGTGCTGCTGTAGTTAAGTGAGACTGAGAGAGGTAATGTCTCAATTTGTTTTACGTGACCGACTGCATGCCTGTAACATTCAGCCTACTTGGGCCTTCGTGATGACGATAGTCTTGGCTCTGAGATGAAACACGACTCAACTATCATAATGCAGGGCTTGGGACTTTGCAAGACAAAAATTATTGCCCAACTCCAAATACCTCAACGTTTGGTATTGTGTATCTGTACTACACATTGACGTTATAGCCCGAGAGTGTGTCTGTATTGACGCCCTGCAAAGTGAGCAAAATGCATCCATGACCTCCGTTGATAGCTCTGAGTCAGTCGTGGAAATTCCACGTTCCTATGGTGCGGAGGGTTTACGACATTATGCGACACTAACCCCTGTCTTTGTTGGGTTTCCATGTGGAGGGAGAACATTAGTGGTGTTTGAGCACAGCGGGAGCATTTGGCACACGATTCCTTGGCTAAGAATACTTCTGTTATCTCTTTACACAGTCAGCCCTGCAGGCTCCGAGATCAAACGCAAGTTGCAAAAAGGATTTCACAAATTGGGGCAGTCCGTGACCCAACAGCATTGACAAACTACGAGGTCAGGGGGCATGCTGGATTTATGACGGGCACATCTCATCTCTACTTCCAAATGATATCTTTGTAGTAATCACATCACGAGTGAGTCACATTACAAGAATCCGAACAAAGGGAGTTTCAAGGCTTCCGTGCCTTCATAGCTCCGAGTAAAGTTGGTTAAAGCTGAAATCCTACTTAGCTCACAAAGTTGTGAGCTAAGTAACGAATGAACTGCGAATAGAATTTCGGGTGCACCCAACATGACATTTTAACCGATTATAGGTGGCATTTGTGTTTTTATGTTGCTCGGATGTTACAGTATGTACATATAACTATATCCACACGTATTAGGAGCGACAGTGATGTCTCTAATCGTAAGGTATTTATTTTGCAGAAGCACATTTTCAATTGCAACGTTGCGCTTGTTGTGGCTGCGAAAGCTTCGTACAGACGGGAGGTGTTGGAGTCGTGCGGGTGGAAGCAACTTAAGTCATGGACCTGCCCCTGGGCAGAGAATTTAAGAAGAGCAAAAGAAATTGCCATGGCATTAATTTACTAAAGCTAAATCCGTCTTGCTAATATAAAGCATTAGAACGTGCAATTCTGCCACGAAATAATTGGGCAAGCTGTACGGTATTCGGCTACATCTGTAAGCATGTAGGCATTTAAATGCTGTTCGTAGGTACAGCATTAAGACGGTTCCAATTGACAGTGCCATCACTCGTTTCTTTTTGCCAGATCCAGAAACTGTTGTGCGCACACCCCTGTATGGTTCGCTCTTGTTGGTGTGCGAGCGTTGCCTCTTAGCGCGCTGGCCCCTAGGTGCCACTCCAGCGTCTGTCTCGGTAAACCACGTTGTTTTACATTTCTGTGAGCACAGAGAGCGCCGATAATGAGCTTAAGTAGGCTCATTGACGCACGACACCGACGGCCAACCACGTGCATCGCGAAAAACCGCGCACGCTGTGCGGCGGACACACTGGAAGATTGGAGCGGAGCGGAACTTAAACAACCAGAAGACGGGCAGTTGAGTGACGAGTGAGCCGTTTACACATGTAAAAGTAGTGCGGCCACTTAGGTAAATTAAAACATCAAATCCATAACAAAGGCACTCGTGCAGACAAAGGGCTGGCTTTTTAACAAGACAATGACAGCAGTCATAGGGCGCTCCTACATCAAACGCTTGCATTTACGCTGGGAGGGTTGTGGATGGCAAGGCCTGAATGGGTTCTTGATGGAGGGGGCAGACTCCTGCAGTGAGTCATGGGCTGCTCACCCCGATTATTCAATCAAAGGCTCGCGTGTGTGCGAGCCGGAGGGAGCCCCAGGCCCTGCCCTGGACCTTCTCATGTGCAGACTTATTTTTGTTACCCGTGTGCCGGGCAGGTGTTTTCACGCCAAGCACCTGGACGCTAACGACCAACGATTTAAGAGTCGGCGTAGCGTGCGATGTCCATCATCCTGGTCATTGCATTATCCTCGTGAGCCATAGGCCATCCACTGTTGGATGAAGGCTTCCCCAAGCTACTGCTTGGGTCTTGTGATGCAGTGGTCCGTGTGACTCCCGTGCTCGAGCTGATATATTCGCTGCATCTTCCTGTCATTCATACCCTTACGGGAATAGCTTCATGTGACCAATGCTCCATCAGCACACACAACACTGTACCATTTTGATTGACACACAGTGAAATTCATCTCATCTCATCTCATTGTCAGAAACCGCTTAGTCCTGTACAGGATCGCGGTGAGCCGGAGCCTATCCCGGCAGACACAAGGCGCAAGGCAGGGATATACCCACGATGGGACGCCAGTCCGTCACTGGGCACTGCGGGCGATTTCGTCTGCAAGCCTCCCCATGTCCACGTGGGATTTCGTCAGGCACTCCGGTTTCCTCCCACAGTTCAAAAAAACATGCTGGTGCATAGGTTAGTTGGCTTGCAGACTAAATTGCCCGCAGTGCCTGGCGATGGACTGGCGTCCCATCGTAGGCATAGCAATGCCTTGCGCCCTGTGTCTGCCAGGATAGGCTACGGCTCACCGCGACCCTGTACAGGACTAAGCGGTTTCTGACAATGAGATGCGATGAAACTTTCAACTCTGCTTAGCTCTCAAGCTTCGGCCATGTGGAGCACGTTGTGGGTTCTTTGTCCATAAGCAATCAATGTCTTTTTCTTCCCTGCGTACTCAATTGCTTGCTTCGATAAATAGGCGTCGCAGTTCGTTTTCTTCCATTAAACGTGGCCAGACTGTCTTGGAAATGGCATTTAGCTCAAAAGACCGCGGTCACTCGTCGCGACGCAGCGGCTCGAGTTCCATGCAGATAGCACCAGCGGAACGTTAATACGCGGGCTGAATTAAATCATCACAGGTTGCACCTGGGCAAAAAACACAAAAACTAAAAAACTGAATGAACGCATCAAAACCAGACAGCGCTAAAGTTGTTTATTGATGCCATGATAATCGATCCCTGCAATCCGACACGTTAGCCCCGTTGGTGTTGGGAGACGCGCGCAATCTCGTGCTTGTAGCGCGATGCCCGCCTTGCAGATCGACGCGATGTCCCTGCACCGCGCGTCTCGTTAGCGCCAAGCACGTACGCGGTCTGCCTCGGCATCATCGAAGCGCTCCCGCGTGTGTACGGCAGTTTTTGGTGAGCGTTGGTGTTTTTGCATTTGTGCCCTTTGGTTCTGAATTAAGGACCCGCCGCCTCTGTAAAAGCAAACCGGACAACACAGTGTCTGCACTTGCCGATGTGCAATGCGAATTGCAACAGTTTTGCCGATGCAGTGATTGCGAGCAGTTATTGAGCTTCAGAAATATGCGTTGCGTCGCCTGTAAAACCCCTGTGCATCTGTTGCCAAGCGAGTGACCTTTATTTCACCGAGAGGTGGAATTCAGCCCTTTTAGGCAACGTGAAACACGGTCTCGTTGCAAGGGTGTTCTGGGTTTAAATCATACGTTTGGCTTTGAAACTGTACACGGGAAATAAAACCATAAATACCGCAACATCAAATTGCCGTTTTCTCATCATTAATCCTGTACAGGGCCATGGGGAGCTGGAGTCTATACCCGTAGCCACAAGGCAGAGCCATACCCAGAACTGAACGCCAGTCCATGGCAGGGCACTGGGTGCAATTTAGTCAGGCCAGTTAATATTGGCGGCATATACTTGGACTGTGAGAGAAAACCGGAGTACCCAGCGAGAACCTACACGGACGCCGTGAGAGCACGCAAATATCGCACAAAAAGATACATGAGCTGGGAATCGAACGGGAAACCTTGCTGGGAGGTGGCAACATTGGCAGAGCTACTCACCGCGCCACCGCGCCACCGCGCCGACAATTACACCACCATGCCACCTAACAGCAGTTAGCCACTTCCCGTGTCTCACAGCCGTGTTTTCGCAGCAGTTTAAAGGATTACGTGGGTTTTTGCAGTTGTGCCGTACGGCTCTCTGAGGTTTTGTCTGCTTATATCACGTCTTGTTCGGTTTGACATCGAACATTTTGCTCCACGTGCTGGGGAGCTCATTCAGGACCTGAATTTTCAGGAACGATGTCTGATGTTGCAACTCATTACAACTCGAGCCACTGATGATATCCACCGGATTTGCGATATGCTGGCCAGATACATCATGTGGTTTGCTGCCAAAAGCCTCGCACTGGTTCTGCTAATAGGGATCTGTTACTTCTCAAAAGCTGGCAGATTTGCTTCTTATGTAGTCACATCTATTCCTTCGTATGTATAACACTGTAACCAGGTAGAAACCTGCTCAAATAACACGTCTTTTTAAAAAAAAGACATCCTACCTCCGAGAACATTTCAGAATCCCACATGTCATTGCATATTTTTGAAACAAAAAATAACGTTATTGTTGCTGATTTACTATTCTTATGTCGTTGTTGCTGGCTTGCCGTTCTCTCCACAGCTCTGTGCAGCGCTTTGGGATCCTCGGGTGAAAGGCACTCTAGAAGTGCAATTATTAGATGATTAGTCACCGTCTCGCTATGATAATTTTTTGGGAAGTTTATTTTTTGTTCACATTTACACAGTTAATTTTCCGCTGCAGTACGAATGATATCGTAGGCTGTAAATACCTAGTAATGTGATAATTATAATAATGATGATAGTTCTGATTTCTGGTGGTAACAGTGCTAAAAATCCTGCATTACAGAGCACTTGTAAAGCCCCTCTCTCTCTGTGTCTCTGTGTCTCATCTCACCTGGAATCAAAGATCACACATTTGCGTCAGGAACATGAGGGCGGGATGAAAGGGCTCGTGCCGGCCAGCCTACGGCAGGAACTGGAGGACACCATCTCATCTCTCAAGTCGCAGGTGCGTGTCTCTACCCACATTCTCTTAATGGACTGAGTCATCCTGCTAAAGGTAATGATGTCATTCCAATGGATGCTGGTTTTTAAAGCCGCTGTTGGGAGTGCCACAAACAAGAGTTTACGAATTCATCTGAGTGTATTTTATTATAATATTTGCACTTATTTGAAGCAGCGGCACGGTGGCCCAGAGGGTAGCGCTGTTGCCTCACAGGAAGAAGGTCGCGGGTTCGAATCTCGGCTAGGGTGGCTTTTCTGTGTGGAGTTTGCATGTTCTCCCTGTGTCCGCGTGGGTTTTCGCCGGGCACTCCGGTTTCCTCCCACAGTCCAAAAAAACATGCCGCTGCATAGGTTAATTGGCTTGCAGACTAAATTGCCCGCAGTGCCCGATGATGGACTGGCGTCCCGTCGTGGGTATATCCCTGCCTTGCGCCCTGTGTCTGCCGGGATAGGCTCCGGCTCACCGCGGCCCTGTACAGGATTAAATGGTTTCTGACAATGAGATGAGATGAAGCAGTTTTAAGATTTTTATTCTTGTTACTCTGTTTTTATTTCTATTCTTTGAATACTTCCTGTTCTTAGCTGGCGAATGCCGGCCGGTTTCGTTACATCCATCAGGGTGCTGGTTACAAAACGCTCATTCACCCACCCCTGGCCAATGACCCTAACTCAATCCCTGCGTTATGCCCTACATATTGGCTACTTAGGAAGCAACAAATTAGGCCATTGGCAGCTCAGTGTTGCTTGTGAACAATACCACTGGTCATTGCCCCTCCAGTACGCACATTGTCTGCAACTGAAACGCACTCGCCCTGCTCAATTTACGCTCTCTGGACACAGAAAAAGGCCCACTCATTGCTGAGCTGATCATGGACAACAATTTTGTCCTGCTCTGTCTCACAGAGCCCTGGGACCGTCAGGATGATTTTCTCACGTTGAATCAGGCTCAACCGTGAGAATTCGCACTCCATGACGAGGCTCATGTCCATGGCTGTGGCGGTCGACTTGTGGGTTCTCCACTACCAGAGTCTGATGTCTCTTCATTCGCTACCAGATCTCGGCCTACAAACTGCTCTTTGGACCCGCTCCCATACAAACTCATCTGGGCAAAACTTCACATTTCCATTAACACCTTCGTCACTAATCTCTTCAACAACATACTTCCATCTGGCATCGTTCCCCCACTATTCAAATGTGCTGTACTTACCCCCTGTTCAAAAAACCCGGCCCCAATCGCAACATCCCTGATAATTATCAGCCCATCTCCAATTTACCATTCTTTCCAAGGTCCTTGTGCATGCAGTAGTCATGTAACTCCAGAAACCCGTCATCAACAATGACCTCCTCGATCCCTTCCAAGCTGGGTTCAGATCCAGCAATAGTACTGAAACTGCTCTGCTCAAAGTAGTTAATTACCTACTTGTCGCTGCTGAGGAAGGCTTGCTTGTATTGGTGTCCTCCTGGACCTATGCCTCCACCACTGGAGACATAGAGGTCTCTGGCTCTCCTCTGCATTGGCTAAGCTCCTACCTCTCGAAACGGAAGCAGTTTATCAGCTTTGGAAGATCAAGCTCAGAGATCCATCCCGTTTTGTCTGGAGTTCCTCAAGGTTCAGTCCTCGACCCACTCCTCTTCAGCATCTACATATAAATACTTGGCCATATCCTGCGCAGCCTCAATCTCAGCTACCATTGCTATGCCGATGACCTCCATATCTATATCCATGCAAAGACATCCATAAATGCGTCTGGTCTTTACTTGTCATCTTCATTGTCAGCTGTGAAGACCTGGCTCAATTAAGTGGTGACAAAAGATAAGTTTTGCTTATCGGAACCCGTTCCAATTGTCTCAAGCTGAACATGCCCATTTGATGATTTACGACTAGACGATCGAAGTTGCTAAGGCAGTCAGGAATCGAGGAGTACTTCTTGATTGCTCACTCACCTGAATCATAATAATTGCATTTTTATATCACTTTTCACCCGACCGTCACAAAGCGCTGCACAGAGCTGCTGAGTGAAGAACACGCCAACAATAACGACATTAGAATGGAAAAGCAGCAACAATAACATATTTTTAGGGATTTTTTGTTTGTTTTAATATATACATCGCTGCAGAACAACGTGTAAAAAATATGATCTGACATACATCAATAAGGTGACGAAGGTAGCCTATTTCCATCTCAGAAATATAGCCAGACTGTGCAAGATCCTGTCATCTGCTGACGCTGAGAAGCTAAGCCACATCTTCATCTTTTCACGAATCTATTATTGCAATGCACCACTTTCTGGCATCCCTGCCTACCTTATCAATCATCCAATGCGGCTGCTAGGGTCCTCACCCACACATCCATCCATGATCACATGTCTCCAGTGCTGGCATCTCTCCACTGGCTACATGTTAAATACAATCTTGAATTCAAGACCTTCCTTGTCACCTACAAGGCTCTCATCGGCACTGCTCCGACATACCCGTTTGACCTACCTCAGGCACTCTTCTCAACACAACTTCGATCCTCCAATACAGGTTTGCTCCATGTGCCCAGATTGCACCTCTCTTCCACGGGTGACAGAGCCTTCTCGTGCTCTGCTCCCAGACTGGAACTCTCTTCCATTGGAAATTTGGTCGGCTGAATCCCCGGGCATTTCAAATCACGTCTCAAGACTCACTTGTTCCTTAAAGCCTTGAAGTCTTCTGGCTGGGACTGTTGATGCTATTCAATGCTGTTTGCTTGGATGATGGCTCACTGTTGACCTGTGCATGCTCAGGACAAGTATTTCATTAGTTAATTGATGTTCTTCATTGATTTGAGAGTCATTCTTTGACGCAATTGATCTATGCTGATGTTGTTGTTGACATGCTGTTCTGTCCACAACTCTGTGCAGCGCTTTGTTACCCTCGAGTGAAAGGCGCTTTAGAAACGCAAATGTTATTTTTATTATTATGTCGTAAGAGAAAGGAAAACAATCTTGACTTTGTATATTCAGATGGGTTTTAATGCCCCTTTGAATAATATAATGATTGCAGTAGCCATTGGTTCATAATGAGGCACTGTGAAAATATATTTGAAAAGTTGCACTCCACTAATGACATATGGAGTCTATATTTCTAGGTAAGTGTAGCCAGTGGAGATCAGTATTTCCTGATTGCTGTTTCCAGCATGGAGACATTTTAGATTTTGACTAAAAAAAGAAAACAGTGTGTTTCGTTGGAAGGAGCGATGGCACAATGGCAAGTGCTCTCTGGCTGATTGTCAACCATGGCTGAAACCAGTAGCGAGGGATATCTGAACCAGTCCTGGGCCTTCATTCATCCAACCCACACCAGCCAGTATAGCAACGTACACTCAGACAGCTCCCATGCTTTGCACAACAATGGGATCGTGGTTTCCCATTGGTTGGATGAAAGATTACTGGACATTGTACTAACATCTCGCTGGCCCATACCATTACTATCTTACCCTCTTCCTGTTACATGTCGTAACTTTGAACATCATCTTGTCATCATCGTGAATTTCCACAACACGGTTTTGTGTTGCAGTTCCCACACAGCGGCGCATAAGCAGTCTGACATTGACACACCAAGTCTTCAGTAAGCATTGTGGGTCAGTATGATGTAGGCACGGGTATGTATTTTTTGTATGTAATCCAAACAAAATGATCTTCTATTTTCCTGTACAAAATAATTTCTCTGGTGGGTGAGGGAGGGCGTTATTGTTTAAAACGTGCCGGTACTACACCACATTATAGGTGGTTACAATGGGAGATGGTTGATCGAACAAGGTTTGTGAACCGCTGCTTTCAGTTGGTGTGACGGCGACGAAACATTAAGGCCGAGCAGGCAGCGCCACGGCACAGTGGCAGGTGCACGCCAGCGAGCCGGAGTCGCTGATCCTCACGCGTTGATCGGCAAAAACCTCACGCACGGAGCATTGTTTATTTATTCAAAGCGAGCTTGTGCGTGCTAATGTTGGATTTTGGCATCCCCAAAGTTGTACGCTGGTCGTGTTGACGCATCTCAAATGGATGACCTCTGCCTAGCTGTGCTATCCCAGCCGCTGCCCTTAAAGCCCAGAGATCAATATCAGATCAGACTCGGGTGTTGAAACACCTAATTGCGCCTCACGCTCAAATTAAGAAGCCCCGTGCTTCCTTTGCTCTCTCATACGCGTACAAATACAAAGATCCCCCATGAAGAACTTAACGCGTTGTCGGGGAAAGTGCTGAGCGAGCCACGAGGGGGCGGGTGTTGAGCACAACACCCAACCGCCTTTGTTTCCCCTATCAAGAGCTCTACCCATGTAAGGCTGAGTCAACCTGGAGAGGGCCCAGAAATGATTCATGCGTTCCTCACTGTTATATGCAGTGAGCAGGAATGGTAGTGTTGTCACTGGGTTTGTAGCGCAGCGCGCCAACCACCGCTCCACTACGTCACACATGTTCGCGCGCATACACACACACGCACATACGTGCGTGACCATCTCCTTGCAGGCACATTCATGTGCAGACACAGAGAAACCTAGCGTCACTCTAACCTACTCCCACAACCTCCAGGAGATCAGCAATTCAAAAAAAAACTTGAGAGATAAACTTCATTGTCATTACATCTTTAAACAATTACAGTATACAGAGGAGGGCGGCACGGTGGCCCAGTGGGTAGCGCTGTCGCCTCACAGCAAGAAGGTCCCGGGTTCGAATCTCGGCTCGAGTGCCTTTCTGTGTGGAGTTTGCATGTTCTCTCCCCGTGTCTGCGTGGGTTTTCGCCGGGCTCTCCGGTTTCCTCCCACGGTCCAAAAAAACATGCTGCTGCGTAGATTAATTGGCTTGCAGACTAAAATTGCCCGCAGTGCCCGGTGATGGACTGGCGTCCCATCGTGAGTATATCCCTGCCTTGCGCCCTGTGTCTGCCGGATAGGCTCCGGCTCACCGCGACCCTGTACAGGACGAAGCAGTTTCTAACAATAAGATGAGATGAGATGAGGAGCAAAAATAAAACAAGGCTGAATCCACATTTCACCAGGGCATTGGTATAAATTACCTTCATTCAAACCTTTTTATCCAGGTGCGAACCCCTTGAGACGGTGGGTGAGTAAGCAAGTGTGCGGTGCTGACATCACCGCGCACATCTGCCTGACGTCTCCACATCCCACACCAGTGAGCTGGGTTCATGCAGTCACTCTGGAGTGACGCCTCCCCTCCCTTCACTATGGCTGTGTATCCCACGCATACACGTGGGCCATGGTCAGTCATCTCATTGTCAGAAACCGCTTAATCCTGTACAGGGTCGCGGTGAGCCGGAGCCTATCCCAGCAGACACAGGGCGCAAGGCAGGGATATACCCACGATGGGACGCCATTCCATCACCGAGCACTGCGGGCAATTTAGTCTGCAAGCCAATTAACCTATGCAGCAGCATGCTTATTGGACTGTAGGAGGAAACCGGAGTGCCCGGCGAAATCCCACGTGGACACGGGGAGAGAACATGCAAACTCCACACAGAAAGGCACCCGAGCCGAGATTCGAACCCGCGACCTTCTTGCTGTGAGGCGACAGCGCTAACCACTGGGCCACCGCGCCGCATGACAGAAAATAAAGCACCCTGGTGGTCATGCATGGCCTTCTCCTAAACTAAGCGTGGAAGTTCTTTCACGTATCTAAATGTTTTAAATGCTTGTCTCCTTACGTGACAAGACTTATTTCAGGAGTAAGTTGCCAGCACCTGGGGTGAGGACCGTATAAAGAATGATTTTCAGTCCTTGTCAATCCACTGCTGAATCATGGTCTCCCCAAGGCATATCATTCATGGGAGGGGGGGGGATGTTTGACCATACTTCACTACATTAGTCGCTATCCATTGGTTAAGCAGGGGGCTTTGGTATCACTTCCCTCCGATGTTTGCCTTTGGTCGGGATGTGAATTCATGTAGTGCTGCGGACGAAATCCACTGAGAGTGAGATAATGAAAAATATAGGTTGCAGATACGATGAGATTTATATTTAATTCCGATCTTTATGAACTGTTGTAACAGCATTTGCTTTATTAAAAAAAAACAGCTCACAGTAGTGCATGTAAAATGTGCTCACTTCATATTTCATGGTCACAACTTTTTTGATTTATTGGCTGTACAACACTTTGTAAAACTCTCCCTGGCTATCGTAAAATTAAATAAATAAATATACACCTGGACAGGTAGCCGAAGGTTTGGCAGCCGTCACAAATGGTAGGTGTAACTTTCCCAACATTATTTAATACGCTGGAAAAGGATCATATAATTACACCCAATTACGGTGCGGTTGGGAGGTAACGCACCACAGATCACCGTTGCATTTCGAACTTAATCACCAGCGGGCAGGTGACGACTGAAGCCACCTGCCCGAGAGCAAACAGATGATTCCACCGCCATCCCTCGCATCTCCCCAGCCTTGCTCGCCAACGCACCTGCACGTGGTCCGGAGCGAGCGGCAGACTGCAGATGCGCTCGCATCCAGCGCCAACCGCCGCTCCTGGCTTTAACGTCGTCTCCCCGTTGCCTCCCCGCCCCGCCACCACCCTCCCCCAACAACCAACAACCGCGGAACCCAACCCGACGCTGGCACCGGCGTGAGGTGCGGGGACGCTGAGCCCCAGCCCACGAGAGAGAGAGAGCGCGAGAGAGCGGAGCAGCGCTGGCAGCAGATGAAAAGCCCCGCGCGGCGGTCCCCACCCTCCGGGGCGGCACGCGGGGCTTTGTTGGAGTTGCCAAGCGCTGGCAGGGGCTTCTGAAACATTCCTGTCCTGGCAGAGAGCTGTGGATTAATATTAAGCGCGAGCTGCTCGTGTTTTTTGGCGCGCCGTGCACGACGGCGCAGGTTTTATTTTACACACTGCCTGCTTGCACTGCCACAGCTGCTTTTGCTGGTACGTGCGTGTGTGTGCGCGTGCGTGCGTGTGTCAGGAGAAGGGGTAGCGTGGCAGTTTACGCATTGCGCTGCCAACCTGGCCGCTCAGGTTCGGTGCCTGGCAGAGGCCGAAATCAGTTGCCATAAATCATAAACCTATTCCGAGCCTCCCCTAATTGATTTAGCCTTATGGCAGTGCCTGTTGTGGTAAGCGTCAGTGCTGGCAAAGGTGGCCGGGTGTGGTTTTGGCCGCATCAGCCTCTCATGTGTCATTCCGGCCTGAGTCGGCGCTCACAAACAGAATTTGTCCCAACAGTCTGTGTCCCTGTGGGAGTCAGACTTGTTCTATGTGTTATATATCTCTGTCCAGTGCTCGCTGTACCCCTGCTGCACGCTTTGCTGTTTACGGTGCAGAGGTCGGCTCCAAGGCCAGGCAGTGTTAAGTGTCGCAGATGCGTTCGTCCACATCGTTTTGCCACATTCCGAGACGTTGCTTTAACGGCAAAAGGTCATGTTAATAATAATAATATTATTCGCATTTCTCGAGTGCTAATGTTCATTCAGCCCAAACCCCGCCGTGCTGGCGTGAAGTTAGACCGAGTGGCGTTGTTTTGGAGCGATTTAACCGCTCCAAAATCTCGCGAGTTCAAATTAGAATCCCTGTGAACCAACAGGAGGTTCTCCCTTGGAGTTACTGGTTCTCAGAATGGGAACGTGGAGTTGACACAGCAGGCGCAGAGACACTGATAGAGATGATTCTCACCCTGGGCTTGTTTGAACAGGGAGACATCCCATCTTGAGCAGGGAAATATCCCATCCTGATTTTGACAATGATTTATTTACAACTGCTGGCCTGTGTGTTTCTCATCAATTAATTTAACGCTTTATGCCAGTGACATGTTTTATTTATTTATTAATGTGGATCATTGTGTGTTGTTGTTTTTATCGATTTAATTGTTAAACCGCTGACACATGTGCCTGCCTGTTTTTTTTGACGTTTAAATATTTTGAGAAGCAATTTCTCAGAAGGACCAGTTCAGATGTGGTGTTTACATTTAATGAGTGGGTTTTGCTTTCTTGGCACAGCCATGCCTCAGGGCCAACAGATAACAATGAACTCCACTGTGCATTCAACACTTGAACTGTAATAGATGTTCAGCGATATGGCCAACAACGTATCATTGAAAAAAAATTGCGCAAACGCATTCTTGTCAGACACAGATAAACATGTCTTCCTGCTGAATGAAGTGCTCAATGAAGCAGTGCGCAGGTATGCTATCTACATTGGCCCTGAGCCAGTGATGGGAATTCCACTTTCCCAGGGAGCCAGATGTATTTTTTTTCCACAAGATGGCCAATTTCGGCTCTCCACAGAGCGGTACTAATTTTATGACGCGGCTAATAGTTTGAACCTGCGATCTTCTGATTCTGAGTGTTTGAACAATGATCGCACCCTTCTATATAACAGGTTCCTCTGCACCACAGTAATGTTCTTGTAACCTGTTTTGCCTTAGACTTGGTGCTGAGCAGGACTTTACGTGACTTAACTCTACGTGACTTAACTCTACGTGACTCACCGCATGAGAATGTTTTTTTGGAACGCTCTGAAATCAGGTTAAGTGCTCTGCTCACGGTATTGCCTCTTAAGGAAACACAGATAATTACACAATTTGCAATGTACAGCTTACACTTGTTTGTAATAAAAAAAATTTAAGGTGTACCTTAAATCAAAGTAATGTGATTCTAGGTTTCTTGAATAACTGTATGGAGATCAGCCCCTTGGCTCAGATTCTCACGAAGAGGTGGAAAAGCCTCTGCCGACCAGTGCTCTCAATTGCTCACGTAATAATAATAATAATTGCATTTAAAGAACGTTTTTTTCACCCGAGGGTCACAAAGTGCTGCGCAGAACTGCGGAGAGAACGGCACGTCAACAACAACGGCACCAGAATGGAAAATCAACAGCAGCAACATTTTTTTGGTTTTTTTTTATATGCATGTGTGCAGTTTGCTGTCATGGAGAGTTGGCAGTGATGTTTGTAACGCTGCTTGTAGTTACTTTTGCCGATGGTTCTTCTTTAGCAAATAATTAAAACCTTTGCTCGTCTCTCGCAATATCACTTCACGAAACATACGAAACACTTATCAACTGCATACGTTCCTCATTAACACTGATGCTGCCTCCAACGCGGGAGACAAAAGGTCACTGCTATCCTCAAAGAGCAGCTCTTAAGTGATGTTTTCAGAAGAAAGCATACACGGTAGGCTATTGCTTAAGCAATTATAATTATACGGAGGAGCGTGCAATAGAGAAATTGTGCTGCCTTTACAGCAGCTGTGCGCACGCTCCCCGTCATCACAGCGCAATGCAGTCTCTACATTTATTTATTTTCTCATCACCAAGAAGCTGGCGCCTGCATCCCCATCCTTCAACGGGAGCATCTTTAGCCAGACGCGCGCGGTGCGCCATCTCTAATGCCGCTGTGCGTCTGCGCCCGGCGAGCGCCTCTTGATGTGCATTTATTGAATATTTTATCGCCCGCTCTTGTCTCCATTGTTTCCACTTGTGCCCTGCAGGTGGTCTCCTTGCAGAAGAGAGCAGCTGTTCTGCAGGAGGAGCTGTCATCTTGCCAACTCAAGAGGTTTGTGACTCCATTTGTTAAAAATATATTATAATAATCATTCTGCTTTCACGCGAAACCCGTACACTCAATTCCCGGCGTTATATATATTTTTTTTTAATGCACTCCCGTTTTACTGGCCCGAGTGGACAAGTAAATTGTACCGTGATCATCACCGCCACTGCCGCCAACATCCATAATAGTCACCGTCATTATTTCCGCTCTCAGAATCGCCTTCAGTATCACTCACATAAATACCATGTGGAGTTATGTTGCACGCTGAATGCAACTGCATCTCAAGCTGCCCGAGAGAAGCCACGGCTCCATAGGGACAGGGGAATATGGAAGGTCTTCTTCCATAGTGGCTTGAATAAAAGGGTATGGGAATCACCAGCATGGATAATTGGGAGGCGGGATTCCAAATGATGGGGGCAGCTTAAAGAAACTGAGCAGTTTGCTACTGAGCGGTAGTTGACCTGGATTACTAACAAAAAGTATTGATTGCTGGAGACGAGAGCACGTGGAGAGCAGTGGGATCGAAGGAAGATTTGAACAGGGGTGAAGTCCATGGAGGGTCTGCAAGGACGGTCAGTGCAAGTTTGAAATTGATCCAGCGATAGATTGGGAGCCAGTGGCAGGACCTGAACACTTTTGTCGGACGATCTGTTCGCGTTTATGGATGCAGATGAGAGATCTGACAGCGACAGTTTGGAACATCTGGAGGCTGGAGATAAGAGCTTTAGGGAGACTGTGGAGGAGAGATCTGCAATACGCCAGTCGTGATGTGATGGGGGCGTGGCTGGGTGAAGTACAATGTCTTCTCATCTCATTATCTGAAACCGCTTAATCCTATATAGGGTCACGGTGAGCCGGAGCCTATCCCGGAAACACAGGGCGTAAAGCAGGAATACACCCGACGACGGGACGCCAGTGCATTGCCGACAATGTCTTCTACTCATTTGTATTGTTTCTAGATCGTTTTGTTTGCTAAAATCCGTTCGCTCCATTACCCTGAGTACAATTATAGGGACACTAATTATAACGTACTGAAACAGAAGCTAATTGATTTTCACACACATTTTTCCATGCGTGTATCCTGAGCTTAAGAATAGATTTTAATAGCTAAGTTGACGCATTATTTGATGCATATTTCCCACCATTGTAGGCATTCTCACATGACACTGTTTATCTGCCATGGGCCAAGTCTTGAAAATTACCTACAATTTTTGAATTACTCATAACCCTCGTGATTAGCAGGAGGGGGGGAAGTGACTTTGTTTTGGGGCAAACGTCCTCGAGGCAGTGCCTTTGTGTCGAGACGACGATGACGATGGGTAATAATGATATAACACTTAGGGGCTCAGATCAAAGGCTGTCACTGGCAAGAGACGGTGTGTTTTTAACACCAGAATATTTCAACACCGTGCATGGCATTCCACAGTTGATTGCAAGCACGTGTGTAGCCTCGCAAATTCAGCTTCAGGCGCACAGGTGTAGGAACCTGCCGTGTAAGTCCATCTTTGTGCCCATTTCATTACCGAAGTCTGTGATGTATTTATTGCAGTGTGAAGCTTTTACTGCACATTTTTGGCGCTGTGCGAGGGCTGCTGTCGATGACCCAGGCGCTCGTATTTTCGCTACGGCGTAGGTGCAACATCTTGCACCCGCAAAAAAGTACGTTGCCATCATTGATAGCATTATTGCCCAACTCAATTAATACATTACGCCTGCCACTTAGAAAGTCAGTGGCACACAAGGTGTTACGATTTCACATTACCATGCAGACATGAACGTCTAGGCCCAGAGAGGCAGACTTATGAAACCTCGAGGAGTCCTGAGGCTCATCCTTATTGCCTTTACTTAGAAAGCCGGATTTGGGCACGTTTTATATTCTTAGGATTTATTGTTAATGCCTAAGGGAGGCATAGTTACTCGGAATTACTCGGTTGCTTATTATCGTCATAACTCGCTTGCACATAGAGTACAGATTCAAAGTACTATATGTGCAAGATATATACACACAGCGTAGATATAAACTGTACACCAAAGCCTAATTCATAACGTTGAGCAGCGCATGCTGCTTACTGTCAAAAAAACCCTGGCACAATGACGGAATACTGTACCAGTGCTGATTGTGTGCATCGTTCCGAAAGCACAGCACACGCAGCTGAAGGATGGGATCGGGGTACTCCCAGAACCCGGCACCAAAGCCATGCGGATCAATGGACCCGCTGTATTTGAGCAAAGTGTCTTCCAGCGCGAATAGGGAATGGGGGGGGGAGAGGAGGCACTCGTCTTTCTGAGCGGCTGAGATCCAGCGCTAAATGTGATGCACGTTTTCATTGGGGGGGGGCAGTGAGAGTTGTTCAGAGATGCTCGTTTGTTTGGGACAGCAATGTCGAGCGCTTCTCTGCTGTCTTTTACAACGTTTTGTATCCCACAACTGGATACACCTTCAGGCGGTATTCTCAGGATATACCTGAGATATGTCTCAGTATATATCTCAGGTATATCTCAGGATATACCTGAGATATGTCTCAGTATATATCTCAGTATATCGCAGGATATACTGAGGGCACGGTGGCCCAGTGGTTAGCGCTGTCGCCTCACAGCAAGAAGGTCCCTGGTTCGAATCTCTCGGCTCAGGTGCCTTTCTGTGTGGAGTTTGCATGCTCTCCCCGTGTCCGCGTGGGTTTTCGCCGGGCACTCCGGTTTCCTCCCACAGTCCAAAAGCATGCTGCTGCATAGGTTAATTGGCTCGCAGGCTAAATTGCCCGCAGTGCCCAGTGATGGACAGGCGTCCCATCGTGGGTATATCCCTGCCTTGCGCCCTGTGTCTGCCGGGATAGGCTCCGGCTCACCATGACCCTGTATAGGACTAAGCGGTTTCAGACAATGAGATGAGATGAGATATCTCAGTATATATCTCAGGTATATCTCAGGATATACCTGAGATATGTCTCAGTATATATCTCAGTATATCTCAGGATAAACCGCCGAAATTGCTTCTCGCGTGGTATGCATCTTCAGGCAGCAGATGCACCGAGATATACTGGAAGCATATGTTCAGATGTGCCGCCTGATGATGTCCCTAACGTTGGAGGCGAAACGTTGTGAACGAGACAAGCGCCACGCTCGCCATGGCTATACCGATAGAGCTATTCTTGCACATCGAGCCATGAAAACATCGTTGCGTTGGTTGACCGCCGAGGCGTTGCAACAAACCGCTGCTCGGGCACGGTGTGACGACCTTTGTCGACTTCAGATGAGCGGTTGAATTCCCGCGTTTACCGCCGCGAGTTCGGCTCGTTTTACCGCCGTGTCACACCACGACGGCGCGCAGGGGAGTCCGACCGTGGTGCCCCGGTTTAAATATAGCGCGGTATTGAATGTGACGCGCGCGGTCGCGACCGAGCAAGTGTCGCCCGGTCGGTTGACCTTTTTGATGCGGAGCGACCCCCCCCCCACCACCGCCACGCCCGCGCTCAGGTGACACCGCCGCCTCCCTCCACGGATCCGCTCTCGGCGTTCTCAGTGCGCGCACGATTAGGCATCGACTCTTGCTAGAGATGGTGGGGGGGGGGGGCGGGAGGTACACAACCTGCACGGCAAGAAGCGACCTGCCAGGCTGACCCAAATGTCACTTATTACGTATGGATTGTAGCCTGCGGCTCTCACGACCGCAACGAAGGACACTCCAGGGGAGTGCGTCGACCGCGCGTCGACGCACTCCCCTATAGAGTTCCGCTGGGGTCGGGTATCGGGCTGTGATATGAGTGGGTAAATGGTAGCTTCGAGAGCTTCAGTTTTCCCCACCCATGCCCCCGTCCAGCACATCGAGCCTCCTGTGGCACTTGGAGACTGTGGCGTGCAAGTCAGATCACTTGGCGTTTGCACGAAGCTAACTTCAGTTTTCGCATCCGCTTGACAACTCTCCATAGGGAATGATCAGTTTGCAGCGACTGCCACACGAGTGAATGCTACATAGATGGTTGATGTTATTGTTAGATTATGGCATGGTATGCCAGTGATCATCGTTCATAGTCTACCAGCGTGCCTGCGAAAATCAAAATTCTGCAAATGATACAACACTAAACGTGTGCTCGAGAAATGCTTTCCTATGTTCTCACTTGCAAAATCCCAACCTAATTATTGGTTGAGTAAAGTAACAGGTGTTACACAGCTCGTTTCCACATCGTACCCACCTTGATGAACACGTGTTTCAATTCTCCAAATGATGTTCTTATGCCTTTCAAATGTGTTGTGATAAACTGCTTCGTGAAGGCATATGCTTCATTTATTATGCAGTATTAGCATTTATATTAGCTTTCAATATGCCCCCATATTTACAGGTCTCAATGGGACTTAGTTGTCTGCTTGTACCCACTTTCAATGCAAGATAATTTTAACTTTAAAATGTTATCGCACTATTTTCCATGGCTTAGTCTTCGAAGACATTTACGTGACATTAATGTGTTATCATTTACAGTCAAAAGATTGATGCCCCTGGTATGCTGCGTCGCTTTTCGTACGATTTTATTAAATGTTGAGACTTTAGTGAGAGCTTTTAAAGCCATACAATGAGAAATCCTCTCAGTGTAATAATAAATCCCAAAGAAATGTAAGCCATTCATTGCCCATGTTTTCATTTACAAATAAAATTCCACGCCGCTTTGATGAAAGGCAGCATAATGGAATAAGACACAAGTCGAATATTGGCTAATGTTACCGGCACATATGCAATGTTAATTTTACTCGTAAAGCATTATGGCCTGTTGAAAAGTCAACTTATCCATGAGAACAGGTGTTCAGTTTTTTTTTACCATCCACTCAATTGTGGCTTTTAAAATCGTAATGTTTAAGTGCCACTAATGTGACACAGTCCTCACTGCAATATTAACTTTGTGCCTGACTACAGTATTTCCATGGAACTCGATCGTTGGCGAGTTTAGTGTTTTATATCATTTTTTTAAAATCATCTACGGCTGGGCTTATTGTTACCTCTCTGACCCATTGACGGCCTCTGGTGGAGTGCGTGCGTTTGTAATTCACATCTCCCCATTGGGTCGTTGTTTCCACTGGCATAAAACGCGGCTACGAATCGTTTTTTCAGCTTGTGGATGATTAGTCCACCACTGGCATGGCCTGTCAGTTTGCCAGTGTCACATTGACTTTATAACCACGTTGTTCCATCAAAAAGACTCGTGGAAATTACATCTGCTAAACTGATCGTAATTTCACCTCGTTATGCGCCACACCTTACTTGCTTAC
>JAZEWT010000003.1:20129874-20142241 GCA_036362905.1 Mordacia mordax | reverse complement strand
TGAGGGATTGGTCTGGGGAGACGAAGGCTCATGTTTAGGTTGCAGATGATTTCATTGATGATGTGCATAGTGACAGCCCGAGGGATGTCACGAGTAGGTGGTAGTGAAGAGAAAAGCACGGGTGATAGGAGGAGCAGAGTTATACACAACAATGCCTTTTCGTGTTTTCTCAACCTCTTAAGAGATATCGGGGGCGAGTTGTTCACATTTGGCAAATGTCAGTGGTGGAGGAATCTTGTCTCCAACGACATAGGGCGAACTTCACAGTAGCGACAATATATTGAGGCTAAACTATAAAATCCAACGGTGGATCATTGTATGGTCGTCTTGTTTGCCCACTCTGTGCTACCGTCAGTCGGTCAGTCTTGCAAACAGAGATTGACATCTGAATGGGATTCCACCTGCTGGAATTAATATTTGTCTTATAGTCACTCTTGTGGCTAGTCTCTCGTCCTGATGGCTGACAAACACTCTTGAGTGTGAGCAGCGGTGGCAATGGTTCTCCAGAGCAGAAGAATACATGAATTCAATATTTCAACGGTATGTTAAACCTGTGACTAGCCCATAGATATGTAAAGATATAGACCAATCCCGAATAGCCAAGAGAACGCGTGGAGGTGATTCATTGAGAGGGCACAGTTTGTTGTTTCCAGAGTTTTGGGAGCTGCTACCCTCGACACACTTCCCGTGTTTCAATGCACGTGGTTTTGCCAATGTTAGGTCGACGTGAAGGAACATCGCGAATCGCCAATGCACCGTCGACCACTTAACCAAACTTTCATGTTACTCAACGACGTGAACGGGGCCTCATCAATCGGCGCTGAGGTTTTATACAATGTGACGAACGCATCCGTCCAATATAAATGCCTTCAGAGTACGTACTAAGTAAAATAAATCAATGTCGCGGCCTCGTGACAGCCGTTTGAGACTAAAGGCGAATGTAATAACGAAAGACGGTGATTAATCGCTAGGTGGTGGCGGTGTCATTGGCAGAGTCGTGGTTCGAGGGCGCGTCGCGACACGCGCGCCCATGCGAGCGAGCGGTTCGACACGCGGCTCACTCCGAGGAGCGGTGCTCGAGCTGCCGCGGGCAGGAGGCGAGTGGGGCTGGTTGGGAGGAGGGGAGGGGTACCTGTGCCGGCTGGCCGGGTGGCCGGCCGGCCGAATGGCCGGGCGGACGAGCGAGCGAGCTCGGAAGCAAGGGGAAGTCACTGTTTGCGGGCATTGTTCGCCCAGAAAATGGGGGGGGGGGGAAGAGGGTTTGCCGGTGAGCCGATGGCCGACGCTCCCAGCCCAAATCCCATTAGCAACCACATCAAAGAGGGGGCGACACGCCTTAATAGCAACGCTTCGTCAGCAACTAAGTTCTGTTTACAGCACGCAGCGTAATCCAGTTTTAGTTGGAGCGCTGCTCAATCGGAGGCCCTGCGGATGCATTTCCGCGAGGGTGGCGGGGTGTGTGAGTGGGGCTCGGAGGTGAAATAAAGGGGGTATTGTATACTTAATCCTTTGCGTCGGCTACATCAAGGTATAATGGTTAACTTGTGTGAAGGATTTTCGTATGTCTGGTGATCCTCTCAACCCCATTGATTTTGCGTGGTCGCAGATGAATGTGCAATAAGACAACTCGGGGAACGCGTGGCGATCATGCGTTACGTGCTTGCGCGTTTTGCAGTGTCCGCCTGGCTTTTGAGTGTTCGATTATGAAATGGTATGCATGCCCGAGGCAGTGTTGTTTTTCCGACTACCCAACCAAACCAATATGATGGCAATTTAAGATCGCTTCAAATGCATCAATGCCTTTGATTAACAAGTATTCGTTTTTTTTTTACACCATCTCCCATCACACGCCGGGGGTTTGATGTACGTCCTATGCTCCAGAGATCTCATTACGGCTTGTTATTACTCAATCACACAGCTCAATTGGCTTACTAGTTTTCAATTACAGAGACTCGTTGGTTTTGAACACGCCTTCGTTGATTTATTTTTGTTTATTGCCTCTTTTTAGGCGTAGTAGATTTCATGTTGCATATTTTATTTTTAAAAAAATATCTGGATTATTTTGTATTGGAGGCCTCCTGAAGGATGCAATGCTCGGTTGAGAGTAACCTATGCGTTCTAATGATGTAGGTTTTCATGGTTTGGTGGGATGAAGCCTGTTCTCCAGAGCCGTTATGTGGAGATCGCCGTGTCGAGTGTACCTTCTGTTTCATTTGCGACCTGAAGATGCCTCCAAATGGGAGGCAAAACATCGACAATGAACACTTGTATAGTTTTCTTTTGTGGTGCTTTTTTGATGGCTCTGTATTTCTAAGTGTGTACGAAAACTAAAAACTTGTCTGTGTGTATGTACAACGTACAAGGAATAACGCCACTGTCCAAGTTTAATCAAAAAAACAGCAGAGGACATCGGGTCGGTGTCCTCTTGCCACAGTACTGTGAGCAGTACATTTGTAAGTCATGATTCCACTTGTGAAAAGATAACTGCCCTATGTAATGTTCAGTCTTTTCAAACGGTGTGATTCGTATTTGCCATATTACATTTTGTATCTGCTCAAACAATGATGGAAGGCACTCATCTCCGTTGGCAGCTATGAACTAGTGACGCGAATCATACGTCCTCTTATTTATGGAAGATGACAAACTGCTGTTGATTCCCCGCAAAATTTTGCTCACGTTATTGACTGCAAACAGATGATGGGCTGTCAAACCCCTTCACTTTTCAACTCACACCCTTCTGATTATGGCCACATTTCCACAAGTGGACTCATCCAGTAACGTACACCACATGTAGGGTGAAGGCACAGCCCTGTAATTGCCTATTCATGACACTGCTGGTGAAAGGGCCTCCACCAGAGTGAAGCAATAGAGAGCCCCATAAAGAGGGTGTTTGACCCAGTCTTCCACGCGGGACAGACATCCATCAACCGTGACGTGCTGATCAGCTAACTGATGAACCTGTATAACATTACAACAGGTTTTACCGTATCTGGCGATTATGCAGGTGTTAAGATCTTAATACCTGCATAATATGTATATTGGCAAAAAAAAGTACCCATAGCGTTAACAGCTCCACCTAAGCTATAAAGCATTGATACTGCGTTGTCTTGGGCTGACTGCCTTTTGGCAACGACTGACACCGGCAAATAGGCTCAAAAGGAAGCCACTGTCAGGTGACGGTCAGTCAGTTGAAGGACAATGCATAGGTTATCAAAGCTACCTGTTTGCATACTTTGCCACTAGTATGTGTGGCTTTTGCAAACTGGACGCATTGTAAAATGTGTCTATTTTGGTGTTTGGGATCTTAACACCTGCATAATCGCCAGATACGGTAAAACCTGTTGTAATCTTATATATGTATACTGGCAAAAAAGTAGCCATAGTGTGATGAACCTATTTGTACTGCTGGTTGGAGAGGCCATGGGGGGCTCAATGGCTTCGAACCAATCACTTTTCGATTGGCGGTTCAGTGTTGTCACCAATGACACCACGGCAAAATACTCACTGGCAGTGCCACAGGTGTAATTGCATCGTCTCGACGTAATCTGCTCTAGCGCTCTCTGCATGATGAAACTCCCACGAATGCACTTTAATACGCCGTGCCGGGATAATGGCGCTATGCCGACTTAGGCCTGCTCGGGATCATTTATTCCTGCCTTGTTTGTTAAATAATAATTATATTCTTGTTTTATATATTGCTTATTTTATGTCCTATAATTTATTGCCACTAGTTGACTTTTAGTTGAACTGTCCTGATGTTGCTGTTGATATGCCGTTCTCTCCACAGCTCGGATTTGTAAAACAAAAAACAAAAAAAACGTTGCTGTTGCTGGCTATCCATTCTCATGTCGTTGTTGTTGACATTCCGTTCTCTCCGCATGTCTGTGCATCGCTTTGTGACCCTCGGGTGAAAAGCGCCCTATAAATGCAATTATTGTTATTATTAATAATTTGGCGTCCAGTGTAAAGGACTTGCAACACTAAACATATCCGTGAGAGCAATTCCACCTTTAGTAACACGTGCGTCTCTTTCTATTATAACTGCATTACCGAACCATTGCTCTGGAGTGTAATGTCGCACACGTGTGGGTCACCACGCTGTCGGTCCGAAAAGATCAGCGTTAAGGTCATTTGTGGCCATGCAAAGAGTGCTTTTTTCAGTTGGCCTGATAAGAACAAAGAACATTACCACCTGCTCAGAGTACCAGGACTAGACAAAGTTATAGGCCTTTCTATATAAATCTACGTCTGTGCGTTAAAAATATAATGCCAGATAGTCAGGAGGGTGGCGCGGTGGCCCAGTGGTTAGCGCTGTCGCCTCACAGCAAGAAGGTCCCGGGTTCGAATCTCTCGGCTCGGGTGCCTTTCTGTGTGGAGTTTGCATGCTCTCCCCGTGTCCGCGTGGGTTTTCGCCGGGCACTCCGGTTTCCTCCCACAGTCCAAAAAGCATGCTGCTACATGGGTTGATTGGCTCGCAGGCTAAATTGCCCCGCAGTGCCCGGCGATGGACTGGCGTCCCATCGTCGGTATATCCTTGCCTTGCGCCCTGTGTCTGCTGGGATAGGCTCCGGCTTCACCGTGACCCTGTATAGGACTAAGCGGTTTCAGACAATGAGATGAGATAGTCAGGGACTGTAAAATCATACCTTGTAGGTCACTTTCACTGGAGGTGGCAGAAGGAAGACCGCAATGGCGGGGTGTGGTTTGTTATGGTGACTGGCTATGGTGACTGGCACCTTGATACTTGTGGCGCTTTTGCAGTCTTCCAACAGGACCTCCTCGGGTGACCCGTCGTGGCTAGTATAGTGGAACGCGACAGGGATGTGGTTTTGCCTGAGACGGTGCTGTCCTTTGCACCTTACGCACTTTGAAACAAAGCCCTGTGGGAGGGCGCTTTGCAAACAAAGGGTGGGGAGGCAGGTGGCAACGCAATGCACGGTGTCAAATGGCACCGCTGCGTGGGGCACAGCGAAACGGCACGATTGCCTCATTGGACGACGGGCTACGGTGACTGTTCCTGAAGCTAGCAGTAGCCTGGCGCACCCGCTTCAAATGTCAGCCCGACTTTAAAGTTTCCGCGCGCCAGCCCAAATGACATTTTTGTCAGCTCAGCAATTACCGAGGCAACCGTGGTCTGAATCAGCGCGCTCGCCCCTGCGAGCTTGCACACACACGCCGAAACGTGAGCTCATCAATCTCACGGGCCGCGCACGCCCGACAGATCAAACGCACCGGATTACTTAACCAGCAGGTGAAGCATCGCAACACAACGCCGTGTATGTGCGCGCCCCTTGGCGTGCGTCCGCGTGGCCTACAAACACATGCGATTGCCAGGTGGTCTCCCGTCGAAGTACTCACCGGGCTCCATACCGCGTTGCCTCTTAGTTCAGGCGAGATATGCCCCGAGTGCCGTGTCGGCCTTCGTGGGTGCTCTCTCTGTCAGAGCTCGCGAGCAACCTGCTGAGCCTATGGGAGGGGAATTCGGGCCTTACGTGTGTGGTCACAACTAATGTCAGTGGCGTTTGCCTGATGCGTTCCTTAGGCGTCTCCTCTGTGTTGCGTGAAATGAGTATCCGGTGCGGGGATGTTGAACATCATCGCAGAGACGAAGGTGGCCGGGAACCGTTCTGGCCACACCACGCCCTCATGCCCTTTGTTGGTCTTCATAGGTGCTCGCTAACAGCAGCTGCCCCAACAGTCTGTAAAGGTTGAGCAGGGGTGACCTTTGTGTCATTATTGGTGACTCACTTTTCTGATATTTCCAGCAGCCAGGATTTAATTTTCAACCATTCAGCTTAATAGTACTATGTATGACTATCCACGCCGGCAAGACAAAGGTGGCTGTGCACGCTGCTGGTCATTTTCACTGAATTTCGCCATTCTTGACTGGCATAGCTCGCCCCTATAGCCAGTGAGTCTAAGTGCGGGACCCGTGTTTCTGTGTCTTTAGGTGAACCTGCCCAGCGGCACGGAACGAGAAGCCACCGCACGACCAGGGGAAACGGAGAATCTGAATCTTCCAGCCTTAAACGTTATTGCGCACTGTGACCCAACTCCAAACCGTGTGTAGCATCTCTCGGGCATCTTCTCATCTCTCATCTCATTATCTGAAACCGCTTTATCCTATATAGGGTCACGGTGAAGCCGGAGCCTATCCCGGAAACATAGGGCGTAAGGCAGGAATACACCCGACGACGGGACGCCGGTCCATCGCCGGGCATTGCGGGAGCATGCTTTTGGACTGTGGGAGGAAACCGGAGTACCCAGCGAAAACCCACGCGGACACGGGGAGAGCATGCAAACTCCACACAGAAAGGCACCGGAGCCGAGAGACTCGAACCCGGGACCTTCTTGCTGTGAGGCGTCAGCGCTAACCACTGCGCCACCGCGCCGCCCTTGTTCTTGTCATCTCGCCGCCTCCTCTGGGTCGGAGGCAAGTGCGTCCTGCAAACAAGCTGCAAGCCGACGCCTCCCATCGCCAAGGTGATTTCGCCTCTCCAGCCTCGGCTCCATCCTCCGACTGCACCTTGTTATTTGCATCGTCGCCCCATTGAGATCATCATTGCATCGTCACTTGAAGCTCGAACGCATCAGTGTACATGTGTGCATTGTTGAGGCCGTTTGTATGCTGCATTTCTCAACCCAGGCGTTAAACAAGAACATATAAGAGGGTGTAATTAACCGAATTAATGTTGAGCGTTAAAAAAAAAAACTCGGGAATGGAAAAATAATGCATATTTGTGAAGCTGTCCGTAAGCTTTTTAGGCCTTATTGCGATGTCACTTGGCTAGGAAATCAAGTGAAGTGTTAGTGGAGCCTTGCATAAGAGATGCACACTGGGTTAAAAATGCTGTTCCACATCATTGTTATTCTCTGTGCGCATGGTTTATTAAAATACATTTCACTGGTTACCATTAAAAACAAATGCGAAGATACGTACATTGTTGGACATTTCACATTCTCATGGCAGGTTCCAGCCACTCCATTAGACGAATAATGTTGACGTCCAAAAATGTGGTACTCAATTCCTACCGATGCTTAAAGATCGTAGGCTTAGTTCACCTCCGACTTGCATTTGAACTCAAAACTTGCGGTTGAGTCAAGTGCCCAAACCACTGAGCCACCCTGCCTGGTGTGGAGAGTGCACGGACAGCCTCGAGTTATTTACCCTCGGTGGGATTTATTTGCAGCCTTTCCGGATGTACGCTGAATTACGCAGATGTATAAATCAGAAAATGATGCTTGTGGTTGGGTATACGATACATTTATCCTAATATTCTCGTTCACATAAAGGGCAATTTATTCCAAGTAACCATACAATTGGATATGATCAATTTAAGGAAATGCGATTTAATTACTGTTATTTTTACAGCAGGATGTGTTTATTCGAAACTAAAAATTACGAGCTCTCATGAGCTTGACTAATGTTTTGTGGTCATGCTACGCCGCTGTTCCATCGTACAGCTGACAGTGGGGATATAGGAGGGAGGCATGCAGTCACATCCATGCCAGCGTGCTCTGGCAAGGCAACTTCTTTTTAAGGCAGCTCAGCGTGCTCAGACGAGCCGTTGAAGTTTCTTTTCTTTGCAATCAAATGCCGTACACTGGCGTAGGATTGAAATATGCCCTTTCTCGCAAAGTCCATTTTTCTCTCTACAAAGAAAGAGTAAATACAACTTCAGGACTTTGGAATCAGTTTCTGTCAGACTTTCTGATGTAAACTGAACCTCGCCAATCCTAACTGGGTCTTGTTCGCGTAATTTACAGGGAAACGTTGCCCAATTTCCATCTCTCAGACTTCACCACGAGTCACACCCAATTCAGCTGTCCTCTTCATTCCCACGTGTGTTTCGAGCTTGAATTCCAACTTCATTGCATTGCACCAACCAGAATTTCCACATTGCACCGTCGACACTGTGTATCATTTCGCATTACATCCAATTGTGTCGTAACTACGGGTATTTGTTCAAAATACTCTGTGTAGCGTGTAACTGAAATATTTTAAGCATCTCCCTGCTGCAGTGACCTGTGAGGCTCTTGCCATCTCCATTGGCAGCCCTAAGCCAGTGATGGGAATTTTTTATTTTCACGCAGGTCTCGATATACCCATCGCATGACCGCTGTTAACGTCCACAGAGTAGTTCTCGTTTTATGAAACCAGAAGTATGATAATGCGTCAACCGCCAATCTGGACACGAACTCACATTCTTACAACGGTCTCCAGCACTCCCTTCACAACACCCCCAACATTGAAATTCTCGCTGTTGACAATAAACAAAAACAGTGACATTCTAGACCTACGTCACTGCATTCTCGATATACTTTAAATGCATACGTTCCAGATATACGTTAAATGTTTACCTGTCCAGGAGTACGGCGTGCTCGTGTGCAAGAGTTTCAGATTGTTAAGTGCCTTAAATGTGACATCGCTAAGAGTTCAAATGAAAACTTGTCCATAATTCAATGCTCTAATCTGACACGGCCCTATATTTGTGAGTACAATGTGTGTTGTATTTGGAATGTTTCATCTAGCAGGCTGCAAAAGCTGCAGTACGTTCAGCTGAACGTGAAATTGTAGCTTTGGTGCTTGGAGTCTTGTTGCATAATAGTTCTTAATTTTTAGCTACCTTTAGCGATTTTATCTATATACAGTGCCTTACGACATTGGGTTAATGTGCTTATAGATGTAAATTGTTACAATTATTAAGAGAGAGAGCATCTTTTCGAAGCAATCATCAGAGGAAGCTCGTGTTTATAAACTACAGAGTTTATTGGTGGAAATGTATTCACATGCCATCTACAAGCTATGTGTGTCCGTGAACTTCCCAACACATGTGTCTTTGAGCTTGTGCGAATGAATGAATGTCATAGGGCTCTTGCCCTATGACATTCATTTACGTACGTACAACGACACACAGCTCTTGCTGTGTGTCGTTGTACGTACGTGAATTTCTCATAGTTCACTGCAATCGCTAGGACCTGGGTTTGCATCCTGGTCACGCACATTAATGACAAGTCATATCAAAAGTTGTCCTAAGCTTGCCCGAGGTTGACTAATCCTCAAATGACTCTCTGAACGCTGTCGAACACAGTTCAGATTTATACAACGAAAGATTCAGTCGCTGGGCGGCACGGTGGCACGGTGGCACGGTGGCACGGTGGCACGGTAGCACGGTGGCACGGTAGCACGGTGGCACGGTAGCCCAGTGGGTAGTGCTGTCGCCTCACAGCAAGAAGATCCCAGGTTCGAATCTCGGCTCGGGTGCCCTTGTGTGTGGAGTTTGCACGTTCTCCTCGTTTCCGTATGGGTTTTCGCCGGCCACTCCAGTTTCCAACCACAGTCCAAAAATCATGCTGCATAGGTTAATTGGCTCGCAGACTAAATTGCCCTCAGTGCCCGGTTATGGACTGTCGTCACATCGTGGGTATATCCCTTCCTTGCGCCCTGTGTCTGCCGAGATAGGCTCTGGCTCACCGCGACCCTGTACAGGAATAAGAGGTTCTGACAATGAGATGAGATTCAGTAGCTGTTTGCTGTGGCGTGTGTAAACATGAGCAACGGGTAGACAAGAGAGACAGATTTGGTGCTGGTAACATCATACCCAAATGTCACACCAGGCTTAATATGTGTTTGCAAATAGAATTTGTTCCTGCGATCAATGAATGTAACTGGGCAGTCAGCCGTGCCCCGAACCAACAGAATAGCGCAAGTGCAGAGGACGTTATCCAACAGTTAATAGAGAATCATTGGTTGTGGAAGATGTCATGAGACCTGCGTAGCAACGCCACTCTCCCTCTCTCTCTCTCTGGGGGCTTTATATTCCCAGCCACGAATATCCAAATTAAACCCATCACTGTGTCCGCCAGCTCAAACAGGAAGTGGAGCTGGGTTTATATCCTTGGCAACCCTGAGCCAGGGGTGTAAATTCCACATTCCCTTGACGGGTTAGAATCTCTCCACGGGACATGTGCTTTTCACTTCCCAGAGAGTGATGTTTGTTTCTTTAACACTGGATGGGTGATGGGCTGAGTCGAGCCCAGACAGCGCATTGAATGTTCCACATTCCAGTGGTGAATGAAGCACTCAGACCCACGTCAACCAAAGGGTGACACCAAACACTGCATGTTAAAGAGCTGCGTTGTACTCAGTTGTTCTGAGGATGTCTTAACGAGTCACACAGAGTCACCTTTATTCAACCCAGCTGTTTCAAGCTGATACATGCTACTAATTTGTTGAAAAATGTGTATTTACGACCTATCTCGGGGATATTTAGTCACCCGTCCAATGATAACGGTGCGATACGAAATGTCACGGAGGAGAAAAGGGAAACACTCGACATGGCTGTCCGAAACAACAGCTCTTCGGGGCAGTTGTCACGCATCGAGTCATGAGAATCGACATCGATTCACCCCTCCACCGTATTCCACCGAATTATGGTCTCATTTCATTTCATTGTCTGAAACCGCTTAGTCCTATACAGGGTCACGGTGAAGCTGGAGCCTATTCCGGCAGACACAGGGTGCAAGGCAAGGATATACCGACGATGGGACGCCAGTCCATCGCCGGGCACTGCGGGGCAATTTAGCCTGCGAGCCAATTAACCTATGTAGCAGCATGCTTTTTGGACTGTGGGAGGAAACCGGAGTGCCCGGCGAAAACCCACGCGGACACGGGGAGAGCATGCAAACTCCACACAGAAAGGCACCCGAGCCGAGAGATTCGAACCCGGGACCTTCTTGCTGTGAGGCGACAGCGCTAACCACTGGGCCACCGCGCCGCCCTCCGAATTATGGTCATGAGCCTATTCGAGAAAAATCTGTTTAATTGCGATGCCCGGCAGTGGCCTGCGATGGCAGTAGGGATCACACAGACACACAGCTCACATTAAGTGCCCGTGCACGCGTTCTTACACGCATTGCATGCATGTACCGTCAACTTAAACATCGACATGCAGCGACTCACAGCGTTGGAGCGGTCTGCCCAGATTGCAAGCTGGCAAAGTGAATAGCTCACAACGAATAGATTCGGGCGGCGCGGTGGCCCAGTGGTTAGCGCTGACGCCTCACAGCAAGAAGGTCCAGGGTTCGAATCTCTCGGCTCGGGTGCCTTTCTGTGTGGAGTTTGCATGCTCTCCCCGTGTCCGCGTGGGTTTTCGCCGGGCACTCCGGTTTCCTCCCACAGTCCAAAAGCATGCTCCTGGATAGGTTGATTGGCTCGCAGACTAAAATTGTCCCGCAATGCCCGGCGATGGACTGGCGTCCCGTCGTCGGGTGTATTCCTGCCTTACGCCCTGTGTTTCCGGGATAGGCTCCGGCTCACCGTGACCCTATATAGGATTAAGCGGTTTCAGAAAATGAGAGATGAGATGAGAATGGATTACTCAACCCAGTCCGTTACAGTCAAGTGATAATTAAAGTGAGTACCACTTTGTGAGAAGTCGACAAGTGATCGTCGACCCGTGGACAGACAGCCATGTGCGATAGGAATGTGCAAATGATGCCATTGAGCGAGAACGACCGAGGAGGAAGATTAGGACCGTCCATTCGCCCTTGGCGCAGTTCAGCAGAGAGACTTTAATTTCCGAGTGACCACTTGTGCAGTGGTTACGAGACGTGCAGGAAAGCGCAGAGTGACGTTTACGATCCACAGGACGTACGGCCCCTTGAGCGAGATATTGAATGCACGATCCTCATAAACCGGCGTTGTGCTTTACGCAGAATAGCAAGGCGTATGTGGTACACAACTGGCCTGTTCGCATGCCAGTGACCGGGCAGCGTATCAGACGGAGTTGGTGTAAAATCAGCTCTGGCACTCTAATACCTCTCGGGATCTCAGGAATTCGTGACATTACGCAAAGGTGACATTGACGGGTGTTTGCCGATCGCGGGCTGCATGCGTGAACGTCGCTCGTTGGCTCAGCGACAGAGCCCTAAGTAAAGTGTGGATATTTCACTCCTATCTGTGGTGCATCGTTGGGCCCCCACGACCGCACTCGCATGTTGCATTATACCGCGCGCCTTGCACTACACCTGCCTCGCTGTGCATATGCTCATCAGCCCATTGTGTGTACATTTTTGCTGGCTTACATAATGTTCATTTTGCATAAAGAAATGTTTTTGTTGTATTGGTTTGATGGACGTCTTTGTGTGTCTTAACATTTACAATGATTTGGGAGTTTTTTTTTCATTTCTTTACCACGAATACGAAATGTGTGTATTGTTTACAGCATTTTTTTTTTACATTTGATTTGCTTGTATTGCATTGGTCATGTGTTTGGTATTGATGGCCATGTCTCGTGTATGTGTATACGCCTGGTGTTCCTGATCAAGACCTCTAATCTCATTCAGTGAACACAACCCCCCCCCC
>JAZEWT010000003.1:20116317-20127008 GCA_036362905.1 Mordacia mordax | reverse complement strand
CGCTTGCCTGCGAGCCCCAACCCCGGGCCTGGCTCCAGGGTGGGGCCCCGGTAACGCCAATCCGGGCGACGTGACGGCCCTCGTTGGTCTTTCTTTCATGAATGGATGTTTTAAATTATGTATTATCTTGTATCTTTAGTCACATTACGCTATGCATTGCCATATGATATCCCAGCGTTTTGTTCGTGACACAATCATTTTTGCTCGTATTTAAAGCTTTGTCGAACATTTAACTCTAAAGTGTAACCGCATGTGTGTGTCTGTATGGTTTTGTGCACTTTTAAAGGCCATTTCAAAAAAAACATTGTCAGTGTTCTTGTATCTTACATGAATGTGTGGGCATATTCATAAAGTGTGCATGTACACGCGCCAGGTGTGTGTTTTATTAAATTCTACACCATCAATCATACATTTCTCTAAATCATACATCAATACATTGCCGTGCGTATTACATACATCAGTACCAAAAAACTGACAAATAATTCGCGTGAAATGTGAAACATTAAAATCGTGCTCGTGATAAACACAAAAAGCAGAAGAGCACTGAGAGTGGTGTTCTTCTCTGCTGGCAGGCTTAAGCCGGTGGTGGAAATTCCACATTCCTCTCGTGGGACCAGTCTGGACATCGGACAAGTGTTGACGTTGAACAAAGGGACTTGTCTATCATAGCCCGAGACAAATCCTGACTAGGATTTTGAACCCCGTCTACGATTTGAACTTGCAAGCTTCTGATTAATAGTCAAGCACTCAAACTCCGACACTGGCCAGAAGAATAAAAAGTACACTATGTACTGGTTAGAAGATAAAAAGTGCAATTTGCGATCATAGTTAATTGCTCCATCACGGGTGTGATTTCATGACAATAATTGCACGTCTAGAGCACTTTTCACCCGAGGGTCACAAAGCACTACACAGAGCTGCGGAGAGAACGTTGTGTCAACAACAACGACACATGAACAGCACATTAACAACTATATTAAAAAAATGTTAGTTTTTTTGTTACAAATCTAAGCTGTAGAAAGAATGGCATGTCAGCAAAAAGAGCAGAGCAATCCAATTGAAAGTCAAGCAATGGCTATAATTTAGATAAGAGCATAAAATAAGCGATTAAAAATAATTGTTCAATAAACGAAGGAAAGAATGAGTGTTACTGAGCAGACGCAGGTCGGCAGCGAGCCATCATCCGAGCGTGACAAAAGTGAGCGGCATCAACAGTCCTAGCCAGAGGACTTGAAAGCCTTACAGAACAAGTGAGTCTTGAGAAGAGATTTGAGGATGCCCAGGGACTCAGCTGACCGAATCTCTAATTGAAGGGCATTCCAGAGTCTGGGAGCAGCAGGTGAAAAGGCTCTGTCACCCATCGAATGGAGGTGCGACCTGGGCACATACAGCAAGCCAGAATTAGAGGATCGAAGTTGTGTTGAGGAGGGTACCTGAAGTCACGGATGTCCTTGTAGGTCAGAAGGAGGATTTTGAAATTGATCCTATATTTAACCGGTGGCCAGTGGAGAGATACCAGTACTGGGGATATGTGATCGTAGATGGGTGTGCTGGTAAGGACTCCAGCAGCCGCATTCTGCACACGTTGGATTGGATTTCTTTGGCTGCCGTTTTGGCCTTAGTCTCAACCATCAGCCACTTACTATTCTTAACCCATAAAATCCTTTGTTTTGGTTAGGTCATGTCAAAAATGTGTAGTAAACCCTCCTCCACCTGACAGCCAATCAGTAAGGTTTTCTCACGTGACCAGAAGGTGCCAATTATTTACTATCAGCACACCGGTGCGTTGGAGAGTAAATCAACAACATTTACAATGAAATACGACGTTTTGTTGATCATTACAATCAGCGTCATCGGTACTCGCACCAATTTTGGACTTAGCAACTCCAGGGGGTGCCCTCCGGACTTTAGGTCTCTTTATACCCGTGAGCTAACCCAAACCATGGATTTTATGGATAATAATAATTGCACTTCCAGAGCGCTTTTCATCAGAGGGTCACAATGCGCTGCACAGAGCTGTGGAGAGAACGGCATAACTATGTGCAGCGCTTTGTGGCCATCGGGTGAAAGGCACTTTAGAAATGCAAATATTGTTATAACAACAGTCACGAAAGCCTTCGTATTAAAGTTATTCTTAACCCACTTTTTTCCAGGCTGTATGATGTATAGTGTTCTGCGATCCACGTATATCTCCTGTCTCAGTGTTAGTATAAACAGGTACTGCTGTATTATTATTTCAATACTTTGATGGGGTTTGTCCCAATTTATGTTATTTTTTAATACGTACATAAAATGGTGCCTTTCTCTGCGGAATTTGCATGTTCGTCCCGTGTCGGCGTGGGTTTTTGCCGGGCACTCCGGTTTCCTCCCACAGTCCAAAAAACATGATGCTGCAGAGGTTAATTGGCTTGCAGACTAAATTGCCCGCAGTGCCCGGTGATGGACTGGCGTCCGATCGTGGGTATATCCCTGCCTTGCGCGCTGTGTCTGCCCGGATAGGCTCCAGCTCACCGCGACCCTGTACAGGACAGCTTGGAAGAAGAGGCCAAAATACTTTTTTTTAATCGTCGCTACCAAGAGGCCCCTCCAGTGGAGACTTGTCCACCAGCAGTGGTGTGACCAATACATTGCGGGGCTACATCTTTGCACGTTTAAAATCCATGGCATGGGAATGTCTTTTGGCCCAGAATAATTCTTTTCAGCTCAACACAGGGGCATCTATTCCCACAGGCATTCAGGCTCGGACAATCTTGTAATTTAGTAATTGTAGGTAATTATCCAAATTTTACCATGACTTTGACATAATGGCCTACTTTTGCAAACAAATGTCACGGCAACTTTTATGTCTGTACACGCCAGCAAACTGGGGTACTTATTTGATAATGTCTGTGTATTCGGGAAAATTGTTACCCAAATGTTGTTACCCAGATTGTGTGAGTGCCTCTGTGCTATATTGGAGAACATTAATCTAAATGAGTACTCGCCGAGGCAAACATCGTCACATGACTGCGAGAGATCTCATCTCATTTCATTGTCAGAAACCACTTAGTCCTGTACAGGGTTGCGGTGAGCCTGAGCCTATCCCGGCAGACACAGGGCGCAAGGCAGAGATATACCCATGATAGGGCGCCAGTCCATCACCGGGCACTGCGGGCAATTTAGTCTGCAAGCCAATTAACCTGTGCAGCATCATTTTTTTTGGACTGTGGGAGGAAACTGGAGTGCCCGGCGAAAACCCACGCCGACACGGGGAGATAACATGCAAACTCCACACAGAAAGGCACCCGAGCCGAGATTCGAACCCGGGAACCTTCTTGCTGCGAGGCGACAGCGCTACCAACTGGGCCACCGTGCCGCCGGACTGCGAAAGGTGACGACGGCTAAACCGGCAACATCCCCGCTAGTGGAGCGCGCTGGCACGACTGAGCATTTCAAATCGTGGCACTGCTTCGTTTGTTTGCTTGCTGTACACATCATCGTCACGGCCAGCAAGTTGTCTGACGTTTCACGCCACGTCCTGTAAGTGGAGACGCGCGTGGATCGAATCTTCGGACATTGTGGCGAACAACACCCACAACGTTTGCCCTCTTCCTGTCATTCGACTCGTTCGACCACAGCGTCCGAATTGAGCGGAGAGAAGGTCCTCGTTGATTAGGCCACAGAACAACTTCGGTGACTTTTTTTAAGTGACCGTCCATCGCAGCGTCCGCAGCGAGGGAGAATACGGCACGCGTTGTGTTGCCGCCTCACCAGAGAGGGCCTCACCAGAGAGGGCCTCACCAGAGAGGGCCTCACCAGAGAGGGCCTCACCAGAGAGGCTTGGTAATTGTGATCATAATTGCATTTATGGAGCGCTTTTCACCCGAGGGTCACAAAGCGCTGCACAGAGCTGCGGAGAGAACGGCACGTCAACAACAACGGTACCCGAACGGAAATTCAGCAACAATAAACTTTTTGGGGGTTTTAAAAATATATGTACATCGTTGCAGAACGACACGTAAAATATGATCAGACTTTCAACTCAGTATTTTAAATGCAAAATTCAAATGCATATAAATCTCATCTCATTATCTGAAACCGCTTAATCCTATATAGGGTCACGGTGAGCCAGAGCCTATCCCGGAAACACAGAGCGTAAGGCAGGAATACACCCGACGACGGGACGCCAGTCCATCGCCGGGCATTGCGGGACAATTTAAGTCTGCGAGCCAATCAACCTATCCAGGAGCATGCTTTTGGACTGTGGGAGGAAACCGGAGTGCCCGGCGAAAACCCACGCGGACACGGGGAGAGCATGCAAACTCCACACAGAAAGGCACCCGAGCCGAGAGATTCGAACCCGGGACCTTCTTGCTGTGAGGCGACAGCGCTAACCACTGGGCCACCGCGCCGCCCTGCATATAAATTATAACACGTATTGGTAAATGGTTTAATGTAACATTTATCGTATAATAACAATTGCATTTCTGGAATGCTCATCACCCAATGATCACAAAGCGCTGCACAGAGCCGTGGAGAGAGAACGGCACTTCAACAACGACATAAGAACAGCATATCAGCGAAAACGTTTGTTTTTCGTGGAGTATTATGTTCTTACGCTTCCTCGTGTGTCTTCTGTGTAGAGGTTGGCGCTATCAACTGTCAAGTTAACAATTTGCATCGCAGTGGTTTGCGCAACATTAAACAAACTAAAAGACTCATCATCAGCGTGGGGCATTGCCCGGGGTTCTCTTAATTGGACACGGCCGGTTGATCAAAGCTTTGTGGTTTGGGATGAATCTGTGGGGTTTGAAGAGGGGGGGGGGTATGGGCGGGGTGTGAGAAGGGAGACAGGCGATGGAAGGTGTGGGCCAGAGTTGGGGCTACAATTTCCAGCTGCCATTGGTCGGATGTTGACTCTCTTGCCTTCCTTTTCAATGAGCGGTTATTGATCGTGGAACAATGCCTTAACAACAGTGTCATAAACGCGCTGCATAATACATCAAAGGACGTTGGGGAATCTGGGCGTAACGTCGTTACATTAGCAAATAATAGCGCCAGAAGGGCTGCTTCTGCCTGAGCCTCAACGGAGACGCGACACAATGGGCGTGCGTGTGCAGCATCTGTCCCTGTCTTAAAAAAAAAAGTCAGATCGTTGTGTGCCCGTACGGAGCCCGTTTCATGTGGAAGCCGGGTACACACAGAAAGACTAAAAAAAACACCGATGATTTGACGAGTCAGTCATCGTCTGCAGATCGGCTGGCCCTAGAAATGCCGTGGCTCTGATCTTTGAGGCCATAATTGCATAATTGAATTAAATGGATCGCTAGCGACGGCGTGAGCCCTCCTTTTTTAACGTGTCACTGACCAGAGCGAGTTGGATGGCTTCAAAGGCTGGGCAGGCAGGGGGTGGTTTATGTGTGGGCAGGGAGGCGGGTGGGGAGTTCAGCGGGGTGAGTAAGCTGTAGTGAGGCTGTGCCGTGGGACGGGAGGTTGTGGCGAGCGTTTGAACTCGGGGCGCTAATAATGAGAAGCTGTTGTGGTTTTAGCTGTGTGGGACGTTGGCTCTCTGCCTCGTGTGTTACGCTGCGTCCGTGCCGGTCGCAGGTGTGGTTGGTTGGAGGTATCAAGTAATCTTGAAGCTATATATATAGCAGGATTTCGTGTAAGAATTTGAATAAATGAGATGATGGATTCCCCAGGCGTGATTGAGGATAAACTAGTTCGTGCCCTTGTCTCGTCTGTACGTCAGTCGCCTTTTACTTTAGCGGTGGGCAAACCTTAGGCAAAATGCAAGCGTTTCCCATAGAGCTTCATAAACGTTTGAGATTAGTGGGTTACCCATTAAGGTCCTCCTGCGTGTTACGGGGGGGAGGGAGGTGGGGGGGGTCATCTGTCTTTGTTTGCTCGGTGCAAATGTTAAGTGGTAGCCATTTTGGGCTGAATCAACCCAGCGCAGAGTTCTCTCCCACGATGCGATTCCAATTGTGTCTGGCTGTTGTGCAAAGCCGGGAATTGAGTCCAGGTCAATCCTACCACCCACACGCACACTGCAGAGCGGAACCCCTTTTCAAGCATCTCCACAATCCTCCAGGACACTGCACGCTCTCAACCCTCTCTCGCCTTTGTTCTACCCTCTTGTTCCCACAACCGCCTGCATGCTCACTTCTCTCTGCCGCTTTTATGCCCGCATCCATGTAGAGGTGCACGTGTGAGGAGGCTACAGATGCGTTGCAAACCAAGACCGCCCCCCCCCCCCAATTGCTGATCGGAATTCGGAATGTGGACCGTCTTGCCTACGCTCTTTAAACTATGCTGATATTTGCGCGTTCACTATTGACGGAGCATACTGCCACGCGCTATACATTGGTAATTAAAACAAATATTCACATTGAGCAGCTCTTGAGAGCAATTCTCATGAATCGAGCAGTCGAATCTTGTACGTAGTCATCGAATTCCAAAATACAGCCGCTTCATCATAGTGATCATAATCATTGGGGTCATGATTTTATAAAAGTTTGCCGTGTCGCAGGAATCCCGCATCCGGAGCTTGCAAGCTCGGCTGTAATGAACATCGCCTGTATTTATCATTCATTGAAGCCTTGCAGGGCGGCGCGGTGGCCCAGTGGTTAGCGCTGTCGCCTCATAGCAAGAAGGTCCCGGGTTCGAATCTCTCGGCTCGGGTGCCTTTCTGTGTGGAGTTTGCATGCTCTCCCCGTGTCCGCGTGGGTTTTCGCCGGGCACTCTGGTTTCCTCCCACAGTCCAAAAAGCATGCTGCTACATAGGTTAATTGGCTCGCAGGCTAAATTTCCCCGCAGTGCCCGGCGATGGACTGGCGTCCCATCGTCGGTATATCCTTGCCTTGCGCCCTGTGTCTGCCGGGATAGGTTCCGGCTTGACCGTGACCCTGTATAGGAACAAGCGGTTTCAGACAATGAGATGAGATGAGAAGCCTTGCTGGCAGTCAGCAGCATCACAATGAAGCCTTCACGGTCAACTATCCATGTTCTGTTCCCGCAGCCCCCAGCCTATGCGTACATGTGGAATTTATCTTCACGATAATCGCTCGTCCGTAAACACGATACAGCGACGCTTGAACGCTCGAGTCGTGTTGCAGTTCCTTGTGGGTTCATAGAGCAACTCAAAAGTATCAGTGCTCACATCTCAGACTTAAGGCACAGTGTATGAACCCAATCGTGCATTTCAGTTTAGAGACGCCTTGAAGGGCACCGATTCGCTTCAAGTGGAAACTGATCTGACTTCGATGGGTAGAGGCATATAGCGTTTCTCCGGCGTCTCCACTATTCTGTGCACCATATGGATGATATATCCATGGGTCATGTAGTCTATTGGCTTTACTTAGCAACAGATTTGAAGAATACAAAATATCCCGTGGGCTGCAAAAAAAAAGGGAATTTTACCCCTGGGAAGTATTCAGGAAGGAATGATTTTGTTTAAGCTCATTGAACACATGCAGCAGAGTAAGCAAACAAACCCGACACACGCGATGACTCCTTACCCTTGGAAATGATGTCACAGGCTCCCTCTTGGGAGCACTGGTCACGGTGATGATTCAATGTGAGCCTTCTGGCTCGCCATGCCGCATCTGATTTCGGGCGACAGAATCGCGTTTTGTGTTCGCCATTGATGCGCGCAATGTGTCCACGCGAGCCATCCAGCCACCAGAGACCGCTTACATTCACAACACATCCCACACGCCAAACTCGCCTTCCTAGAGCTAATCGAAGTCTTGAAGCGAATGAATCGCAAGGAGAAGTGTGTATAAGTCTCATCTCAGCTCATTGTCAGAAACCGCTTAGTCCTGTACAGGGTCGCGGTGAGCCAGAGCCTATCCCGGCAGACACAGGCCGCAAGGCAAGGATATACCCACGATGGGACGCCAGCCCATCACCGGGCACTGAGTGTATGTGTGCATATCCTAAGTTTACACGCGCATAGTCACGGCAGTCGACACTTCAATGGAAAAGCATTTCTGTGGGGAAGAGTTTGTTGTCGGATATCGACGATGTTTGTTCATAACCATGGCCGCTAACGGTCACACGGACACCAGAGCAACGCGTGAACCTCACTTGCAGAGTCGCGCTCCATGGCTGAGTGAGTCTCCTCTGTCCCTCGCGACGTTTCCCCTCCCACGTTAGAGACGTTACCACGACGATGACAAATTCTCATACGTCGAGCCACGGAAACCTAAATCGGTGCATCACACGCGATGTGTAAATCGTGGTGAGACAAAAGGTGGCCTGGGGTGGTTCTGGCCACAGCTCAATCCCTGGTGTGTCGCGGCGGCCTTAATAGGTGCACGCTGACAGCACCTGTGCCAACAGTGTATGCAGCGAGGTTAATAGCGACGCACACATGCAAGTGTGAACGTGATGTGCAGCGAGATGGAGCACCGTGCTTGGCGGTGGTGTGGAGAGGTCATAAGGTCAGGATGCGGACCGGAGGAGATCATGAAATATAGCAGCGGCAGCAGCAGGCAGGGGCTGCGGATGAGGATGATGATGAGGCGAGTCTTGCTCCCTGGCGAGTGACGCTGCTCGCTAATCTATAGCCGTATCTCTCGGAGGCGGGGACATGAAAGCGCCGCTCACAATGCGATTATTTATACAGCCTCAGATATGCCCGCCCGTGGGCCCTTTGTGGCCCCGTGGGGGGCAGAGGGGACGCGTTACCCACTGAGAGCCGGCGAGACTCGTGTGATTAAAGACGTAACCCCCCAACCCTCCATCACTCCGATGTTGCCTGCGGATCCGTGTTGGGTGATTGCCTGCTGCTATGGAGGAAAAGACGGCTTTGGCTATTTATTAATATTATTGCTGTCATTGTTATTGTGGGAGTGGGAGGGGGATACTGCGTTTGGTTTGGCTGGACTCGTGTGACGCGAGCAAATACGCTCGAGGCCGGTTTAAATAAGGCAGATGCTGCGGCAGAGCACAGATGCTGGTAGGACAGCTACCGCGTGTGCAGGCAATGTGGGTCGTTATAGTGCAAGGATGCACTATATCGTGCGTCTACACGTGAATTAATATTGCGTGACCACGTGTGTGTGTGTGTGTGCATCTTTACGAGTGTAGGTTGTACAGTACCGTGGTGTATAAGGCATGTCAGTGGCAAGACACACATGTAAATGGTGTTCGGGCAGGGATTTAATTAGCTGACCTATATAGTGTCATACGATATCATATCAAGGAACCTTGTCTTGGGTAAGTTGGTCTACATCCCCCGTTTGGCGCTCTATAAATGCAATTATTGTTAATATTATTAAATGCTGAGGTTCACTATAGCTGCAGCTTGCAGAACTGTTTAATCAACTCATGATGGTTAGGGGGGGCAAACAATGTGGTACAATAGTTGAGACGTATGCGCATTAACGTGGAGAGACACGCTTGGAGTTAAACTGACAGAAAGCCTTTTTAAGGAAAATATGAGGTTCTTCTGCAGGGTATGTACGTCTTGGCTAGAGATGATTGGCCCATGATGTAGACTGGTGATGTAATAGAAGCCAAAGGAAGTAACACGTCATAGATAATACCGAAGATACAATGCTAACAGGGGCGGCACGGTGGCCCAGTGGGTAGCGCTGTCGCCTCACAGCAAGAAGGTCCCGGGTTCGAATCTCGGCTCCGGTGCCTTTCTGTGTGGGAGTTTGCATGTTCTCTCCCCGTGTCCGCGTGGCTTTTCGCCAGGCACTACGGTTTCTTCCCACAGTCCAAAAACATGCTGCTGCATGGGTTTATTGACTTGCAGACTAAATTGCCCTCAGTGCCCGGTGATGGACTGGCGTCCCATCGTGGGCATATCCCTGCCTTTGCCTTGTGCCCTGTGTCTGCCGGGATAGGCTCTAGCTCACCGCGACCTTGTACAGGATTAAGCGGTTTCTGACAATGAGATGAGACAATGCTAACGAGACACATAGGACAGGTCTAACAGATAACACAAGCAAGGCGTGCAGTAAGAATGAAACACAAAGACGCTAGGTAACCTAGTGCAGACACTCATGGACACAGTAATAATAATAACTGCACTTGTAGAGCGCTCTTCACCCGAGGGTCACAAAGCGCTGCACAGAGCTGCGGAGAGAACGGCATGTCAGCAACAGCAACGACATGAGAACTTCAAATCAGCAACAATAACGTTTTTTTTATGTATGGTGGGATGAAAGAGGAGTATCCAGAAAGAAACTCACGCGGACACTGGCAGAGCACGCAAACTCGACACAGAGAAGCGATTTGCCCCGTGCCAGACCACGTGCATTTTGTAGGCCACGCGAAGTCTCGAAGGCCTCCCTGACAGGAGGTCACGGGACACATCAGTGTGCCACGGCCTGGCTGACCGAGATGCGAGATGGCTAGCCGAGGTAGGGCTTATGTAGGGCACTCTACTGCTACTCTGCTGACACTTTATCAACCACTGCTTGGACTCACAGTACACGCGAGCCCAGACAGGGAATACAGAACAGACAACAGCGTGCACATGAAACAGTACAAATGTCATAAAGCAACTCGATCATCTCATCTCATTGTCTGAAACCGCTTAGTCCTATACAGGGTCGCGATGAAGCCGGAGCCTATCCCGGCAGACACAGGGCGCAAAGCAAGGATATACCGACGATGGGACGCCAGTCCATCGTCGGCCACTGCGGGGCAATTTAGCCTGCGAGCCAATTAACCTATGCAGCAGCATGCTTTTT
>JAZEWT010000003.1:20053914-20084002 GCA_036362905.1 Mordacia mordax | reverse complement strand
GCCCAGTGTCTGCTTTTCAAAGCGGGAGTGTGTGTGGTTTACGATTGACCTGCCATGAATGTGAGCTTCAAGCCACGCAGCTTTGGATATCTCAGCTGGAGTCCAGAGGCATTGGTTCCATCTTCTTATGAATCGCCACCGATAACTGTGCTGCGGTGAGGCTAACTAACTCCTTCCAGTGTAATGTGGAATTACCACCTCTGGTCGAGGGCTGCCACTGGGGGGTGGGGTGGGTGAGGAATGAGCACCACTCCACTAATTTTTGGAGCTGAGGTATGCTTTGATTTTGGAGACTGCATTCCCCCTTAGATAAAGCAATCTGCTTTTTTTTCTTCAAATGGACGATGGCCCTCCTGAAGTGTATTGGCAGCAAGTTACATGAGGATCCAGTATGTGGTATTGTGCTGGTTTTGTTTGAGTGCCATTAAGTCATGTAATTGGTGCACCTCGCACATCACGATGAGAATTGTACCCTTGTAGCCAAACGGACGTCGTGGTGGTCGTCCTCTGTATCGGCAGTGCTCGGCTAATGGTGAGAAGTCCCCTCATTCCTGCCACAGAGATCAATGTGCGCGCTCGAGCTCACAATAATCCCCAAACAAAATTGGTATGAAATCCGTTTCAAAAACTTTCAAAAATGCCCTTTTATATGGCCATCAATAGCCAGTTGTTGAGTTGGGTCTTGTGTGTACATATTTTGAAGTTGCCTTAGTGCTGATCTCTGTTTTAGTCCAGATTCTCACGTGTGCTTATATGTCTTCTTTTTCACAGGCACAGCTTCCACAATGCTCATCGTGTAGCCTGAATCTCCCATCCCTTGCCCCCTCGGCGCTTTTCAGCCGCCTACAACAAAGACAGGGCTGAGGCCGCGGGCTGAGGGCGCGCGCTTGCGCGATTCCAGCCATGGATATAAAAGCGAAGAACCTGGATGTTACGACGTACCTCCTGGACGCGGAGGGCAACTTCATGGAGGACACACCGAGGCCTCCGGTGCCAGGCGAGGAGGGCCAAGTGGATGTCAGCAAGGCCGTGGTTCGCTCCGGCCAGAATCAGAGCCCTTACGTGGCAAAGGGGGACGCCTTGAAGGGCGAGGCGACCACCGCTACTCCGCGCAGGGCCGACTATGACTTGGGTTACGAGCCAGAGGGGAGCGCGTCGCCCACGCCGCCGTACGTGCGTTGGGGCGAGTCGCTGCACTCGCTCCTGGACGACCGCGACGGCACGCACCTCTTCCGCACTTTCCTCGAGCAGGAGGAGCTGCCCGACATGCTGGACTTCTGGTTTGCGTGCAACGGCTTCCGCAACCTGCTCGCCGACAAGATGGGCAAGGCGGCGCGCCTCATCTACAAGCGCTACGTGGGAGACACGGCCGGCGTGGTGGCGGCGCACCTGAAGGCCGCCACGCGCGCGTACGTGCGCGACTGCGTGCTGGCGCGCGGCGCCGCCGACCCGACCGTCTTCGACCAGGCCCAGCTCGAGATCCAGCAGCAGATGGAGGAGAACAGCTATCCGGCATTCCTCAAGTCCGAGCTCTACCTGGAGTACGCGCGTGCCGCTGGCTGCTGCGGCGAGGCCAGCCCCGGGCAGCAGCAGCTGCAGCAGCAGCAGCAACAGCAGTTGCAGCCACAGAAGGGTGCCGAGCAGGGCTCTGGGTCGTGCAGCACAGGCATGCCAGTCGGATATCTGCCCACTCTCAACGAGGATGAAGAGTGGCGTGGCGCCGAGGCCGGGCTGCTCTTCATGGGCGAGCCCTTCGAAGCGTTGGCGCTCGCCAACGAACTGGGCAACAAGCTTCTGCTGGCCACGTGGGAGCCCGAGAACGACACTAAAGAGTACTAGTGAGTACAACTGCATGCTGGGGCCACTATTAACCTAAAGTGAATTGTGCTGTCGTTGCTGTGTGTTGTTTTTCGTTGACTAAAGTATACAAGTGGTGCTTTGGTTGGATGGGTTTTCGGCTTGTGTTACATTGACATCTCATCTGGGTGACGCCATGGTGCGATGGTTTACACATCAGATCTTTAATCCAGCAGTCATCCTTTTCATCCCCTGGAATGGTAGTTGAAACAATGGTGAAGTTCCTTCAGTTCCAAAATACCTCTGGTCCCCCGGCAGTATAATGCATATTGACCAAATTTTCAGGTCATCAGCGGTGATGGCCCTGACTCCATGCACGCATCAGCAGCTCATGGTAACAACATTCTTCTTGTGTGTTGGCCAGGGCCTGGTCAAGGCTGCTCGATGAAGGTGTTGACCTTGGTGTTCCCACAAATGTGTTTTTTTCCTCATTAATTGCATGGCCAAAATAACACTGATGCCACGGCCAACTTTCATTAAAGTATTAACATTTTTTCCTGTAATCTCCAGGTAGTGCCAGCCAAGTTTTTTTTTGCCTCTCTTTACCCCCCCCCCCACCTTTCCTCAGCCTTTCTCCTCAAAGCGTGCCGAAAACTTGCGCTAACATGCCGCGCGGTAGCGTCGCGATGCGGGAACATATTCCGAAGCGTTGATATAGAATGAAAAAAAAAATCCCCCACGTTTTTCCTTCCTCACAAAAAGTGCTCGCAAGGAGAGTGCGCACACAGCTTGGCCGTAGAACAAAGATTCCCACAAAAAAAAAACAAAAAACGGGAGAGCCAAGAGAGGAATCGTAATTTTTTCGGTCTGCATAGTTCTCTTTCTCTCCCCAAGATTGTTTGCAACAGGCCAGCACCGTTTGAGAGTAGCACTTATTGCTTGTTTATCCCTGCCTTTTGGGGAATATCAGCTTTCATCCCCACGTGGGAGTCTGTTATTCTGCGAGCTCCGTAACGCGCCGCCAGTCGATGCTGCACCCGACTTTTAATGCAGCAGCGCGAACCAGGAAAGCTGGGGGGGGGGGAGTTTGAGATCGAGGTTAGGGAAGTGTAGTGGCATAAAAATAGCTCCTTTTTTAAGATCTCAAAGTTGTATTCTTGAATTACGCTCCTTTCAACCTGGAATTTGGAGACGTTAAAACAGTGGGGGCTCCTGGAGTTAATTTTCCTTTTTCAAAAGTGAAAAAAATGAAACTAGAATGTGATATGTGGCAGCGCACAGCTCTGCAGCAGTTTTCAGATGTGAGATTAAAATCTCGTGCTTTATATATAAAGGGGTCCAAATATCACCACGGTCCGCTGGTCATAATAGCGGCGCTAGGGTAATTTTTTTGTTGTTGATTAGGATCTGGAGAACTTTTGGTATGACGCAATGGAAATGCTCGCCTCTTAACTAATACCGTACAAATTCTAGCGCTACATCTGTTTCTCGTAAGGGAATTGAATTCGCCACCCCTCAAGGGGCCCATTTGGTCCCTGAAGCCTCAAAACGGGCACGGCCCTTTGGTCTTTTAAAATACACGCATCCACAGCACGGCACAGCCCCCGAAATGCAGAGATGTCATCTTATCGCAGTTATCTCTTCTGGCAGCAAGCCCCTTTTTTTCCACCCCCCCTCTTCCTATTTTTGATTTATGACGGTGCCTTTAATTTTGTGAAATATTCTAGTCTACCAGCATGGCTAGCGTGAAAGGGAATGCGAGAGTAATTCATTTTTAAAGCCCCGCTTTTGCCACGCTCGGGTTGTGTTGCTTTGCAATTCACCGCAGGCTGCCGTGGGCCGGCCGTGCAATGAAAGGCGGTAAACATAACTAAAAGGATAAAAAAGCACGCACCCATGCGGTCAGCTTTCCCCCCACCTTCTCTTTCTGGCGAGGTTCAGGGTCCTTGCGGTGGGGTGGCGGCCGTCCTCGTAAAAATCCGCCGCGCTGAGGGTTGTGGAGCCCGAGGAGGCTGTGCAAATCACTACCTCGTGAAAGATTCAGGCGTGACTATTCTCATTTTGAAAGTAATCGTAGAGATAGCCTTTCACCCAGAGAGCCTCGCTTGAGTGTTTAAGGATTGGGGTTTTTTTTCAATTTCTGAGAGCCTTGCATTGGGATGTTTGGCCATTTCCTTTGAGCGTTATTCGCGTAGCCTGTGCGAGAAAACGGTAATACCCAGAGAAAACACATGTAAATGAGAGGATAATACACATCCATGTATAAATGTAAAAAAAAAACCCTTTTCTCTACTGCCAATTCCCAGCTGCCACACAGTTTTGCAGCACACGAATGTCTGCACGAACATTCAACTCTGCCGCCAAAGCATGGGGTTCCCAGGAGCTCAATAATGTTCTGCGGTCGCACCTTTAATTTTTTGCTGCGACGCCGATGAGTGGCTGTTGCACAAAGTGGGCACCAAGCTGAGAGTGCCAGAGGCCGTAACGTGGCCCTGAGTTGTGGCTAGACGACCAGGGGGGCCTTGAGCAGGAGGGAGGCCACTGGAGGAGCGTACCAGAGCGGCGAAGAAATGCCAGCGCGACCCAAAAAAACCAATAGCAGCGACACGTTGGCGGCGAGGTGGGCCCTTCCCGGTGACCGCGGTGGCTAGGTTCCCTTTGTAGATGGCTCTCCGGGTGAAAAAAAAATCCAACGCTCTGCCTCTCAATGTGGGGCCGCCTCGGCTTTGCCTGCAGACGCAGCTGCCGCCGTTGGATGAAGCAGAAAAAAAATCAACATGGATCAAACCGGGAATTTGTTTTCGCGTGTGCGTGCTGGTCACTCTGAACTCATGCGGTGCAGTTTGTGTTTTTTTCTCTCCCTCTTGTTTTATCTCTTATTCTGTTTTTTATATATCACGGGGAGGAGGTAACTGCATTGATCTTTGCTCCGTACATAGACAGAGTAGGGCCAGAACACATCTCGCGCTGTTACAGGGTGGCTGACACTTCAAAAGGGACGGGGAGAAAACCATCCTTGCTTGATAGTGCACGTGTGTCAAGGCCGATGAGCAGAGTCGGCAAGGAGTGGCGAGACGCAGAGATGTACAGTGGCATTGAGAGGTGCCTTTGTTTAGAATCCAATTAACTTCCCCCAGAGTCTTTGTTTGCTCGCATTTACATCTTGGGATTGTGTTTGTAAGAGAGGGTTTCCTGCAGATTCCGAGCCCTTTCATCTATTTCCACGATCATTCATTTCTTTATTAAGGCCCAGAGAAAGTGATGTAAAGTCTCTCATTATCTCATCTCATTATCTGAAACCGCTTAATCCTATATAGGGTCACGGTGAAGCCGGAGCCTATCCCGGAAACATAGGGCGTAAGGCAGGAATACACCCGACGACGGGACGCCGGTCCATCGCCGGTGATGTAAAGTCGTTAGCGATAAATATTGCACGTGCTACACAGTGCTCCATGGCTTGACAATCCCAGCTTTGAACCAGCCGTAGGGACAGTGGATGAGTCCGATGGTCTTCTTAATTTGAAGCAATCTTTGGAATAAAATAATAGAATGTAGTGCATTGCTGAGTTGAGGTTCAAATCACAGCCGCGGTCATATTGGTTCCATCATCAACCCTTTAGGGTTCGGTAAAATCAGTAGCACGTGGTTATGCTGCTCAGTTTGGCGAAATCAGTAACACGTGAAGGGAGCTGCTTGCTCCATTTGGTGCAAAATCAACGGTAGGAGAACTTTGACTTTGAAAAATGTTTCTGACCTTTTAGTTTATTTTAATTAAAATGTGCATGTATGACTGATACCGATATATGTTTGTGTGGTTCTCCCAATATATGCCTTTATCTTGCATCTGGACTGCATTGTTTACAATAGGGTCCAGTTTTCTCAATGGCTTCAAAGGAAAATGTTTATTTAAACAAAAAACGGAGGCTTGGCCAAAACGAAAAACACATTTTAATTTCTCTTCCAAACTATGCACAACGACCTCGCCGTGTGCCGTGGAAATGTACCACGCTGAAAAAAGGGGAAACATCTTCTAAAGGGGGGGCTGATGATTTGAGCAGTAAATGATATTTTCTATTGACGCTGGTAAAATGTTGTTTTGGGGAGATGCGTGCCAAGATAGCTCAGTCAGTTCCGCCGAAGCACAATGTAAATCTTTGGAGAAAACTTGCGGGGTTGGGGGGGGCAAGGCAGACTTTGTACGTGACGACCCTAAAGGAACACCGCAGAGCGACGCAAAACAAAGAGGGCCTTTGTTGTGTGCCCACACAAACCTGGCCTGCAAGCGGACTGATAACCATCAGATTTATGGCTGTGGCTGCTCTCATCCTCACTCCGCTAAAAGTTACAGAGTAAGCTGATTGTCGGCCTTAAAAAAAACTGATCAAAGCACTTGCGGACTCTCTCCCAAGCTTAGTGCCATTTATAACTTTTAAGAGGGCACCGTTTTAGTTAATTGCCATGTCTTCAAATACCTTACTGTCCCCCCCCTCCCCCATTTCATATTTAAATATATATGCCGGCCACCTCCAATCACCTCCCCCCCCCTCGTTCCAATCCCGTAATGTGGTTACAAATTGACTTTGCAAACAGCGGGGAGCCCTCGGTTAGCACCCGTGCCGCGCCCTCCCCCCCCCCTGCCGAAACGCTTGGTTCTAATTTATTGAGCACATCAAGCGTAGAGAGAGGGCCGACACTACAAAGGGCCCAGATGGCAAGTGCGCGAGGGCTGGTTTGGAAACGGCGCGCGTGGCACGCATGTGAGCTCGCGTCCTGTTCACAGCGTGGACAGCCTCGGCACCAGCGAGTCCCGGCTCCTTTCTAAGCAAGGGGAGGATTTTGAGGATCCATGGAAAAAGAGGGTTGGGGGGGGGTTGGTGGAGAGGGTGACGAAGAGAAGACTGCCTATTTGACGACACGGGCACACGATCGGATTTCAAAAGTACAAGTCTTGGTTGGCCTTGCTTCAACAAAAAGACGGCTGGGCAGGGTTTAAGGGTGGTTATTTTTGATCAGGAATATTTTGATTGTGAAAGAAAAAATTAACAGACAGTTGCAGTAACCCCCCTTAAATTAAATGGCGTGTAGGTTTTGTGTGCAGATTTTTTTTTTACGCGTTTGCAATGTGGCAGGATATTTTTTTTAAACGTGTGAAAAAAAGAAGACGTGTTAGTTTTCACACCGAAATTTACACTTTGGAATCACTGTCATTTGCACTTTCAGGAACAGCACACATGAAAGGGTTTACAGTGCGTTCTTGCTAATTGCTGATGCTCCCAATTAGTGGATGTCTCGTGGGAATTGTCTCTGCCTGTCCCTCGTGTCAGCGTTTGTTTTGTGAAGATTTAAGTTTTATGAGGAAACGTGTCCATGAAATCTAGGGCAGAGGTTCTCAACCTTTTGCACCTCAAGGCGCACTTAGGTCTGGACTCCACAGACCACTAAGTGGCGCTCGTGGCTTACTGATGGGTCTCAATTCATCGGTTGAGAATGGTGGATCTTAGGGACGTGCCTCACCTCATAATTCACCGCATTGTCACAATTCACCTTGGAAACTGGATTCCAAAATGTAATTTTTATTTGTAAAGTTTTGGGAAATGCCCTTTCAGTGCCTAGACACATAATGTTTATTGGGATGATTGCTACTGTAGGCATTATGAGCTTAAGAATGAATGTTGATCAATGTGTTGCTACACCCCCTAAATCTAACACAATTGCATCATGTGCACAAGCATTGTTTTCATTTTCATGGTGTATTCTGAAAGAAATTGAACAACCTTAAATAATGATAATGTATACAATCTAAATACATTTTGGGGGCAATTTAGCTTACCAGACTTTTTTCACGTCTTTTGCTATGTTCTTACATAATCTTGTCTTCACGTACCCATTTTGGGTGGTGCAGTAAGTAGCGTTGCTGCCTCACAGCAAGAGAGGTGCGAGTACGACCCTCATTTTGCACGTGAAGACGCATGGAAATAGTGGTTTAGTGTTTAATCTGCGCTGCCCTTCCGAAAGTCTGACCACACATGTCGCCAGTGGAAAATGGTGCGAAACTATGGTCCATATTCCATCTGAGATGACTCGATTGGAAATAAATAACTGGTTTGTCTTCTTGTGTTCACTTATCAACATTTGCCAAACAAATGCGGCCGAGCATAGAGATATTGTTTGCCACCTCTCCTCTGCCATATAACATTTGCTGGCGATCATAGGTGCTCACTTACACATTTACCACAACTTTTTACGCAACAAAGTGGCAATTGCTGGTTTTAATCTTTGTTTGCTCTCCTGCGTGTGTATCTGTGTGTGCTTGCCTGTCTCTCTGTGCTTGTCCATTGCGTGTGTCTTGCGTCTGCACGCTTCTGTGTGCGTGTCTGCCTGCGTGCGTGCCTGCGTGCGTGCGTGCAGCCCGAGCTTACCGTCCAAGCCCGTGCCACCGTATCACGTGAACGCCGGCCACACCTGCGCGCCAGCCACCAGCGCCAACGACAGCGAGCAGAGCATATCGAGCGATGCCATGACGGACGACAGCATGTCCATGACCGACAGCAGCGTGTAAGTGAGCCCGCGCACCAGATGGGGTGACTGGCATGAGATCCATCGCGCGGCCCGCAAGACAAGATCACGCGATCCGTAATGATTTACGTAACATAACTACCGTTGTGGTTATGTTTTTGTTACGCTTCGCATTGGATCATGATGACGGGGCATTTTCACATTTGTGTATTGTCGCGGGTCGCACATCAGGTGCCGCCCTTTAGGCCACCGGGGGCCACCAGTGGCTCACGGGCCTTGCAGCGAAGGGCATCGGCCTACAGCGTTGACGCGCAAATTGTGCTCAGCTCGAGGCGGTAACGTGGCTGACGTCGGCGCGTTTGCCGCTCGTTCACGCTCGTCACTCGCAAAGGTTCACGGTTTTAATCCCAGCGGCCGCCCTGTTTAATGACGTATTTTGTATCCACCATAAATTCCACGCGCCTTGTGCTTCGCAATGGAAATATCTCCATATTTTCGTCGTAAGCTTTCCTGGAAATAACTTGTTGATCTTGAGTTGAAACCTTTGATGTGGCACATCCCCTTTGGCGTGTGAGTGCTTAATGCACAAAGTTGGCACTTGGGTTCCTCCCGCAGAAAGCTCTTGGTATGTCTTGTTGAAGATTGCTTTGAAAGAAACATTAATTTTACTCTGCGAACATTGAAACGTGCTATCTATTTAGGCTTGAATGCTTTATTAAGCGATGATACATTCGTGGACAGCCTGTATTTTACTCGCGAGCCTTGCCAATTTCTCTCCGTGTCGAGGTTTTGGCTTTGGTGTCAAGCCATATAAATTTTGTGAACAATATTGTCACGCATTCCTCAGAATACACGTGTATATTTGCCACAGCTGACAGGGGCACTATTTTGATTGCCTACAACAAATCTCGCCAGGCGCGTACAGGTACCACATCTTCAACTCGGAATTAAACTGTCCGTAGGGCAGATGGCAGTAACTTCGCAGCTCCCCAGCCACCCATCCAGACGCAACTTTAACGTCTCATTTGAAAGACATTGCTCCTTGCAGCGCGGTGCTCCCGAGCGCAGTGCTCTGATGTTGGCCCAGCTGTGGTGTTGAGGGAGAAGTGGTTCTCATGGGGTAAACACCCCACTTTTACATTTTTTTCTCCTCCTTTCAGTGGTCACACACCGAGGTGGGAAAGGGACTGTACCCAATTTAGCTTTAGAAGTACGGTGATGATTTTTTTTTTGTTAAAGCATCTATGCGATGCGTGCCCGTGCCTTCAAAGTAAGCGTGCGGCCTTGTTTGTTTTGCAACCTCTCCGGCTGTCGGACGACTTTCCCTTGGCCGCTCACTTGCTCCGCGCGATTGGGTGAGCGTGCGATGCGCTGGCGGTGGTGGATGCCGTATCAGTCGGCTTCAAGCCGGTCCCCGCTGTCTTAAAACTGCTCCGCTCTTACACTTAGTTCAGAAGGGGCCCACGGCACGTCTCCGCACGTCGATTCAGTGTCCTCAGATTTCCTGCAGAACCTTGACTTTTATTAGCCCGTTAAGAGACAATCATTTTCATGGGTGCGAAAGAGCTGAGGAAACACCGACAAATCTACCCGCCTTGAGGTTGTGGAGGCTGCCAACGGGGCCCATTTGATCTTGGGCAGACGTTGCGCGGGGTAACTGTGACGGAGCTGAAGTAAAAAAGAAGTTGAATGTTGCCAGGCCCTCTTACTTAAACGCAGAAGAAATAATAAGTGCTCGGTTGAGCCTTCTTATTTTCTTTGACTCAAAGGGCAGGGCCTAACGTTAATCCACGCCGGCGCAGAGCATTGCAGGCCATTGCCCGGTTAAAATATGAACTGTTTATTTTTACCTCCGCTCCCTCCCCCGTTTTAGCGCACACACATATTTATTTATTTGTTTTATTTGGCCCAAGTTGATGAGAATTCACATGGTGTGGAGGGAAAAAAAATAAACTCTGCTTGTGTTCAAAAAAGAAAATGTGAAGTTGCAGCCAATACTTTGATGTAACGCCAGTTGTTTTGGCCGGAGGATCTATAAAAACTTTAAAACTTCGCTGATTTTATAGTTAGGGCTACATCGTAAATTTGCCTTTTTGCTATCCTTAAAGCATTTACTCGGGGCTTTAGGCAAAACTAGAACCATTCGAAGCCACGTAGCATACAAAGTAGGTGGTGAAGTCCTCGGGTTTTTGACTCCACATTTGTTGAGCACTCTTGCCACTGTGGGCCCCCTTGCACTGTCACCGGTAAAAAAACACAAGTGGGACGAGGGACCTGCAGAGCGGCCGGCAGACCGACCCAGAAACTCACAGGAGATGGAGAATGGGATACGTCATGTACGGGAGCTCCTTAACGACGATTATAAACCTCGACGTTGGTGCAAGCGAGTTAGCGGACAGAGCGAAAAAGGTGGTAAAAGTTGCGGCGTTGTGAGCTTGTTGCGAAGGGGGCAGGGAGGACGACAGCCAGAGGTCACAGGCAGCTGGTTGAAGGGCCGCAATGCACAGAGGCCTATCCTCGCGACGGAAGAATGTAAACAGCGGCGGCAGCCTCGCAGCCTCATCGCGCCGCCAGCCTTCCTGGTTCAAGGAGCCTGCGGTGGGAGGCTCTCGTTAATGCACAAATTCATGAAGGGGACGGTGCCAAACAACGTGGCGCTTTGGGCATCAGTGATTTGCTCTAGATGGTAAAATGTGCATGAAAAGTGTAAAACCGGCCAAAGTTATGGCTTTGGCTGGTTTTCAGCAGGGTTCGTGTTTATTTGCGAGCCGGGCATTGCTCTGTTGGTTAAACGGTCATGCTGCTGATGAGTGTCGTTGGTTTGCAAGTTACTTTTATAATGTCCAATGCTCTCGGGGCACTTAACTTTGGTGCAACCTTTTTATAAGATCACAACCTGTTGTGAAATGGGCCATCGTTAGAAGCATAGGACCAGTATGATTTGATTGCCGGTGGAATGCATGAACGGCCAGTTGTGATGAAGTGAAAAGGCAGGAGGGTGATGAGCTTCGGAGTTCAACGTCGAAGTATGAGACCGAGTGCTTTGTGCGGTCAGGTTGACAAGGAAACAATTCGTAGTGCGATATGGACAGGGATAAGTTGGTCGACAGATGGCAGAAACGATATGGTCTACACAAGAGCACTGACCATAGATGTACCATGAAATGGCGATTGTGCGATAGTGACGAGAGGGGCAGAAGAATAAAGCACATAACTATTACAAGTTGGACTGGAGAATCAATTCAATTATTAATATCAAGAAATGTTAGTGTTGGCTTAGAAGTGTGAGCGGTACCAGTGGATTGCTATGTTAGGATTTGCTGGTGTTTCACAGATTTTGTACTAAAAATAAACCCAACTTTCATTGTGGTGTTCTTGGCAAAATGGACATACTTATGAGAAATGCTCCCACGGGCTGCTATTTGGGGATAGCAATGTCGAGCGTTCCTCCTCTGTCCGTTGCTCGACACGGCTATGCTAAGAGAGCAGCTCTTAAGGGCATTTTTCATGGAGCTATGAAAACCAAGATCAACACAGACTCGTATAGTTTGATGATGGCTTACGAGAGGAGGTGGTACTGATAACGAAGCTAGGTGGCCGTGGGTGACTTTTAAGTCACGTAACGCAGTTACGCTGCGCCTGCCCCAGTCAACGTGGACGCTGATTCGCTATTTTAGTTCCCAAAGGAGGCAGAGAGATGGCTTCCTTCTTATCGGCCAGGATCCCACACTGCCAGACCACCCAGTTTCTTGTGGTTTTTTTTTCAGGAAATGTTTTGTCAGATTTTATTTTGTCCTCTCAATTTGCAAAATCGTGTTTTGTGCATGCGGCTGCAAAAAAGTAAGAGTGCCACTCCTTGCAGATGTTTAATAATGTGCCTAACTTGTCACGTCCTCTTTGTTCGTTACGGCGCCCCTATATATTTTGCTTTCACATTGCTTGCGTAACGTTCGTTAGAAAATAGAGCCTTTGATGCGTCATATACTTCAAATTAGTTTTGGCAGCAAATAGTGTCTGTTGGGTTTTTGTTCGCGTTCACGCAAAAATTATTTACGTCGGTTGAAGAGGATGTTGTCTGCTTTTAACTCGTAGAGAAGGATGGTTGTAATGTCACGATTGTACAGCCTTGGCTTTGGATTTGCCCTCGTGTAGAATAACAAGACAGGGAAGCACCACAGTAGCAGGTTCAAACTTGCCGATTGGTTTTTAAAGGGCATGGAGTTCAAATTCCAATGTGGTGCCGGTACATTACCGCATTATGCCCAGCGTGCGGTAATTATCGCAATAACAGTGCACTGTGGCAGATTGCCACAGGCTCTTGACTTATTGTTTCTTTAGCGAGTGTTGGGAAAGTGGCATCTTTGTATGGGTGGAGGAGGTGGCAGAGGGAACAGTTTTCCGAACGGGAGGACACTGTTGAAAAATTGGCACGAATAATAAGTGCATTGTTTGCTCTTTTGGGTCCTTTGACAAGCAGTGTTAAAAAAAAATGAGTTAATGACTGTGATTCATGGGGCGGCGCGGTGGCCCAGTGGTTAGCGCTGACGTCTCACAGCAAGAAGGTCCCGGGTTCGAATCTCTCGGCTCGGGTGCATTTCTGTGTGGAGTTTGCATGCTCTCCCCGTGTCTGCGTGGGTTTTCGCCGGGTACTCCGGTTTCCTCCCACAGTCCAAAAGCATGCTCCTGGATAGGTTGATTGGCTCGCAGACTAAAATTGTCCCACAATGCCCGGCGATGGACTGGCGTCCCGTCGTCGGGTGTATTCCTGCCTTACGCCCTGTGTTTCCGGGATAGGCTCCGGCTCACCGTGACCCTATATAGGATTAAGCGGTTTCAGATAATGAGATGAGAGACTGTGATTCAGTACCAGGCCTCTCAGATATTCACTTAATGAATGCATGTGAATGCATGGATGTAGATTGGTTGGTAGAATGCCAAAGCTTCCAATCTTGACCAAGGTAGATTTGGTGCCATTATCATCAAAATTGCCATCGTCATCAATTTTATCATCCGTAGGTCGATAAAGTGAGTACCACTTGGGTGCACCACTTTATTTGAAGTCGCCAGTGATTGTCAATTGGAGAGATTAGGCCCTGCCATACAAACCTTAAATTTCCTTCACACCGTATTATGACCACGAATTGCACACACACCTCTGTGCCTATGCAAATACACGTGCTTTTTGCTGTCCCATGAACCCCTTTGTAGTTTGATGGTTAGGCCGGTTGGGCGGTGGTGCTGCGGTGGAGCAGAGCGTGGCATCAGCTCACATTTTCTCCTCGTTGAGTCTGCACGGTGCCGGACCATGGATCGGCTCCGCTTTATGGCTTTCCCGAGTGAGAACGTCGCAATCAGCTCTCGCCTGGTCGTCGGCAATGCCTCCAGTCGTTCGCTATGTCAGACCACTGAAAGTCACGGGTGGCAACCCATGGGTTTCTCTTATTATTAGTATCATTTGATTGCCCGCAAGCCAAGCTAAGCGGCTGGATTGTACCGACCATAGATCGCTGCCGGGCCGCCAGCCCCTTTGAAACGCGCCAACTTGCGCCAGCTTTTGGCGTCTGTTAAAATACAGCCGCATGTGAGAGAAAGAGAGAGAGAAAAAGAGAGACTCAAACAAGCAAGTACCCCTTCGACTCCTGCAGCCCCGAGCCACCCCCCCCCCGGTCCGGAATAAAAACCCAGCACTAAGGTTACACATGTGAGCGCGAATGCATGCACCGCTCACGGTTTTTGTCAGAGGGATGTCTCGGGTCTAAAAGGAAAAAAGTAAAAGGGCGAGAGACGGGAGAGAGGGAAAGAAGAAAAAACACACAGCTTGGCTCACAAACAGAGGTAGCTACAGAAGTCTGAACGCTTCCTGGATTTGCCTCTTTGATGTTGCCTTACCCCATTTCCTGTTTGAGCAGATGTACCGCTTGGTTGGCCCTTATACGGCTTGGCAAACATTGGCTGCATTTTAAGGGCTTGCCAATGTGTGCGTGGGATAGCGCGGGTGCGTGTGGGTGCCTGCCGAGTGTGCACGCGTTTGTCTCTTGTGAGAGTGTGTGTGTGTGTGTGGTGAGTTATGCGAGTGGCTCCTGTGTCCGTGTGGGTCTGCGAGCTCGTGAGTGTCTCGCGAGTGTCTCGTGCGAGTACTCATCTTGTGCTCGTTGTGCCTCATCAGCGCGAGCGTCTGAATAACTTTGCGTCTCTGCGAAGTTGATTGTGGTTTATTGCGTGAACGTGCCTTGTGCTTGAGCATCTCCGTTTGTGTTCGAGGAGCATGCGTGCGCTTGTGCCCACGTCTGTGTGCGTGTGTGGTGCTGCATGGCACGGTTGGCATGTCTTGAAAATAGAGTGTTTAGAAATTACACAGAAGAGAGGGTCCCGTCAAGTGTTTAATCATCCACTTCTGTGGCTCATGTGTTTTTCAAATTACATTTAAGTCTGCATAGAGAATATTGCATAAACGCCCCTGCACTGTAACGTTTAATTCACGTGTTTGTAGTCAACAGGTGCAGGTGATCGTGTGGCCCCAGAAGGCTGTAACGACGCATTGAACCATTGATTGAAATAGATTTTTAGGCTTTTGAGCCGTGCATCCATCAACGTGTTTTTTGTTTAGTTTCCGATACCTCGCCGGGTTTTAATTGGTGAAGTTTTACCTGCTATGACCTTTATAGCAACACGGGTATGGGCAATGGAATGTAACAAACACCGAAGAACGTGCCAAGGAGCAGGCAAGACATGTATCTTCTGCGTATAATGGTGACAAGCGTTTGTACGCACACGTGTGCAAATCCTGCATAAGCGCAAATTATTTTATCTGCACGACACCGAGGCTTTTGTGAATGATTTTACCTTCGCTTCCCAATTGTCGATTATTCCTCTGAAACGTTGCACTTTCAACTTTGCCGTCGTACCTTTTCGCTAACATCGACCCTCTTAAGCACACTTCTGCCTTTGTCCTGACCTCAGAAGGACGTTGGAACAAGTTCGCCCATAGGGCAGGCACTCTCCTAGTGTGTAGGAATAGCCCTATAAGCAGGACGAGAGGACACATGCGTTCAAAAAAACGTATACAAGTTAGTGACATCCTGGTGACTGTTAATAAAAGTAAGGAGGGCTTGGGCAGCGAACGTCCTTGTAAATGATGCTGCCTCGTGTTTAAGATTATGGACTTGGTGGCAGGCGATCGAGGGTGCATACATGAGAAGGAGGCTGTTCTCGTGGAGATGGAGCAATGAAATCAGCTCATGTGCTGATCCTGGATGGATCGTTGCATCGGAAGGCTGTGCGAGATGGTGACGATTTGGGGAGTCTTCCCATCATGACTAGTAATTATAATGCTACATAAGATACGTCAGTAACTTTTACAGCGTCGGGTTAGGGCTAATGCTGAGTGGACGGACCCAGAGACCTGATAGTGCTGATGATCAGCTATGTAAAACCTATGACCTTTGACCTAGGTCGAAAACACCCCGGCCAAAATTGGTGACGGCCACATGGCCAGTGGCTATGAGTTGTAGCGCTGCCTGGCGGACAAAGTGCAGTAATAAAGTGACTGGGTCGTGAAGGACAAAGCCTAACGATACATCTGGTCACCCGTACATTGCAGTTTCATTTGACAGCTCTATCTTATATGAAAATCCAACAACCTTGTCAGTGGGTGGTGAGTCCACGAGGTTGTCTATTTATCAAGGAGTTTCCTCCTCCCAGCTGCCACCTCCCTCAAAATGCCACCCTGAGCAACACCCGCCAAGTCTCGCGGGCATTGCCAGGGCGTTTGGCTGGAAAACATTCGAGCGTGCACTCGCTGTCTTATTGTGTCTCTTGTCGTCTATGAAATAGTAAAAATATATTTCGGAGGCTAAAGAAGGGGTGGGTGGGGGGAATACTCTTTTGAGCATATTGCAGTTCCCAGATTTATTATTTTATTGGCAGGGCTTCACTGGCTCATCTTCAAGGATCGTGAGTGTGTGTCAGCATATGTGGCTCATGTAGAATAGTTTTTATTTATAAAGCCATGATGTAGCTCGAATGGTGTGGTGGCAGGGATTCCGTTCGTGGGATTCTGAGTTAAAATTCACTGTCGTCAAGCTTGCTACAGCCATCACGGTCATCATCTTCACCCAGTAGTCGTCATCACCATTGTCATGATTTGTCCACCGTCGGTGTCATCGTCATCCTAGCCACCAAGAAGTAGCTTGGACACACGGAACCTTATTGTGCAGTTATGAATATTTGATTCGTGCTCACCCGAGGGTCACAAAGCGCCGCACAGAGCTGCGGAGAGAACGGCACGCCAACAGCAACAGCGCCAGAACGGAAAATCAGCAGCAATAAAAAAATTTGGGTTTTTTTTATTTAAATATACACATCGTTGCAGAACAACAAGTACAATATGATCAGACTTTCAACTGTAATTTTGAAATGCAACATTACGGGTGGAAAGCAGCCACCTTGGTTAACCGGCAACAGGATTTGTCAAACGCTGGATGATATGCATAGTCTGATATCGGCCAATTAACGAGTGTTTTTAAGTTACGGGAGGAAACCTTGAGAACACGGAGGAATCGATGCAGAATAGGGGGAGAGCACACACACTCTACACAGTAAGGCTCCCCGAGCAGGACCTTCTTTCTGTGAGGTGCGGATGTTACCGCTGCGCCAAGAAAATGAAATTCCTATCAATGGCTGGGGACCCCCCAGTGCAGATGGCCTCTGTCCAGTATTCACCGGAGCGTGGCGATGCGTGTTGGCTTTCGATGTGTCGGCAGGCTGTGTTGTTAGGTGGTCAGGTGTGTGGGCACCCACGTAACCATTGAACCGTGGCACTGTAGAACAAAGTGGCCGGCAAGCATGATTACGCAAAAACAAAATGAGAAAAGTGTACCTACGCCACTCGTGAATCTTGGCGTTGCAGAGCCTTTTCGCTTTTTCAAAATGTCAAAGCGTCTTCGTGTTCAATCGGGCGTGGGGCAGCGGTCATCTTTTTCTCGTGGCCTCGCAGCTGCTTGTCGTTGGGAGAAGACTGGCCCCTGCCACAAGACGTGGAATTTTTTTTTTATCGCAGGCGCTTAAAGCCGTTGTTGGGTAGCCTTTACATATCCGTGAGTAGCAAAGCGGTTTGACGTGCTCATTAAATGTTCTAATGTTATTGTTTTGTACGGAGTTTCAGAGTTTGGGAGTTTTAGCATGCGGTCGATATTCCTGCCGCAGTTGAAGCACATGGTACTTGTTGTGGCTGTCGAGTGCAAATCTGTTTGGTTGCTCTAGTTTTTAACATCCAAGTGTCAGGGCCACAAGCGAGAGTATCTGTCTTGGCTGCGCCTCTTATCATCGTAATTGACATCATTATAATAATCATCACGGCCATCATTTCCAACCTAATTGTCTTCCTTATCACCCATCATTTTCCTTTATTTATGGAGTTGTGTACACAGGCAATTTTGAAAGCAAAAATAAGCACTCATACTAAGGAAAATAAATAATTTTCAATGTTACTTTGTTATTCATGGGCTCACTTTAAAGCGAGTTAGTGATTATTGCAGCTGAACGTGTGCGTGCACTGCGTCCGGTTTTGCCTGTTCTCCCATTAACGTTTGTAAATATAACCTCAGAGCAATGCATCAATAAGGAATATCGTTTATTTTTCAAACTGCAACCCCCAATACGGCGTTCGTTTCTCACCGCAAAGCAATCCAGTCGTTCTGGATGCGCAGAGGGGCGCTTCCAACGAGCGCCACGCGCACTTGTATTCGCACGTCTGTGCGTGCGTATGTTTGGCGCGTGTGCGCGCTCGTACGTACAGCACACGCGCGCCGATCTCTATTTAATTTCATAACCTCCACGATTAACCGTTCGCTTTGGGATTATTTTGCAAAGCACGATTACTGCATTGCGAGCTGCTGAGCTGGGGGGGGGTGGCGGTCTGGTTGGGTTGGGGAGAGCTCTTGCGGCAGTGCATAACGCGCGCACCCGCAGAACACACAGCGCACGCGCACAGACGCACAGGCGCAAGCAAGCAACACACGCGGACACACACATTTTCCGCTTTCATCTCTCGCAGCCCGTGGGCTCAGCTCTTGACGCTGGGGAGTCAGACCGGGCAGACGACTTCAAAGCGTAGTGCATTGTGACTGGGCTGCATTTGATGTGGGGGCAATGCAGGACCCCAAGGGAGCACATGGGTGGGTAGCGCAGTGCACGCCGGCGCTGCATTCGTGACGGGTGGGGCCTCCTGGCAGCCGCTGGCGCTGGCGATCCTTTCTCTATCTCGTCTCTCCTGTCCCGTGCGCTCTGTCCCGTACGCCCACGTTCAGTGTCTGCGTTTCCCCGCTCTTGTCTGCCCAACTTGTCGGACACCTCCTGCCGTCTGTCCCCGTGAGTCCTTCCGTCTCCTGCCGTGTGCGGTGTCGCCCGTGCCCGTGTCGCGCGTTGTTCCGCGTCCGGTGTCTCCAGTCTCGTAGTCCCCGTTCTGTTGTCCTCGTGCATCTCTTGTTCATACCGTGCAGCCGTTGCCGCATCCGTGGTTATCACACTGCATTGTTGTCAAAGCTGTCGACTGGAGTTGTCACCGGCCGGAGCGCACATTAACGCCAGTGACAATTACTGTTTGAACCTGTAATAGACCTCCGGTATGGTGACCTGGTCTAGAGCAGTGTGTGAACTTGAGCAGTGGGAATGGAATGCTGAAAGGAGGGGGCTGGCCATGCCGTCGCTGTGTGTGTGTGCTGTGTCTGCCTCACTAGGCACTCCCAAACAATGCTGGCTCCATCACATTTCATTTTACCAGTGTATATGTGTGTGTGTGGGCTTGCGTCTGCAGTTAAGTCACGTGAAATAATATCCCTGCTCAAGTGGCCTTTTGGCACATGCATTATCGTTGAAGGTGAGCCATTGATTATCCTACCCACCACCCCTTCGTGTGTCATACTGACCTTCAGAGGTGCTCACCAATAGCGCTTGACTCTGCAATCTGTTAGGTCTATGTGGGTGGGGGGGGGATCCTTGTCGGATATTACAATATTTTAGTTATTTATCTTTGCGTCGTGCGTGCGCAGGCGAGCGCAGTCTGCTTTGCGCCGGCATCAGAATCCCCTTCGGTAATTTAAGTCGCGCCGCCTCTGAAAAACACGGCAACCCGATGCGCGAATCGATGAGCATGTGAAAGTTGCCGGGATCTATACGCACGCGCGGCTGCGGAGCGCAGCGGGAGTAGCGTGCGGTGCGTGTTTCGGTGACCCATTAAGCGTCGCGCACTGCGCGTGCTTCGTGGAGCCGTGCACCTGCACACGCACACGGCCCCTTCTGTCGATCCGCTGCTGGACGAAGGCTTCGTGCGAGCGGGAAGCTCGGCCTGAGCAGGCCTCATTCGGGTCCGGGGATGCGCGGACCGGTGATGCCGTTTGGCAGTAATGCCACGCACCTTCAAGAACGCCGCTCGTGAAAAGCGTTCCTGCGAATCACCAATTCAGCGGGGTCACTCGCGTAACGAGCATTTAATATTGTATTCAAATTAAGTCGTCATGGAAACTGGACACATTCCACTAGCGTGTCATCAGCATGTGTTTTGCACGTGTCACATTGAGGCGGTGCACCTTTGTGTGCTGAGCACGTGTGTGTATGCAGGTCCACATGTACGTATGCATATTTGTGTGTGTTTTTTTTTGTGTGCGTGTGGGGATCGGTAGTGTAGTAGCCGGCACGTTGCGCTTTAAACACAGCAACCCACGTTTGATTTCGTCTCATTGCCAACATCGGTAACGAGCATACGATACCGGTTCCAGGCCTCCACTAATAATAATAATTGCACTTCTAGAGCGCTGTTCACCCGAGGGTCACAAAGCGTTGTGCAGAGCTGTGGAGAGAACGGCATGTCAACAACAACAACGACATCAAAACAGTTCAACTGATTGTCAAATAATGGCTGTCATTTATAGAAGGACACTTGGTCCACTCAACCTTAAATAAGTACTGGGCTGTCATGTAGGTGCTCACTAACAGCATTTAACCCAAGAGTATTTTGAGTCTAGACAGGGGGACAGTTGCCTTTGTGGTGTGTAGTGCTAGCACAGTAGGTCAGGGACCACACTACAACCGCATGCACCAAGGTTCAACACCTGACCGTGGATGCAATCAATGGCAAGTGCTTTTGTGAACCTATCCTGGACTTTCCCGAGAATAAGTTTTGAGTTAAATAAGTGTCTGCTGGTGTGGCGTTCAAACGCGAGGGAGACTAGCTTTCATCCACATCGCACCACTGTCTTCTTACGCTCCTTCACTGCCTTAAACCAACACTATTAGTAATGATGTACATCGTTAATGTATCGCAGCTGCTTGATTAAATGTTACACCTTCAGGGAACACGGCGTCATATTAATTTGCCGGTCACAAGTTATGTTTTGCAGAGTTCTTCTCGCTGTTCTTGAGTTACTCTGCCACTCAAGGCTATGTTTTAATAGCACTCTGCTCCCACCATAAGTCACGTCCTTGAGACAACAGAAGTGCTTCATGTTTCATGGATGCGAGAAGAGCTTCAACACTTGTATCTAAATGAGGGGGCAACTGGCAGCGAATTACGTTTAAACTCTTGTGGTCCTTGTTGTGTAAACCGTACAGAGAATGAAACGATATTCGATGATTTTGTGCCATTGCGGTATGGTACAACGCCTCATATCCGACTCTGGACTGCAGTGTATACAATGACTATTATGTAAAAAGGTCGGATATGTGAACTTCTGTATCAAATTACTGTCATACAGCTTTGTTTGGCGGAGAAAAATACAAACTCTTTTAAACACAGAAGTGCGTCACCGAACTTGGGAAGTGAGGGCATGTATGTGAGATTGTGTGCAAAGATCAGATTTATCAATCATATTAATGTACGTGTGCATGGCTCGATTATATGGGAATTGCTGTGATGATAATAATATTTTTACATTTATAACGCGCACGTATTCATTCACTGTCAAAGGTATTCATTCAACAGAGAACGACTCAGAGGCGCGAGGAGAGCACAGAGAGGCGGAGGAGGCTGCCAGGCTGTTTGCCAGCACCATATTGCCACACACTGCTTCCTATATATTAGGATGTCATCGGTCAATTAATTAATGAGCTTTTTTTTAAGTTGTGGGAGGAAACCGGAGAGCCCGGAGGAAACCCACGCAGAACAGGGGGAGAATACACAAACTCCACACAGAAAGGTGCCCGAGGCAGGGATCGAACCTGCTCGGGCAAGAACCATTCTTTCTGTGAGGCGCAGATGTTACCACTGCGCCACCCTGATGCCTGCAACGTGATGGCCAAAACTTTGCGAGGGAGGAGAAGCACTTGACACAGCTTACTCAAAAGAGCAACTTTTAAGAGCAATTTTCTGATTTATGAAATCGTACACAAAACTTACATCCACACCAAGCGCTGTTGGGTTAGTCGGGGTGGATATGTGGCAGCCAGATATGTAAAGATGCACTGTGTTTGCGATCAGCAGCTGTTTTCAAAAGACTCAACGTGTTTGGCTGTGTGCAGGCTTTGCACACAACATCCATTCCGAGGGAGAGAGTGGTGCTTTTGATGGCACGAATGGCAAATTCAAAGAAATAGTCATTGTCGTGCTGTCGCATGCCTGGCAGTGGTGGAAATCATCTCATCCTCCACAGATCGGCCTTACTTATTACATAATATAAGACCTGGCTGGCCTGCATTTGACTTTAACCACATGTTTGCTGGTCTTCATATGCAGCGCAGTGCTTGCTGTCTAAATGACACCAAGACGGTATGGCAATAGGATGGGAACTAGTCCGTGAGGGTGTCTGGCTTGCCACTTGGTTCCACGTCTGCTCGTTGACTGAGCCCAAGTTGGTCCAGCTCTAGCCCAACTGAGCCCTGTTGGCCCATATCTAGCACAGCAGTGGCCCAGGTACAGCATCAAAACGTGTGTTCATGCCCCCGTGTTTAATGGACTCCTGATGTTTGTGAGCTCACCCCCCTCACCTTCGTCCTTCCCATTGCCCATAGCTGTGAAGCCGACCGCAGGCACAGGGGTCATAGCGACCCAAAAACAAAAAAAAACTTTTACACATAGCAGTTTAAGAGTATTGTAGGGGTTACAGCAATGGTGTTTAACCTATTGCACCTCTGGGTCCTCTTGGATGTGGTCTCCATCTACCACAAAATAATAAATGAAATATAACTTCTGCTACAGAATAATAATAATATTCCCCACTAGGTGGTGCTCACAACCTGCTGGTGGGTCGTGGCCTAACACTAAAGAATGGTGAGGTTAGAGTTTGTTAACCCTGTTTTTATTTTTTACAATCGTCCTCGGTGTGTTTCAACGGAAACATGGATGGGTCGTTGAACAGAGTTCGTGAGGCCACATTGACCCCCTGACCGCTCGTCACTGCAGGGTCACTGTAGCTCTTAAGCGTGTGGCTTGGGTTAACGATCAACCCCCAGGTCCCTGGGTACGGGATCTTGTTTTGCTCGGCCAGGCTTGGTCACTGAGACCACAGCTCTGGCCACAAGTTGCCACGCCATCTCCGGCACAACTGGCTGTGGGCAATGAGGCTTACGAACCTAACCGGCGAACTCGGTGAGCGACACGGCCTGGCACCTGCGTCGGTGTCTTACGCCGGGAGGTTAATGAACCTGAAAGCAGCGGAGAGTGTTCGCGGCGGGTGTGGGTCCGAATGAGGTGACGGGTAAAGCAGGCGTAGTCGTCCCCCCTCGCGCGTGAGGAGGAGGAGGAAGAGGAGGCGGCGTTGGGAAGTGAGACCGTAGTAGGAGGTGTGCCTCTCTGCACGCGGAGCTGGCTCTAGGGCAGAGCGGGTAAAGGAACGAGTCGCAAAGCCCATAGGGAAAATAAGAGGATGCTCGGGGAGAATATATAAAATAATAAACAGCGGGAAGAAAGATGAAAGCCAAATCGATACCCGAAGTAAAATGTTGTCCTTGAGTGTAAACACTACAAAGAGGGGATGAAGACTGTCGTGTGAAAAGAATATTGAATTGTGCATTTTATGGTTTGTGTCGTCTTTCCTGGGGCCAAATTGCAGCGGAGTGAACGGTGGGATAGATCCGTCGTGCCGGTGTAGTTGGAGCAGATTGCGTTTCGCATTGTGCTGTCACTTGAAGTCTCCCATGTGACCTTCACTTACCCCTCGTCTCCTCCCGTGCAACTACTGTGTTGCGGAGCGTGCCGCGGCGAGATTGTTTTCAATCTCTTGACCCTGCTGTGATGATTGTGCGGCCAATCGCTTCTAAAAGCCCGAGCACGGGTTTTAAAGTAAAGGAGCGGGATAAATGTGCGACGGGGAGCGCTCGACAAAGCAGAACGATGTGAGCACCGCCTGGGACATTGGGCACCTTCAAATTGGGCGAGATTTTTTAGTGTAACGTGCCTAAAACGGTATGTTTCCCACACTCACTTGCTTTGGACATCTTTCTGCCGCGGGTGTAAACTAATACCGCTTGCTCGGCAATACCCAGCGACTTTCTGTCGCTTGGTGAAGGCGTTTTAATTTTCTTGGATGCTCGGGTCGTTTCGTACGATACGGCAACGTGCAGGAGAGCTTGCCACTTTTTGCAAATAGAACGTCGTGAAGTCTCTAAATACGCAACAAGAAAAGCTGGCGTGGAAAGTGGGTTGCAGTGTAGCATCCAGGAGGATGGCGCACACCTGTGTTGTTTATTTGTACGGATGGTGATGCAAAATAAGTTGTAGGGAGTTTTGGAACAGGACACGATCGGACTTTGACGCCTCCTTGTCAGACACAGCCACCCAGGGGGCTTTGTGTAAATGCGATAAGTCAAACTTTAAAACCGGTTCAGAAAAAAAATGCGTGTATGAAAAATTTCCTGTTCTAGGTGTGTGGGATTGAGTCATGCAGAGCAAATGAATGGGGTCCTTTGATGATGTTGGCAGTAGCCCTGCAATGTTCTAGTGCCACATATATACTGGATTTTAGAGGATGACAGAACATCACACCAGGTGCTGTCGATGAAATGCTCGCTGTGGAAAGTATAAGTGAATAATAAATGTAATTCGTGGTCACATTTGCAAGCCATACATGTTTTAGCTTTACGTAGATGTTCTCAGGTTGACATGCTCGTTCTTTTCATGATATCTTGTGGTCCTGATCTGGCATAACTCAGCCCATCTTTCATCTCTGGGAGGGTCGACAAAACACGCTCCACTTTGTGGAAGTCAACCAGCACGTGTCCTTTGGAGTGACCCGGACCCTGCCAACAATGTGGAATATTCACCTCTGGGCCAGAGGCCGTAAATCTAAATCCGCAAATCAAAATCTGCATCGCCCAGCACCCGTTTAAGCAAAGAGAGCGGCTCTAACGGCTCGCTTTGATTTATACGTTTATTGTTTTTGAACTTTGCGGCCAGGGATTGATTTTTATTTTGAAGCTGGCGGTCGATGAGTGAAGCTACGAGCGACTGCGGTTGGCGGTGACGCGCAGCTGCCCGCGCGCCGCGACACATTGCGCAACGGTGTCGAACACCGCGCGGACGCTGCCGGCCTTTTCGTGTCACCGCGCCGGCCCCCTCTGATCTCCCTGCCCTCGTGCGTCGCGCCCGGCGAGCACCGAGAACCGGTTTTGCCGAAATGTCGCCTTCGCCCGATGGCTCGCGCGCAGGCTGACAGCGCTTGCCCCATCCGTCTGTTAAGTCTACGTGGGTGATGTGTGCGTGCACGAGCTCGATTGTGGATGGGCAAAGTGTGAGGCACTGTGAAACGTTGTCCTGCGGCGTCCTGTGTGCGTGCAGGGATGGGATTCCTCCGTACCGCTTCAAGAAACAGCAGCGGAGGGAAATGCACCGGAGCATCCGGGCAAACGGACGGGTGGCACTTCCACACTTCCCCGTGAGTTGCCCGGTGCCGGACCCACGCCGCACTCTACATCCTGTGGACGTCTTTGATGTGCGACAAAACAAATATGCAGACACTGTCTCCGACACGAATCCACGTCTTCACATGTTGTCGGTGTGTAAACGGCCACTATCCAGGTTCACCCGGGTTGTCTGGTTTGCCCCACAACGGTGGGGGTATTGGAGCACAATGTTATGGCCAGATTCCCTTCCTGATACCAGCTCCCTTTAGTTGGATGGTTTGTTAATCCAGAACTTACCCCCCCCCCCCACGACCTGTTCACCAAGGAAGACCTTGGCAGGAGTGCTAGACTCCAGATCTGTTCACCACAAGAGACCCTAACAGGAGTTCTAGACTCCAGGTGACATAGCTTTGGAGTTTTTGCCACAAGCAAAACCCCTCTACTACTAAAAGGTTACAGGTATTCTGGGCATCGCCCAACAGGCGTGCACGGCTTTTTGTAAGTACCTAATTTCAGCATCATTTCTTTCAAGACAAGAAGACTCCTGACCAGATTCAATATACAGTCTTTCATCGGCAGAGTCAGGCTTGCTTGGATCCTTGCTGTAGAACTGCCGTTCACACAGCTACGACACCCTCTGTCTATACTGTGGGGTCTTAGTTCACGATGGAACTAAACAGTAGCACATGACCAAAAGGAATCTATAATGTCACTATTGATATTATACATAACAAAATAAATATTGTAATGGTTTATGACAATGATAGTTATTTTGAGCTGTTTATTTTGCTGCTGTTATCTCATTGCTCTCGTCACTTTGGTACTGCTTTAAAGGAGGTGCAGTCAGGAGTTTCTAGTGGGTACAGAAATGTCAGAGTGATCGAGTCTGCAATGGCACACCAATTCCGTTTGCTGGCCATAGTAATTTGAATATGACGTGACACTGTGACGGTAAGCACCGCACAGTAGCCCTGGCTTTCAGCCGTTGTGCAAATTATGTTCTTGACTGCTTATGACTTCGTTGCATCAGAAAACTCGGCAGGGGTTCGTTTAAGGTAAATCAGAACGATGAACAAACACACAAAAAAACCCAGAGGCAGACGGTGACGGCGGTAGCTTCGGAGAAAATTGTGAGTTGGAAAACGTGACGCGGCCAACGTCTCCCCGAGTGTGACCTTGAGCGACGCTCGATAAGAATTGCACATTTTCTAACCGCGGGAGGCCTCGGTTGGCTGTAATTGGCACGCATGCCGTTATGCCTGGTGTTATTAAAACGTGGTTACAGAATAGCCGAGGTGCCATGCCCTTGACAAGAAGCGTTTGCATTCGACACTTCAGCAATACGTTGGGATTGAGGGCGACCGTCTGGGACGTCGATTGTTCTGTGATGCCCTGCTCCGCCAGGCAGCGTGGCGGCGCAGCGGCCCACAGCACCCGTTTAGTCATCTGCCTGAGCACCGTACACGCTCGATTCCTGCTTAGCTGCCGCTGAGAGCTGAAGGGATGCAGCACCCTCTGGGTGATTTTAGATGTTCGTCACAGGATAATTGAGTGACTGGCAGTTGTTTTTGTTGTGGTGAGCATTTGGGGGGAGGTCTGGAGGGGGAGTGAAGCTGAGTCTTGGTGTACGGGTTATGCTAAATTGGCAGTTTCTAAATTATACGCAAAATTCTGGGTGGAATGGCACTGGTAAAAATATTCATTGTGATGCTGTCCTGAAAAAACCCAGCATGATTCCTTGAGGATTTTCACAGAGAAAAGTTGCGGAATGAATGTGGGTTTAATAAAGAGCTGTGTCACTTTGGAATAACATTTGCTTCAAAGCATTTGAGGGAGTAAGTTATGTCATTGAAAAACTGCTATCTTTCTTGCATTGTAAAAATCACATCTAACTTTGACGATGCTATTTTTCGTTTCGTCCACAGGTAAAACTAAATTTTCCCGTAGACTTTGCTCATGTCTACGCATGTGGTATTGAATGGATTCTTTAAAAATATGTATTTGTATGTTCAGAATCAATGCTGTAAATTGTGTTTCAGTGTATCATATATGTAATGGAATCACACAAGCCTCCGCAGCCAATAGTTGCCTTACCTTCATCAGTGTTCATAAAAAATCATGAACCAAACTTGTGACCGTGCATCAGGTTTCTGATGGGCATAAATCGTTGCACGCGTTATAAAGCCGAACGTGTTCTTCTCAGTTAATCAGCGCGCATCTTGAGATGACAGCGCACAAGCCATTAGTTTCACAGCAACTTGTAGTGCCAATTCAATTCCTCGCTGGAAATTGCCCTGATCGCTAACGCGTGCCAGCAAGGTCAATTGGGAGCGCTTCAGTCTCTCAGCTACTCGGCCGTTTGGCTTGGAAACTGATGCGCACTGAGACCATCTCCGTTGCTCTCGCGCCCGTCGTCTGTGTCATCTTGCCCCGTGTGCCCACGCTTCAGCCGAGCACGCTGCGCCACTGCGCTCGCGCAGCGCGTGCGGAGCTTTGGTTGAAACTTTAAACGGCCTCGAGTGTTTTAATTGCACGTCAGTAACCTCATTTCGCCCTTCCCTTTGATTTAGGCTTTGTTAATGCGTAAATTAGTAGTTTGGTGACTTCGAATCCCTGTGACTCGTGACGTGCACGCACCGAGTATTAACGCAAAGCACGCGTCTCTCTTGATCGAACGCGCCGGCGGCGGAGCCTTCGGCAGTTGAACAAATTGGACTTGTACTCGGCTAAGTTTCTCCCGTTAGCCGCCTGTCCTCCCTCACCGTCAGGTGGAGCCATAGCCGCTCTTAATTGTGCGCGATGCGGTAACGGCTGGCGCGGTTATCAAGGGCGTTTTGCAGCGTGGGGGAATCTCTCCAACGGCTCGAGCTCCCTGCAGCCGCCTGGATGAAACATTTTCACAACTTAATTTTGCATGCCCCAACTGCGGTTTGATGTGCTGTCGAAATTTTCTCTCCTGAAATACCAGCGTGGGGGTGGGGGGGTGTTGTGTAGGGACTTAATGTCCTGACCATCTTGAAGTTTAGTGTCAACTCGTATCTGAAATTTCTACTGATGTCTTAAAAGTTGCGAGACAGGCCAGTTTAAAGTGCTTGATAGCTGTTAAAACAAGGTTTGAGCTGGGTGCTGGGTTGCGGGGCGGAGGGAGAGGATTTTCGGGCCTCTGGTGGACAGTTAAAAGAGCTCCGCTCGGTTTGGGGAAATAGCCCCCGCATCGTGAGGTCAGCGGCTGGATGAAGGGAACGGATTGGGAAGTGAATTTTTTGGCGAAAATGAATGGACGAGCTTGGCTGCAGGCTGTGCCGAGCTGATAGGCATGCGCCGAGGTGTCTTGAAGCTCCGCGGCAGATAGCCCCGTGCGCCTGTGTGCGCCTTCTCTCCAACTTAAACGGCTCCAGTCGTCCTCTCGTCGACTCCGGTCCCCTTGCCCTTTGCACCCAAGCGGGAGGAGGGGGGCACGCTCTTCAGTGGCAGGTTTATTAAGATGAACCGATGCAGTTTGTAGTTTTTTGTGTTTTTGAACCGTGCGTGTTATTTTGAGGAGACGCTTAATTGACTGCTGATACAGCTTGTAGAAGTTCCCAACTTGTAGGGAGTGGGGGGGGGCGGGCTTTCACCCTTCAGTTCGACGTTACATTACACACTTTAAGGAGTGCGTTTCTCGCCATGGCAATTTAGGCTTAGAGCCGCGAGAGGAGAGAAATGAAAACGGTGGGCAGAAGTTTACATTTTATTTTTTTAAGGATATTTTCGACGTTTCATTCCGTCTCTGAAAAGACTGAGAAGAAAAAAAAACCCAATCATTACTGCCTTTCGGTTTGCCGGCCGCTTATGAAGTTGTGTGGCAAGCGCTTTCAATTTACTTTATTTTCTTCCAAGCCTTTTGATTTCACTTGTCTCGCTCGTCTCAATACTGGAATGGCCATTGGCTATTTTTCGTGCCTCCTTTTGTTCCGTTTTCTGTTGCGTGCGAACAAGACGAGTGCCGTGTCTCGCTCTGTGTACCAGCCACAACTTTTATTCCCTTTAAATGTCATTGGAATAAGCAAGGAGAACTTGAGCTAATTTCAAGGCGGAGGGTGAAGAGGGAGAGAGTCGGTCGAAAGGACCGTTTCGAATCATGCGTTATTATGCCCTAGCCAGTCGGAGGTCCCAGCAGCCTTGGAAAAACAAGGAAATTAATGTAATAATTAATAATTGCATTTCTGGAGCACTTTTCACCCGAGGGTCACAAAGTGGCCGCATATAGCAGCAGAGAGAACGGCGCGTCAACGAGATAAGAACGGGAAATCAGCAAACGGGGCAGGTTTTTTTGGAGTTTTTTTTTTACAAATCCGAGCTGTGGCGAGAACGGCATTTCAACAACATCAGGACAGTTCAACTGAAAGTCATACAGTAGAAATTAATTACAGAAGGACACAAAATAAGCGATAACAGAAATAGTTTGAAGTCTCGCTTAGAACCATCAAAACAGCAACCAGCTGAGTTTCTCTTTCAGAAGTAGTTGCGGATAGTGCGGAGTTAAAGATTATTCTACCGGTGTATGCGTCTCTCCCGACAAATCAATTTATTAAAGGGAATAATTCAGAAGCACGAAAAGATGCTCCGAGTGGCTCTTGTTGTGAGTTTTAAGGAGGGGGAAAAAAGACAACAAACCACCCTAATCTGGTGTCAGAACTAATTTTTATTCAAAGGCCCCGCGGTTCAAAAAGTGCCTCTGGCTCCCGTTTCAGGGATTTTTTTTTCAATATTTTTTTTTCCCTCCTCTTGCATCCCTCGTTTTATCTAGTCATCTCATGCCTCGCATTGAACCCAGCATGGTGGCTCAGAAGTATAAGGTGCCCAGTGTTAACACAGAAAGCGCAGTACAGCCGCCTGTGATCTGTGGGGGCTCAGTCACTGTTTCCCCTTCCCTTTGCTCGCTGCGATGACTCCCTTCATGTGC
>JAZEWT010000003.1:20006130-20022483 GCA_036362905.1 Mordacia mordax | reverse complement strand
GGGGGGGGGGTGGGGGGGGATGGGCTGGCGTGGGTGGGAATGGGAGAACCGTCGGCAGGTGTTGAGCTCGGGCCAAGGCTGAAGCGGCGTGAGTTTCCGTGCCGCAGCCTCCGCCAAAATCCCGCTGAATTGTCGCAGTGTGTCGCGCGATTGTTTACCGCCCATTGACACCGCGAGCGCAGTTCATTATTCATGAGGCTTGCGCTTTTGATCGCCGTTAATTCCCCTCCGCCAGATGCGTTTGTCCGCGCAGACAGGGCCCCTCTTGTTGTCGCCCAAACGTTATGGTTTTTTTCTCTTCCTATTTGAAATCCGCCTCCTCGGTCGTGGGGGGCACAAGGACCGCGCCTTGGTGGGAGGATTGGATGGTCCGCAGAAAAGAGTGCGGACATTGATATCGGCTGCAGGGCGGGCGCAGCGGTAACATGCGTGCCTCGCAGAAAGAAGGTCCTGCCCGAGGTGGTTCGATTACTGCCTTGGGCATCTTTTTACATGGCGTTTGTGTGTTCTCTCCCTGTTATGCTTGGGTTTCCTCCCACAATACCAATCCGCCACACCACTAATAAATTAATTAATTAATTCGTTGGCCTGCTCCGTCATAATAGGATGCATTGTCTTGCAAATGTTGACACTGGCTAACTACATGGCTACTTTCCACCTTCTCTTTGGTATTGTCGTACGTCGTTCGCCCACTTAGACATTGAGCGCATATGCGTGGCGCGTTATAAATTATCCTTATTACATTACCCACGGAAGGGGCATCGATGAGAGAGGAAATTCGCTTCTGTCCATGCCTGCCCTTTGATGAACGTGACTTTCGTTTTCAAGTCAAGAACATGTGCGGGCGAGTGCCTTGTTCGTTACACTCGCAGCCTCTCGCGGCATGAAAGGCGAGCGTGTCGAGCATGCACACAGCGGTGCCGGTGCGTTGGCGGCGGCTTCCGTTTAAACGGCGGCGAGATTACTCCCGCACAGGCTGATCACATGTCCGCGGTTGTTTTCCGTGCGGCCCGGTTGCGTCGCGCGCGTTTAAACTTCACGCGGTCAAAGATAGATTGTAACCGGAGGTGCACTTGGCACCGAAGAGGGACGTTCTCAACAAATGTGACTGGGTTTCGCCGTTTGGTGCCTGCGGACATGGATATTTTTCATCGAAAGTGTAGTAAGTGTCATTCGTTAAAGTTCGTATGTGATTATTTAAAATTGTGATAAGGTGGCGATAAGCTTGTTCCAGAGTGGGGAAAACGGAGCTGCAATCGAAATCAATCTTCTAATTGACTTAACAGTGCGATCCTGTGTAGCACAATTTACGTTGTTATAATAATCCGTAAAAGTTGGTCAATGCCACGCATTCTCTTGCAAAAATATGTCTTGATTGAAAGTCTTATCAGAACCACACAGTGTAATTGTTCTGTAACACTTATTCTTGTACAATATTTACTCGTTTTTCTATCGAGGTTCATTTTACTAACTTTAACAAACAGCTCATGCGAATTTTATATCTGGTAGAGCGAGTGTGCTCAGAATGGTTGATCCTCAATCTCAAGTTAAAGTCCCGCTGAGGGATTTACTCAGCCAGTCATTCGTTCAGTGTAGATAAAAACGGGTTCCACCTTGTGGGGGGGAGGTCACCTCTGGGTCGTGGGCTTCCTGTAGCGATCGGATTGTGGAGTCTGCACAACTGGCATTTGGATGAGCACGACTCTGCCCGTTTGGCTTCTTGTTTGTGTATCCATTGCCACGGCTTCACGCCGATGCCTCCTGCGCATTTCTTGCCGTTGGCCGTCAGTGCCGCGCGACCGCCAGCGCCGCTGCAGAAGCGGCCGGCGCTCTGGCGCCGCGCGTAGGAGAAGCCCTCCCGTCTCCTGAGCGCCCGCCCCCCCCCCCCCTTGTCCGTCCGCGCCGCAGGTATTACTTCAAGAAGGCGAGCGACGAGTTCGAGTGCGGCGTCGTCTTCGAGGAGGTGCGGGACGACGGTGCCGTTCTCCCCGTCTTCGAGGAGAAGATCATCGGCAAGGTGGAGAAGGTCGACTGAAAGTGAGCCACGTCGACGCGGAGCCTCCCGCCGCACGGCCGCACGGTTCGCCTGTCAGGCGCGGGGGACTCGCCCGCCGGAGAGAAGGCAGCGGACTCGCCGCGGCGGCGCGGAGCCTCCCGCCGCACGGTTCGCCTGTCAGGCGCCGGGGACTCGCCCGCCGGAGAGAAGGCAGCGGACTCGCCGCGGCGGCGCGCAGCCCCTCTCCCCATCCCCCCCCCTCCCCGAGTGGCGACCGACGTTTCAGTTTCCCTCTCCTCGAGATCGCGCTGCTCTGCAGCGACGGTGGCCACGGAGGCCGCCGGGAGGCGGGGAAGAGTTTTGTGTCGGGGTTTCCGCGGCCACGGCGCCAGCACGACGCGAGGCACCGCAATGTCGGAAGACTGCGAACGAGCGAACGCTTGTTTTCAAGATAGACGTTTACGGAACATCTGTGACGCGGGGATGGGTGAGGAAGGAAGAAAATGTGTACAAAAATATATATATTCAAAAGAATGCTCCCTCTGCTGCTAAATACGACTGGGATGAACGAGGAAGATTAAATGTTTTTTTTATACTCTTGTCTGCCACACTGCAAAGGGCACATTGGCTCCTGGCCATGGGGGAGAGAAAGGTTGAACTTGATTTCATGACATTCTCAAGAAGAGAGGCAATATGGTGCTTGTTAAATGCTTCCTATTCAGTATCTGCCCATTGCATTGGTGTGTCAACGTTAGAGACTTATGCAAAAATGGATCAAAACTGTGTAAGAGACATGTGTGCGTGCGTGTGGGAGAGAGAGAGAGAAAGAAAATGTCGCAACATTTTTTTTTAAGCATGTGAAATGAGAAACTGTTTACATAAGCTGTGTAACCTTTATCGGATGATAATGTGGTGTTAAGCCGAACACTGACTAACAGGGTTTGATTCAACTAAACCTGTACAGGCTTGATTTTTATTATTATAATATTTTTATTATAATTTCTCTTTCATGTGCGTGACTGCCAGATTTGTTGTTTTTTTTTATAGATGTGAAAGTCAGTGTGATGTTGCGAAACTAAAGTATACTTTATCCGGCCTTCTGTACATTCAGTCTTCAAATTTTATGCCGTTAAATGCCGATTGTTTTCTTACACTGGATTGTGTGCGGCTCCGACCGCTATAGGCATCGCCGTAGACCACTATTAAACAGGGGTAATCTTCGGTCTTTCAGTTGCGCAGAAAATAATTACACGGTGAAACATCGCGCGGCAGCCGTGTCTCGAAGGACCCTGCCTTCCTCTGATCTTTCACAAGCTTCAACGGAAAGACATTTGAGAATCGTCGCGTAATTGGTACGTGCCTACGCGTGAAGGGTTCATTGAATTAATCGGAGCATGGGGTGGAATCAACTGAACTCTGAAGCCAATTGGGGTCGCTGTGCGGCCGAGTGGCCACCAACAGGTCTCAGCGCGAACTGCATCGTTCTCAGCAAAACGTAAAATTGTTGCCGGCGAGCTCACTGTCGCGTGGGGTTTCAGCTGCTTTGGATTAGTCTGTGTGTGTCTCGAGCCACGAGCCTGTTGTCAGACGGAGCATTGTATGCACCACCCTCCTCTCATTTCTACCTTCGTTTTCTGTCTTGCTTACTCTCGATTGGTGTCTGACCACTGATACTCGTGCTGTGTCGTTCCAGCCGGTACCTGGACGTGTCGGCACCCTTGGTGAACTTTTCTTTTTTTTAAGTTCGTGACGCCAACCTGTGCGCGTTTTTAAGTCGGACAATTTCCGCGTTGGCGATGCAATACGAACCCACAACTCCATCGAAAGTGGCTCGCCACGTAAATTCCTGTAGTGGCATAACTGTCATGACCTGACAGCCTTGATCATTTCACTGCTGGATGAAGGTAGCCCCACATTGTTTTCATTCTCCCACGCAGTTGGTCAGATCGTTGCACCATCTCCTTTCTGTCCTTTATTTTCTTGTTTCATATTTTTTTTCTAACAGTGTCCCAATTTTTTTCTGATCCAGGTCATAGCAAGGAAATATGCACTGATTTAAAAGCTTTCCCCCGAAGATGCATTGGAATCTTGCTATTCATCGTCAGATTTCCAAAAAGCACTCCAGCCCTCTCTTGCGGGCCACTTAATCTCATCAAATTAATCTCGGACCACTTTTCAATCACATCGCTAGATACTCGTGGTCTATCAAATTCCAGCTTTTGTAGACGATGAAAATGCATTTTTTCCATTGGAAGCTAGTGCGGGTATTTAAGCTTTTATATTCCAGAGTCTTAATAATGCAAAATGTTTTGTTTTTATTTAAAAAAATCAAATTGGAAGAGGCCGGTCTGAAATGGAGTGGAGAGTGTGACACCTTGGTGGAGCAGGAGATGATTGGAAAAATCTAATTATAAAACATAAATGGGGAAGCATCATCTCACACGTTCTGACTACACAGTCATTGTAATAGCACGCAATAGAACTTAATCGCAGGACACCGTTGAACTTAACAAGGAAGGTACAACCATAATCGAGTTCAGTGTATCCGTTCAACTGAAAAGTCAGTTCACTCCACACACTTGAGGCTCAACAGAAGCGTGACCGCGCCAAAGCCCTGCGACACACTCGTTACGGTGCAGGGATTGCCCGAAAATGTTGGCGCCGCGACCCATTTGTGCGTCGAAAAGCAAATCCGCAATGATGTTAAGCTCTTGTTTGTACAAAGCCTGTTTCGCACGCGCGTCTGTGTACTTCATTTTTGAACGGCCGCGTTCCTTTCCGCAAAACTAAAAAAAATGCTGGAAGGCAGCGGTGAGGAATACTTGCGGGGTGAGCTAAGTTATTGTTGTTGTGTATCTCCAGTGTACAGACCCGCCGTTTCACGCGCATTGTACAGAATGTGTTAAGGCAGCTAGCTTACTTAATGACGCGTGTTTGCAACATGGCAGTGTTCCCAATTATGTCCTGTTAGGATTTTTCAGCCACTACTTATAGGAGAGAAAAATCATCGCAAACTTCCCCCTGTACCCCCTTATTGTACATGTGTGTATAAACGACTTGTAATTTAACGGACGCTACGTGGAATCGATGCGTTGTGTAAAGGATTTTTTTGTTTTGTATGACTTTGGAAAGTGCAACTTTGCCCCCACTCCCACCCCCTTCTCCTCTCTCCCTCCCGATGTCTGGTGATGTAAATGCAGCGTTTCTGCTGATACTCTCATGGGTTAATAAAGTATTAAATGGTTTGAACTCAATTAAGTTATTACACATGGACTCTAGCGGTAGCAATTGGCTAAGCTAGGTTTAAACTGCGTTGCAATGAATGACATTCTATCATGAAACCGTACTGGTCATGCATAATGCAGGTGAAATGTTTGTTCTCAAACGCGAGCCAGGATAGTTGACCACAGTAATGTTTCGTTATCAGCCATAACACAGATGTTTGCCAGTCGGGTAAACGAATAACGAATCATCATTGGGATCGCTAAATTGCATTCATGGTTAAACAGGCGATGCTTTCCCTTTGGTTTTACAATGGTAAGTTAGGGCCCACGTACTGCATCCCTTGGCCCAATATTGACATTCGGTATGACGTAATTGGCCAATCGAAGCTTGCGTTCTCACGAACGCGTGGAATTGCCGTTGGGTGAACATTGGCAGGATTAAGCGGGTATTGATAACGAATGAACATTGGCGTCACACGGTCGCTGCTGTCAGTACGGGCAGGGCAGCACGCCGGACGAACGGGGGACGTTCAGTCGACAGGACCGCCTGTCTCCACGTCACATTGGTGAAAGGGGGGGTCTCTTCAGCATGCAGTGGATCGTGACTGAACCAGTAAACCTTGTACCAGGTGCTTTTAAGATTGTTCAAAACAGAGAAAGCGATTCAGAACCTTTAAAATAACACTCCCGGCGAACTGGCGTTATAGAAACATAAGTAATCTAATAACAATAAAAGTATAAAATGCTGTGCCGCAGTCTGCATTGTTAACCAGCGCGAGGGCGCACGTAACGCTGCGTCGTCGGCGCTGCGGTGTGTCTTGTTCAAAGGTTGCTGTGTATTTGTCGACATTCTGTGCACGGTGACTGAGGAGGTAGCGCTGGGTGTTTAAAGCTCTCTCTTGAAGAACACATCCGCACCCGATTTGCTTGTTCAGGGCAGGACCTCAGACTGGGTTTGAAACCTCCTGTTTGTTCGGTTTCAGGCCCTCAAGTTGTACGTTTTTTATTGAGGCACATTTGGATTATGTACATTTTTTTTATCAATGCTGTTCATTTCACCTTTTAACCCCCCCCGTTCCCCCTGCCCTCCCAATGTGTAAGGTACAGTAAAGCTGTATGTGTAAAGATGTAGCATTCTATAAAATAAATATTATTTTTCCGAGTAAATGACGCAACTTGTTGGGCTCGTGCTCTGTGACTGTGCGCGCGTGTGGTTAAGTAGCTGCGAGCTGAGTTGGCCACAGTTCTATCCCTGTCCATGGATAACATCAATGGTGGTCATCTGAACCTAGTTCTCTGGGCATCGCTTAGGTCGACTCAGCCTTAAATGACTGGCTGAGAGCACCGAAGAGACAACGATGGCCAAGCGTGGTGATGGCCACACCACTTCCTGCTCTATTAGATGCTTGCTAATATAACTCTCCCCAAGAATCAATATATGCTGTGACACCAATTCACTCTAGAATACATGCTTAGATAGCTGTGTATTATTACGACAGAAAATACCCAGTGAACTTGCAAGCTCTGGATGCGGGATTTCTACGATACAACGAACCCTGTAATTTGTTGGATTCGGCATTTCAGACTCAAAGCGATCTACACTGAAAACCCTATGCAAAACCACAACAAGTGGAGACAAACGTTTATCTGACACCTGCAACGACGACGCGACTTTCGGAAAAAGAGGGGGTGAACACATGAGTTTGCGCTACATTAATCGGTGGACCGCCAAGGTCCACCTTCAGAAGCCTGACGATTCCACCAACGTCGGAGGCGAAACGTCTTAACGTAGTCACGGAACGCTGGACAACGTTATTCCGAAAGAGTAAGCACTGGAGAGCGATTCTCAATGGGCAAATGAAAGCGATGATTTATCCTTCGAGAGTTCTTGCGAGTGTCCCACTGTGGTGCTCGTAAGACGAAGCACGTTGGTAACTGACCTTCACTTCATACCGGAACCCATGGGCAGCAGATGCCGTGCTGACCACGTGGTGGGAACCCTTCCCCACTCGACGGTGTTCAAATGAAACGTGAGTTTCTCGGGAGGCCTGGAGATTGTTATAATATAATTATAATAATGTATTACGTTACTGCAGCCCCTTTCGCTCAGAGGTCTCAAGGCGCTGCAGGAAAGCTGCCGATTAGTGGGGGGGAGGCTGCCATGTGGTCAACCGACGCCAGCTTGCCAGACACTGCGCCTCCATTATGTTTTCAACCCGTAGGAAACACAAGCAGTACGAGGCGGGGGAGGGGTGGGGGGGAAGGGCACCCGAGGTTTGGATCGAACCGCCCCAGGCAGGACTCTGTGTGAGGAGTAAATACATTGTCATAATATAAATACATTATGTATGTCAATGTATTTTACCACAGAGTGCAGACCATCGCATTCCCATGGATTCCTCCACACAGCCCAACCACAGTTTCAAGGCTCGGGGCCAGTGTTTTGCCAACCTGCATCCTGTAATTAAGAACCACACCTACCGGTACCGTTGATGGAATCCCAATCCCTTCCACTGCGGCTGCAGGTGAAGTGTGGAAGAATGCAGAGAACCTTCAAATCAGAGAGCAATAGACGTTGATTTATTATTAATATTAGTGGTGCTTTGAATAAACAAGCAATGCGCAATGAAGGCTTCTCATCTCATCTCATTGTCTGAAACCGCTTAGTCCTATACAGGGTCACGGTGAAGTCGGAGCCTATCCCGGCAGACACAGGGCGCAAGGCAAGGATATACCGACGACGGGACGCCGGTCCATCGCCGGGCATTGCGGGACAATTTTAGTCTGCGAGCCAATCAACCTATCCAGGAGCATGCTTTTGGACTGTGGGAGGAAACCGGAGTACCCGGCGAAAACCCACGCGGACACGGGGAGAGCATGCAAACTCCACACAGAAAGGCACCCGAGCCGAGAGATTCGAACCCGGGACCTTCTTGCTGTGAGGCGACAGCGCTAACCACTGGGCCACCGCACCGCCTCGGTTAATTATCCTACTGAGTAAATTGCCCCGGTGCCCAGGGATGTACTGGCATCAAATCCTGGGTATAGCCCCGCCTTGCGCCCTGCGTCTGCCGGGATAGGCTCCGGCCTCCGCGACTCTCTATAGGATCAAGTGGGTATTGATGATGATGATTATTGTGTAGGGCTGCACGGTGGCCCAGTGGGTAGCGCTGTCGCCTCACAGCAAGAAGGTCCCGGGTTCAAATCTCGGCTCGGGTGCCTTTCTGTGTGGAGTTTGCATGTTCTCTCCCCGTGTCCGTGTGGGTTTTCGTCGGGTACTCCGGTTTCCTCCCACACTCCTAAAACATGCTGCTGCATAGGTTAATTGGCTTGTAGACTAAATTGCCCACAGTGCCCGGTGATGGACTGGCGTCCCATCGTGGATATATCCCTGCCTTGCGCCTTGTGTCTGCCGGGATAGGCTCCGGCTCACCGCGACCCTGTACAGGATTAAGCGGTTCTGACAATGAGATGAGATGAGATTATTCTGTATGAACTTCAGGTGCATTGGTCAGAGTTTAAACCCTATAGTGGTGCGGGTTTGCGGTTGAGAGTGAGGGGCGTGTGTGGGAGCAGATGGCAGAGGGGCGATTTAAAATGAATTCCTTATACCCCATGGGATGGAACGATTGTCATTTATCATCGAATACGCAGGGCAGCTCGGCCAAAAGAACAGCGCACCTTAGACAACGTAGACATGCTATCCCCAATGAGTACCTTCTTAACTTTAAACCTCAAGGGTTTAAAACTCAACGAAGGCATTCAAATCAAACATAAGCTCGAAGGAAAAATAAAACGTGAAAATAAGAGAAAGATTAAAGCCCTAAAATAGTGCAAATATTGAAATGCGACACTGAGCTGGTGGTGTTCAGAGATTCATCACTGAGTTCGGTGTCAGCGAGGTGCGGGTTAACACACATTCTTTGCAGATGTCAGCCACGTGTCCTGACAAGGCTGTGGGTAGATGAGAGGGGGTGTGGGTAGATGAGAGGGGGTGGGTAGATGAGAGGGGGTGGGTAGATGAGAGGGGGGTTTGTAGATGAGAGGGAGTGAGTAGATGAGAGGGAGTGGGTAGATGAGAGGGGGTGGGTAGATGAGAGGGGGTGGTTAGATGAGGGTGTTGGTAGATGAGAGGGAGTGGTTAGATGAGAGGGTGTGGGTAGATGAGAGGGGCGGTCGGTAGGTGAGAGCAGATATGGGTAGATATGTACAGAGGACAAATCTTGTACAGCGCCGCGCTGGCAGTGATGCTGGGGGTAGTGGAACGAAGTTTTTTGGTTTCTAAAACATTTGTTTTACCTTACGTTTTGTCGATATTTTTATAATGGAGCAAGTGTTCGTATATTTGTCCCCACTCAGGGCACCGGTTTGATTCGCTCATAAACGTTCATTTAATATGCACAACGCCAAGGCGTTTATGTCTTATTTCAGATTCCTTGTCACTCATTCGTCACTCGTGGAAAGCTAACGCTATAACCACCGTGATATCCGAACTTGTCCACAAGCATCACAAATCCTTCCTTCGGCGTTCTTGCGCCCTAATCCTGACGTCAGAAGAACGTGTTACAGGCTCGGAACACGATCACCCTGATTGGCGGGCACTCTGCTAGCAGTAATGATGACGACGGTAACGCGTTTGATAACGAGCTGTGAAGAGTGCGTTGGGGGACAGTTGTGTTTGTGCAGCGTGGGAGCGGCAGAAGAGCGGCCACTAGCGGTCAAATCCATGGGTAACCCCGACAATTGTAGCCCCCTACCTCCCCTGGTGGGGGCGGGCGGCGGGGGGGGTTTCAATCAGTGTGATGAAGATGGGTGGTGAGGGAGGGTCATCATTGAATTTTGCCTGGGGCCCCAACATCACTAAGAGCGCCGCTGGTAGTGGTGGACGCACGGCGCCACGAACACGATGACCCAATGTCGGCTCCACCGCATCACCACGGCGGTGTGTGTCAACATCGCCATCAAGGACACGGCGGCGGCCGGGCGTGATGCTAGCCACCCACCCCATCGTCTCCGAGCCGTCTCTCCTGCCTTTGTTTAACGAATAAATATTCACGGGCCCGTTCGCCGGGCACTCCGGTTTCCTCCCACAGTCCCAAAAAAACACGCTGCTGCATAGGTTAACTGGCTTGCAGACTAAATTGCCCGCAGTGCCCCGGATGGGCTTACGTCCCATCGTGGGTATATCCCTGCCTTGCGTCCTGTGTCTGCCGGGATAGGCTCCGGCTCATCGCGACCCTGTACAAGACTTAGCGGCACGGCGCTCGGATCAGTCGCGACCGGACTGTGCGTGAGAGCAGCTACTGGAAGCGGATATGGAACCAGGTTCCACGCCTCGTGAGGATTGCCATGGAGAGCATATCTCATTGATGAGAACCTCATCTCATCTCATTGTCAAAGACCGCTTAGTCCTCTACAGGGTCGCGGTGAGACGGAGCCCTATCCCGGCAGACACAGGGCGCAAGGCAGGGATATACCCACGATGGGACGCCAGTTCATCACCGGGCACTGCGGGCAATTTCGTCTGCTAGCCAATTAACCTATGCAGCAGCATGCTTTTTGGACTGTGGGAGGAAGGGAGGAAACCGGAGTGCCTGGCGGAAACCCACGCAGACACGTGGAGAGAACATACAAACTCCGCACAGAAAGGCACCCGAGCCGAGATTCGAACCCGGGACCTTCTTGCTGTGAGGCGACAGCGCTACCCACTGGGCCACCGTGCCGCCCATGAAGAGAACCATTCGTTAAAAAAAACCATTGCACTAGAATTTTAGATAATTTAATGGATAGCAACACTGTTATAAAGTCTGCTTATTATGCTGGGATGTACTGGCGTCACATCCTGGGTATTCCCCCGCCTTGTGCTCTCTGTCGGCCGGGATAGGCTCCAGCTCCCCCGCGACCCTATATAGGATTAAGCGGTTTCAGATAATGAGATGAGATAATGAATGAATGCATTATTATAATAATAATTGCACTTGTAGAGCGCTTTTCACCCGAGGGTAACAAAGCGCTGCACAGAGCTGTGGAGAGAACGGCATGTAAGCAACAACAGCGACATGTGAACGGCATTATTATGTTGGGCGGCAGGGTGGCGGAGCGGTGAAACAAGGTCCTGCTCGTGGCTGTTATATTCCCGCCTGGGCGCCTTTCTGTGCGGAGTTCGTATGTTCTCCCCCTGTTGTGCGTGGTTTTCCTCCAGGTCCTCAAGTTCCCCCCTCCCTGTCTCTGGGCAGTTTCCTAGCGCCACTGAATTTCCTTTCGAACGAATACTTTCGACATTGAACCAAACTGCGCTTCGCGTTCTGAACTATAATTATTATTGTTATGAAGTCTGGGGCGCTGATTTGCAGCCATGGATGGCGCGAGCGACGATTGATGTCCAAACCTGCATCTCATGCATCAGCCCGTACCTACCGTGCGTGGTGAAGTATGGTCAAACAGCATCCTTGGCTGACATGGTGTGGGCTGAGGCTTTCCTTCAGCAATGGATTGACACAAAAAAAGCTGACGTGAATGTAAGATGTATGCGCTGGAATTTCACTGCCCGCTACGCTTACATTAAGCAATTTATTTTCCATTATAATGCCATTAGTGCGCAGAGGTATTATATTTCAACGTTAATATTGTTTTCGCTCACGAAACACTTGCCCGCGCTCGATGGCGACGATACGTAAGGAAGGCTGACATTAGTAACGCAGCGACGCACACGTTCCGGGTGAGCTACAAATGTGATCACGACTCCCCTCGGCTTGACAAGTGAACACAGCCCACAGGGCCTTCCTCCCGACGTTGAGAACGGGGGCCTGGAGAAGGGTCCGCCTCGTGTTCGTTCAGTTGCTCAGGCTGCCGCCGCTCGGGATGATGGTGCGGTCGCACAGCTCGGCAAGAGATGATTTACGGGCAGCGGAAGATAGCAGCGCGTGACGGAACGTCTGTTTAGGTTTGCGCCGGAGGCGCCGCCGACATGCTCTCGTGCTCGCGCTGAGTATTTATCAGCGGGGAGCCCTCAGGATGGCGGAGATAGGCGGCGGCGGCGGCGGGGGGGGGGCAAGGGATGCTCGTGGAGACCCCCGGGGTCACTTGCTTTTCGTGGCGTCCCCTACAACGCATCGCACATTCCTCACCACACACTGGGCTTGACAGAGGGCCCTCTCAGCACTGGAGTCGTGCATTGTCTTGCGCTTGTGTCATATTGTGACTCCCATCTCCAAACAGCTCGGATTTGTAAAAAAAAACCCAAAAAACGTTATTGTTGCTGATTTGCCGTTCTTATGTCGATGTTGTTGACGTGCCGTTCTCTCCGCAGCTCTGTGCAACGCTTTGTGATCCTCGGGTGAGAAGCGCTCTCGAAATGCAATTATTATTATTAATGAGCGCTCGCGAGATTTGTATCTGCACCCGGGAGCTTCAGCCAGTGATCGGAATTCTGCATTTCGATGGTGGGTGGCCCAGATTTTCTTTAGGACAACTGCGGTTGACTTTTCTCAGTAACCGATTTATCTACTATGGGTCAATGATGGGCCACGATAGTTAAAAGATGATAATCTCATCTCATCTCATTGACAGAAACCGCTTAGTCCTGTACAGGGTCGCGGTGGGACGCCAGCCCATCACCAGGCACTGCGGGCAATTTTGTCTCATCTCATTATCTGAAACTACTTAATCCTATATAGGGTCACGGTGAGCCGGAGCCCATCCCGGAAACACAGGGCGTAAGGCAGGAATACACTTGACGACGGGACGCCAGTCCATCGCCGGGCATTGCGGGACAATTTTAGTCTGCGAGCCAATCAACCTATCCAGGAGCATGTTTTTGGACTGTGGCAGGAAACCGGAGTGCACGGCGAAAACCCACGCGGACACGGGGAGAACATACAAACTCCACACAGAAAGGCACCCGAGTCGAGATTCGAACCCGGGACCTTCTTGCTGTGAGGCGACAGCGCTACCCACTGGGTCACCATGCCGCCATAAAGATGATAATGGTTTTATATGTGTTAAAATTTGCTTTGAGAGAATTCATGTCGTATGTCACTTGGTTACAAAGTACTCCAACACATATACTGATCAGACAGCGCCTGAAACAAAACAACTTCATGGAGATGTTATTGATGAAAGAACAGGTCTTGAAAGCAAGTCTCAATGGATACCGCTCATATATAACTTGTGGAGGTTGTCACGGCTCGATGTATGTGCATATCTCTCCGCAGCCATTGCTTCAGGATAGCCGTGTCGAATGCTCCATCTCTCACCTTCGCTACGTTTCAGAAATAGCCTGATGATGCCTCCAATATGGAAGGCGAAACGTTGTGAAGGAGAGAGGAGGAACACTCGGCCCAGCTATCCCGAAACAGCGGCTATGTAACTCAACCAACATCTTCATTATCACAGTTATATTCCACATCTGCCGGTTTACAAATCTGCGTATTATCCACTCTGCCTCTAATCGTGGTCTGGACAGGAGATGCAGCGTGAAGTCATGAACGTGTCACGGGTTAGAGAGAGGCTCTGGGTTTCGCGAGTAGGCAGTCTCATGATAATCACGTCTCACGTTTATACAGGGCCTCCGACGCAGCAGGGGACCAAAGAGGTTGCAGGAAACCACAGGGAAATGGAGGGAAGCCAGACAGGCGGTCAGACGGCGCCAACCCATGCGTGAGCGGCGCGGATGGCGGGTAGCGACCTGGCGCTTTGGATCAAATCCATCCGCGTAAATAAGTGAGTGTGTCTCCTGTGGGAATAGCGGCGCAGGAGACGCGGCTCGCGGGCCCGGCGAGACCCCGGCTGAAGGTAAATAAAGATAACGTCTCTCCGTGCCTTTAAAGCGGAATGCGCAAGAGAGGCGCGGGTCGATTGTTGTCTGGTGACAGCCGCTGTGTTTATGTGGCAACAGGCGCACGTGTGGCATGCTCAGCGCAGTCGCTCATAACTTTGCGCCTCTGCGTGTCTGTGTTTGGCATCTTTGAAAAAAAAAACAAACAAACTGTAATATCGGTATCACGCGCTTCGTTATTGAGACACAAAGCACGGGGTTTATTTATATAAAAAAAACGTTGAATAAAATTGCCAGTGTCTTCCCTGCTTCCGACCACGGTGTTGGCAGCCGACGTCCTTATCTGTCGATCAGGGGCGGTCTCAGTGTTTCTGGGGCCTCCTGGCAAAATTAACCCATGACCCCCTGCCCCACGCACTGATGACAAAGCACTGAATCCTCTCAATGAACGTTGCAATCGTGGACCTCAATAGTAATCTCGGAATTAATGGATTGTTTTTTTTGTAACAGTTCACCGAGCAGTGCGCACGTACTCCTGTGTACGCGATGATGGCCGCATGCTCTGACAATTCGCTGCTCAGCGCGAGTTACGAAATATGCAGCGACATTCCTTTTACAAACCCTCCCTCCGCTCTCCTCGTTCTATTTTCTCGCTCTCGCTCTCTCTCCCCACTCGCCTTTTTGTCTTTGCAGCGTGTTTAATATTTTGGACAATGTTCGCTGCTTCGGTGGCTCCTGATGGACGTGAAGGGTTCATGATGCAAGCATCACTGACACTCATCAAGCGCGGTTGCGCCGCCGCCGGTTTAGTCCATAAGCTCGTCCACCTGGTGAAAGAAATAATGTAAAACACTTCCCCAGCGTGCGTTATAAACCCTGACAGATCTGTGCAATACACCAGCACACCTTGCGCCTCTTCCAACATCGACAGAGACAGCCGTAACCACGGCCTCTAATCCTCTGATGTCATGCGACTTCGCTCGTGTACACTCGGTCGTGGATTAGTCCTTAACGCGATGACACCCCGTTCGAAGATGGAATATTCCAGTGAACCACTCCGTGCTGCTGTGGTCTCTGGGGCAACGCTCCTGCAGGTGTGAGGTATTAACTGGATTGTGCCACGTTTTTATAGGGGTGTTGTGCTCTGCTTGTCCGGTTCGAGATGTTCCGGCCAGCCCAGAGCCTCCAACAAAAGTCAAAGGGCCTATAGGTTCAAATAAACAAATGGGCGAAACGCATACCTACCGGTGGCCCAAAGCCAAACGCGGAAATTCTACATTTCCACGGCAGGGTTTTAGCCAACACAGAACACCACTGCTGATGGTACGCGAACACTTTATTTTCCTCTAGGAGGATAACATGCGAATATACAGCGTCTCTCCGAATATGCAGTCTATTGCGAAGTCTGCACGTTTAAAAAACTATTCCAACATTTTATTAGTAGACAAACACCCTTCTTATGTCTGTTTACATAGTTCAGGAATGTAAATGCTCTGATGGGTCGCTACACCAAGCGAGGCAGAGTGGCACCTGTTCTCTCACATGGCTGTATGTGTATGTATCGTAATGAGAACTAATTAACTATATATAGTTTAATTACGCCATGGCGCCAGTCTTCAGATAGACCCTGTATATATTTAGCTGCAACGCATTCCCAGCTCAGGGAATGATCTTTGTTCGGAGGCTACTGGTGTAATAGCCTCCAGGTGGATACAGAGGGAGAGGAGGGACAGATCTTCATGGGGGGTAATGGCACCACGGCAAAGATTTGAAAACAAACTGCGCATTGGCATCGGCATTATCATAGCCATCATCAAAGCGCTCTCGCTCTCTCTCTCTCGACGCGGGAACGTGGTGTTAGCGCTGAAACGTGGTCAAGAGCACTCGTGTCCCATTCAGCCGAGTTGCTCTTTTAAACGACTTTTCAAGAGCAACAGTACTAAGAAACGCATTGGCAATTTGCCTCTTTTACGATTGTGTATTTTGCCTCGACAATGCTGTCATTCATAACTGTGCTCCGCAACGCTGAGCCTCAGATAGGAGAAGCCCTATTTGTGATACGAATAACGTTCTATTTGAAGCGCTGATCATCACTCCATCGGGTGTGCGGGGGTTTCTCCTGTTCCTCCCGTTTCTCCGCGTGTGCCAAACAGTGATGGGACTGGCCTCACTTCCCAACGCTGACCATTCTGCAGAATAATTTTGAGACGCTGATGTTGAGACTTTTATGGGAAAAGGCCGCTGCCAATGTATTATTCTCATCTCATCTCATTATCTGAAACCGATTAATCCTATATAGGGTCACGGTGAAGCCGGAGCCTATCCCGGAAACACAGGGCGTAAGGCAGGAATACACC
>JAZEWT010000003.1:19975509-19988985 GCA_036362905.1 Mordacia mordax | reverse complement strand
CCCAATCCTCCCCCTCCCCAGCAAGGCTGAGGTTTACCCACTGTACGAGGATCGCCTAGAACCAGTTCAGGAATCGCTCGCCACTGATATCCGGCATTGACACGAATCGAACTCATATCACCCTAGCCCTTAAAATGTCATCTCATCTCATTGCCAGAAACCGCTTAGTCCTGTATAGGGTCACGGTGAAGCCGGAGCCTATCCCGGCAGATACAGGGCGCAAGGCAGGGATATACCCACGATGGGACACTAGTCCATCACCGGGCACTGCGAGCAATTCAGTCTGTAAGCCAATTAACCTATGCAGCAGCATGTTTTTTGGACTGTGGGAGGAAACGGGAGTGCCCGGTGAAAACCCACGCGGACACGGGGAGAGAACATGCAAACTCCACACAGGAAGGCATCCAAGCCCAGATTCGAATCCGGGACCTTCTTGCTGTGAGGCGACAGCGCTACCCACTGGGCTACCGTGCCGCCCAGCCTTTAAAATGTCAAGGTTTATTTCGCTTAAGCAGGCGAGAAATCCAGAGACGGAGAAGGTCTCATTGGTCAACGCTACCTGAGTTCAGGGCAAGGGTTGTGAACCTTTTTAAAGCCACCGCTCTCCAGGCCGCGCACGGAGTGCTGCATCTTGAAACTAACCAGGTGAAACGTTACTCGCAAAGTGCCCGTCCTACGACTGGCCTTCTTCCAAGCGTGGTAACACGTTCTTGCGACATCAGGGTAAAAGCGAAAGCACGTTTAAAAGGGTTGCTGGTACGATTCATCTCATCTCATTATCTGAAACCGCTTAATCCTATATAGGGTCACGGTGAGCCAGAGTCTATCCCGGAAACACAGGGCGTAAGGCAGGAATACACCCGATGACGGGACGCCAGTCCATCGCCGGGCATTGCGGGACAATTTTAGTCTGCGAGCCAATCAACCTATCCAGGAGCATGCTTTTGGACTGTGGGAGGAAACCGGAGTACCCGGCTAAAACCCACGCGGACACGGGGAGAGCATGCAAACTCCACACAGAAAGGCACCCGAGCCGTGAGATTCGAACCCGGGACCTTCTTGCTGTGAGGCGTCAGCGCTAACCACTGGGCCACCGCGCTGCCCATGGATGAACAAATCTATATTTGTAAATTGAGAAAATTGTAAGAAGTTAGAAAAACTGGATGATCGGAGGGAATTTCACTTATCAGTGTGAGGGGAGGGTGGCACGGTGGCCCAGTGGTTAGCGCTGTCGCCTCACAGCAAGAAGGTCCCGGGTTCGAATCTCACGGCTCGGGTGCCTTTCTGTGTGGAGTTTGCATGCTCTCCCCGTGTCCGCGTGGGTTTTCGCCGGGCACTCCGGTTTCCTCCCACAGTTCAAAAGCATGCTGCTGCATAGGTTAATTGGCTCGCAGGCTAAATTGCCCCGCAGTGCCCGGCGATGGACTGGCGTCCCATCGTGGGTGTATCCCTGCCTTGCGCCCTGTGTCTGCCGGGATAGGCTCCGGCTCACCGTGACCCTGTATAGGACTAAGCGGTTTCAGACAATGAGATGAGATGAGTGTGAGGGGAAGATGGAGAAAGAGAAATCTTGAAATGTTGTGAGTGGGCGAGTGTTGCTAGGCAGTGTGGTGAGGTGGGTGAGTGTTGCCACGCAGTATGGTGAGTGGGCGAGTGACCAGCAGTGTGGTTGAACACGGTACGTACGATACAATATTAAGGTAGGATGAGTCCCCCATCGGTGGACGGATCTAATCTAAGGCACCATTATTATGGAAGACTCGATATGAGTGATAAGGCGGCGTCTGACCGGTGGGCCGTGTGTTTGGGACTGGCTTGTCATGGGGCCAGGAGATGGCGGTACAGATGTGTGCTGGGCCACGCGTATGTAATATTTTTTTATTTTCATCTCTGGATTGAATGTTCTTGTGGAGCGTTAAGTGTTTTCTGTTTTCCTCCCACATGAAGCCAATCGCCGAACGGTTTTGACCAAAGCTCCCAGTGAAAGGCCTTCCTGAAGACCAACGCTGATGGGCTTTGAGATTTTCCTGGGCATATTTTTGGGATTATTTCTCATTGCTAGGGTTGCCACCTCTGCAGCAGAACAAAGCGGGACTATCGATTGAGTAAACAGAACGAGAGGACCGTACTGCAATAATAATAATAATTGCATTTCTAGAAAGCTTTTCACCCGGGGTTCACAAAGCGCTGCACAGAGCTGCGGTATGTGTAAATTGGCAAATGAGCACAATCCTGGACGAAACAGCACTGGTGGCAACGCTAGACTTTGCATGAGAGGCCCAAATTTGGATCCAATGTATAATTTGTAAAAACAAACAGTGCTGCTAAATTACAATTCAACAAGGTATGTGACTCGCAATAAAATAACTCCAGTTTCGTATCCTTATTGGGGGGTCTCCGCAGCCAATCATCATTCTGTGGGCCACTAAATTTAATACAACTTTGAGAAGTTCCCAGCGGTTGTTAGACTGGCTCTCAGCTGCTATTGATGGGCACTATAATTGTATCGACTGCCTCCTGCCGCTCTGTATAGAAACTCGGAGGTTTCACTAAGAGTACTTGTGTGAGTAGCCAAACACAAACACCGTCCCCCAGAAACTCTGGTCTTCCTCGCCGTGGCGACATACCGGAGCGAACTCTCCGGGCGTGAGAGAACGACACTGAGTGATGTGAATCTGCGAATTCGCCGTGAGCGCGGCTCTCTCGCCGGCATGTTGAGTGACTCGGATAAAGTCCGTGTAGCGCCGCTGAGTCGTCAATGTTTACCAAAAAGAGGCTGCGTTTTTTTTTTACGAAAAAAAAACCCCACGAAGGTTTACGGAAACTGAATCCCCTTTGGCGGTGTTCGGTGTTCGGGAGCACATTAGCGCCCGCTGGAAATTCTGACCAGATGGAGACGGATCGTCGCCACGCCGACCCCAGCATGCAGAGGCTCATTATCTGAAACCGCTTAATCCTATATAGGGTCACGGTGGAGCCGGAGCCTATCCCGGAAACACAGGGCGTAAGGCAGGAATACACCCGACGACGGGACGCCGGTCCATCGCCGGGCATTGCGGGACAATTTTAGTCTGCGAGCCAATCAACCTATCCAGGAGCATGCTTTTGGACTGTGGGAGGAAACCGGAGTACCCGGCGAAAACCCACGCGGACACGGGGAGAGCATGCAAACTCCACACAGAAAGGCACCGGAGCCGAGAGACTCGAACCCGGGACCTTCTTGCTGTGAGGCGTCAGCGCTAACCACTGCGCCACCGCGCCGCCCCGCACGCAGAGGCACCACCTCCATTCCGCCGCGTGTCGCGGCGCTCGCCGCGGTGTCTCGGTCATCGGTCTCCATTGGCGCCGTCGTGAGCAAGCGAAGCGCGCGCCCCCGGATCCCCGACCGCGGCTGCCGGCGACAGCCGCCGCGCGGAGCGGGCCGCTTCTCGCGATTGCCACCTTGTGTGGCGGGCAAAGAGGAAATACAACCACGGGACGCGTAGCGCTTGGGGCAAAAGGACTGAACGTGTAACCGGGGGCGGGGGCAACCCGACGTGCTTCATAGTGACTTGTCTCTCGTGAAAATGTATCTCTCTCCCAGGATCGTCCTGCTCACGAGGAGGACGACGATCCTGCGAGTCGAGGAGAGCTCGTGACCCGAGCAGTTCCGAGACTGCGACGCTGATTGCCACCCCGTGCGAACCCCGCCAGGGGAAAGGATGCAGCGGAGGTGAAAGTAAGCCGGTCCCGTGCTGCGCTCCCCTAGCAAAAGGGTTGCCACACGAGGGTGATCGTCGTAAGAAATGTGAGTTATTTTCACCGCTGGGTACAGGCTCCGGTTTTTAAATCGCCCTGGTCTCGCTACCGGATGGTGGGCTGTACGGTGGTGCGGTGTTAACAACTTGCGCCTTACAGCAGAACTTCCCTTGGTTCAATTCCCATCTGAGGTGCTTTCACCGTGTGCGGTTTGCAAATTCTGCCCGTGCATGCGTGGGTTTTTTTTCGCCAGGTGCTCCAGTTATCCTCGCCCGATTTGGTCACAAACGCCTGAACATTTCGAGGACAATGTCTGTAAAATGTCTGGCGCCGGATTATCGTATGGCTGCCTTCCCCCCCTCCCGCGCCTCCCTTGCGGTCTCTTCTCGCCTGCTGAGGAGTTCTCCCTCTCGTCGTGAATGAAACTCGGCAGCGCGCTCGACGTTGTCGATCATCGTTTGTTTGCGCGCATGACGAAAGTCTCTGGCGTCGCGAGCAATCGCCCGGATTATTAGGGGCTAAGGTACGCACGCTAGATGGGAGACAAAAAACACACACACACACACACCAGACGAGAGAGGTCTGAAGTCCGACTTCATCGAAGTTGAGGCCAACGCCTCGCAAGTGCCCGGGGAAAAAAAGCACCGCTGTCCGTAGAGCGTCTCGTGCCTGGCAGAGCATGGATCGGAGGTTGGATTTCGCCAAGAAGGTGATTGACAAAGGTGTGTTGTGGGGATTTTTTTTTTAATTCGCGTGAACAACTACACGGGGCCTTGTCGGTGACTCTTCGTTCGTCTTGAGGCTGTGTTCCAAGTGTGCGCTCTGCCGCGGCTCATAGAGCTCGAGTAACACCAACAAACGAGATGCGCCGCTTGTGCATCTCGTTTGTTAGACACCGCTTAGTCCTGTACAGGGTCGCAGTGAGCCAGAGCCTATCCCGGCAGACACAAGGCGCAAGGTAGGAATTTTTCTCACGATGGGACGCCAGTCCATCACCAGGCACCGCGGGTAATTAAGTCTGCAAGCCAATTAACCTATGCGGCGGCATGTTTTTTTGGACTGTGGGAGGAAACCGGAGTGCCCGGCGAAAACCCACACGGATGCGGAGAGAGAACTCGCAAACTCTACACAGGAAGGCACCCGAGCCGAGATTTGAAGCCGGGACCCTCTTGCTGTGAGGCGACAGCGCTACCCACTGGGCCACCGTGCCGCCCTTACTTGCGTGTGGGGTTTCCAACTACAGTCGCGTCAATGCAAGTGTGGTGATCTTAAACACGGGCGAACAGGCAATCACGGTTGACACAGCGGTGGAAATGACATGTTCCTGTGGCAGGGAACCAGTCTCACGGTTCTAATTGTTTTTATTAGTCTGTGGGCATGCTGCGTGTCATTTTAAATGTTTTGTGACACGTGTCGCTGGGTTAGCCTGAGGGCAACTTGTTGGTGTTCTCGAATGTCGTTGTTGGCGTGCCGTTCTCTTCGCAGCTCTGTGCAACGCTTTGTGACCCTCGGGTGAAAAGCGCTATAAAAATTCAATTATTATTATTGATGTCTGTGTTGTTAACTCTCGGATCATTAAGCTCAGCTAGCTCAGCCCTTGATAACCAAGGCTACGGAATGTGACAGCCTGTAGTACGAGTCGATTGATTACATATTTTGCTGAAATTAAATGTGTTTAATTACTGACACCAATGGATTACTTGAGTTCGTAAACTAACACAAAATACTTTGTGCTAATTAGTCGCTGTATGGGAAGTGATGGGCGGAGCTTAGTGTCATTAGCAGAATCTGCTGCGTCACGCTGAGCGTGGCTTGAGTAGGGGGTTTCCCACCTTCGAGGGGCGGGGTGTCTGGGTGCAGCTGCAATTGAACCGCGTTGCTCCTCCCCCTGCACCAGAAATACGTTCACTCTGCCACGTTCTATCTTGTTCATTAATAACTCCAGCAAATCTGAGATACTTAAAAGAAATCTCTTCTATGAGGCTGTTCTATCACGATCTGGTCTGAGAATTAGAGTCGCGAGAGGGTCAGACTCTCCGACAATTGTTTGTTGCTTTAATAAAGACTACATGACACGAATGTCATGCAGTCTTTATTGGTGGCCCAGTGGGTAGCGCTGTTGCCTCACAGCAAGAAGGCCCCGGGTTCGAATCTCGGCTCGGGTGCTTTTCTGTGTGGAGTTTGCATGTTCTCCACGTTTCCGCGTGGGTTTTCGCCGGGCACTCCGGTTTCCTCCCGCAGTCCAAAAAATATGCTGCTGCATAGGTTAATTGGCTTGCAGACTAAATTGCCCAAAGTACCCGGTGATGGTCTGGTCTCCCATCGTGGGTATATCCCTGCCTTGCGCCGTGTGTCTGCCGGGATAGGCTCTGGCTCACCGCGACCCTGTACAGGACTAAGCGGTTTCTGTGACAATGAGATGAGACATTAATGTCAAGAGAAATTGGTCGCTCCTTGCTAAATGAACACGGGCCAGTGCTCGTTACTACTGCCAGCTGAGCCAGCAATGGAAATTCGACATTCCTATGGAATGTCAGCTCTGCTGAAAGCCTGGGGTTGGATTCCCAACTCAATTCTCAAGTGCAGTGACTTCGTGATCTCGGCTTCTTCAGCGATCACTGTACAAAAACATCGCATACATTTTGGTTCCACATTCAATTGGGCAGAATTCCAACTCTGAGAATTAATATCTTGGTTCGTCTGTCCTGTGGTGAAAAAAGTAACTCATGCAGCGCACATGCTGTGATCTCGTGAGTGACTCGCTGAACACTTGTAGGGATTAAGAAATAGCTCTGCGATATTTGCTTCTGCGGGCCATTCTTCAACACCAAGGGGTCACGCAGATTTGCGAGAGGTTCGAATTGAGGATTCAGGTCATGACCTGATTCCGATAACGCAAGCGGGATACGGTTGTAGGGGGAGAAATAGTCTGCGCTTTCCACGACTGATTTGCGTGATTCACACACCCGTCCAGTATTTTCCAGCGGACTATTTGCAAATGATGCTCCCATTGGCGAGGGCCAAGTGGATACTTTGAATGAAAGTTATGAAATAATCATCTTAATTTGCAACGCGCCGCGCAAATTCCACGCCTTGTCGCGGAGGAGATACGGAGGCGTTTAGAGACTGCAGGAAGGGGAAGGGAGGTTAGCCAGCGCCAACCCGCCGGACACTGCTTCCTATATATGTTATCGGCCACATGAATAACGAGTGTTTTAGTTTGGAGGAAACTTGAGAACCCGGAAGAAACCTACGCAGAAGAACGGGGGGGACACACAAACTCCACACAGAGGCGCACGAGGTTAGAGTCCAACCGCCTGGGGTGGGCGAGGAGGTGGGATGTCACAACTGAGCCACCCTGCCGCCCACGGCACTGTTGGAATGACAGTGATGACGCCGTGGGGATGAAACTGGGAGTGGGGGTAGGGGAGCAAATAATAAATATATAATGAAATTCTGCCTGTGCTTGACATGCGTATGCAGGCCTCGTGCGGTGAAATGTGTTGATATGTTGAGGGTTTGGCACGGCCGTGCGGGCTACTCAAACAAAAAACCGCTCCCAAAATATCACCCTTCCTTATCAGTCCACTACGCTTAACCCCGCAGAGGGCCGTGGTGAGCCGGAGCCTATCCCGGCAGATACAGGGCGCAAGGCAGGGCTATTCACAGGATAGGATGCCATTCCATCGTAGGGCATCTGGGGAAATGCAGTCGGCAGGCCAATTAACCTAGGCAGCAGTGTGTCTTTCAATGGGAACTCCGGTTCCTCCCCGAGTGAATGAGAGGGTGGCTGATAGGGGCACCTATCCCGTGGTTTCGAAACCTTCTGAAAATGTCATTAACGGCTGACCCCAGTAAACAAACAAGCTTATCAGTACCGCATCTCCATGAGGGTGCACACGTGTTTTCTAAGACCCCCAAGTCAACTGAGGAAGATTAAGGAGCCATCAATTGGCAGAGAATGGTGTGCGGGGGGGGGGTGCTTGGAAACACATGGATTTGGTTCCTGACGGAGCTCCCGGAACGTCGGACATCGTGACCGAGCAACACGCGGTTAGCCCGACACCGCAACGGCGAACCTCCACAGCTGTCACGTGATCAGTTAACAGGGTACACGCGGCTGCACCAGCCAGTGCTTTGGACCATTCTGTGCCGAAGTACTGTTTCGTTATAACTTGTTGCAACTGTAAAGGTCTAAGCGCAACAGACGCCTTTCACACGGCATCAAGTTTGTAAATCAGCCTCGCTTGTGGCACAAGCATTTGTGTGTTTTGTTGCGACCTTGATTGATGGCTTGTGAAAAGATGTCTACTTTGTGTCCTAAGCTCTTAATACATGTCTCATTTCCAGCGAGGATAAAAGCCTTCCCCTTTTTGCATCTTTATTAGCATGTTTTTTTACTTTTTTGGCATCTAGGGTGGTGGTTTTACTATTTTCTTATTTTGTGGTGTCTCCGATGTCTGTTTTTTTTTTCGCAAAAAGACACCAATCAAAAATGGAGGAATCTCTCCTGTCACCATATTACATCCATGTAACAAAGTGGTCAAACAAAATCTCATCTCATTGTCAGAAACCGCTGAGTCCTGTACAGGGTCGCGGTGATCCGGAGCTTATTCCGGCAGACACAGGGCGCAAGACAGGGATACACCCACGATGGGACATCACTCCATCACCGGGCACTGCGGGCAATTAAGTCTGCAAGCCAATTAACCTATGCAGCAGCATGTTTTTTGGACTGTGGGAGGAAACCGGAGTGCTCGGCGAAAACCCACGCGGACACGGGGAGAGAACATGAAAACCCACGCGGACACGGGGAGAACATGCAAACTCCACACAGAAAGGTACCTGAGCCGAGATTCGAACCCGGGAACTTTTTGCTGCGAGGCAACAGCGCTACCCACTGGGCCACCGTGCCGCCCTATTAATGCAAAACAAATTCGGTTAGAACTGTGTAAACAAAACAGAGAACGCAAAGACAGAAAATTCTCGAACGTAATCGTGGCCAATACCACATTAATCGATGAATTGATTGGTTTTGAAATTTTAAGCTCTACAAAATTTACAGACGTCTGCCTGCAATGGGTAATTCTGCCTGGATACTGTTGCAGTTGTTTTAAAAAAACCTCATTTCATGCTCACAACGCGACCCAACCAGGTTGTGTTTATAAAATCACCCGTAATGCTTTCTGAGTGATGGCTGTGGTAGAGTCCGTGGAAGGAGTCTGATTGGTATTGCGTGTGTACGCACTAACGCAAACGGAAGGGTTGCAGGCAATGAAACTTGTGAAATCTGGAAACACACGCCAGCAATTGCTATGGATATTAACTGCAAGGAACTTGACTGCCTTGGGGTATTTTCTTGTCTCGCCAAAAGTCAACGTTTGCTGTATTGCCGTAAATTCTTGGTGAGCACCTTTTGACAGCACAACAATTAGGAAAGGTTGACTGTTCTAGATGTTTCACTTGGGGGGAGGGGAGATGAATTGTGGTCAGTGACCCTTTGCTCATTTTTTTCTTTCGATTTTTTTTACCGAACCGGTCTCGGGCATGAAACGCTGGAGCGGAGTTGATAAAAAAATGAAAATAACCTACACTAACGTGACTCAGGTGTCCGCGGAGAAGTCTGCTATGCTAGTGGCGTGTAACTTAGATAGATATGTGCGGATAAACAAGGGCGCTTCGAAATACCTTGCAGCCCTCAGTCACGTCGCACGCTGTCCCTCCACTTCAGCAGTCCCTAACAATCGGCCCGAAGGAAAAACACTTGCCAAACATTCATTAGTGGTACTAGCAGAGTGCCCTTCCTACGGGGAGAGCTAGCTCCAAACGCGTTGCACGTTCTCCTGACTTGAGGATAAAGGAGGAAGAGTGTATTCAGAGGGTTGATGGTGCAACTTACAAAAGGGGTGGATTTAAATCTGAAAATGGTATAAAACGTATAAGAAGCATAATCGATAAGTGAAGCTTAAACGACACATAAAAGCCCTGTTGTTGTGCAAATAAAATTTGCGCTCAAGAACGAGTCAAACCTCATTTCATTGTCAGAAATCGCTTAGTCCTGTACAGGGTCGCGGTGAGCCGGAGGCTATCCCGGCAGACACAGGCGCAAGGCAGGGATATACCCCCGCCTGTCCATCACAAGGCACTGCGGGCAATTTAGTCTGCGAGCCAATTAACCTGTGCAGCAGTATGCTTTTTGGACTGTGGGAGGAAACCGGAGTGCCCGGCGAAAACCCACGCAGACACGGTGAGAGAACTTGCAAACTCCACACAGAAAGGCCTTCGAGCCGAGACTCGAAGCCGGGACCTTCTTGCTGTGAGGCGACAGCGCTACCCACTGGGCCACCGTGCCACCAAAACTAGTACCCTCAATGCAGACATACAAACATGCATAAATACTTACAAACGTTTTCCCCCTTATACATTATTACTACTATAGATGGAGAAAATAAATACTAGTAACTTATTGGTAACATAAGTCGTGATTCTCATCCACATTTGTGGCACTGCCTAGGGCTGAGATTCCACATTTCTACGGCGGGGACGGGCAGTTTCTGACAGAAAAATCACTGACCTCTTACAATGGGATACTCATTTGCTCAGTTTTTGCAGGATGATGGCCTGAGCTCACTCCCAAGAACGGGGATTTGAAACTTGTAACCGTCAGGTTGTGGGTGCTGACATTTAACCCCAGCGCACTGCCCGGCAGCACTGATGACAGCGTGAGCCTGCGAGTGGCCTCGTGATGGAGAGACATTCACGCGTCCCCTGTGACGGCATGGAGGATTTCACTTACTTAAAGATCCTCAGTGGAACATAGCCAGTGGTTCACTGTTCCGTTTTATCCAGAGCAGTGACGATGAGGGCCTTGCTCGAGGAAGCACAATAGTCCATCTGGAGTTGACAGTGTGTGCCCTACTCTTAACACTAGCCAGACGCCTCGGAAGGGGGAAAATACTCACTTTTTACCCCACCAAACGCGACCTGCCGATCGACAAACTTCCATTTATTGACGTGTGCCCTTCCTGTCTCTACGAGAATTGATCTACAGTGGTACTCTTTTGTGATAGCTGTGGAGGATGAGCGCTCGGCACGCATATCCCGAAAGAAGAGCGCTTGAGAGCAGTTTTGCAAACTTCCATGCGACGTGAGAGATGTCATTATCAACGCTATCGTCATCGTCAGTCACGATCAATCCACTGCTGGAATGAAGGCCTATAGCCAATCCGTCGCGATCTCTCTTTAAGGGATCTCGGTAGGTCGACAAGACTTGCACCCCAGCTGCGGGGGCCTCGAAACAAGAAGTACGGCGCAGCCTCCTTATTTTCGGCTGTGTGTAGAAAAGTAAGCCCGCGCGTGTGTGTGTGTGTTTACCCGAGCTGAGCCACGTCGTGCAGAGGATTGTGGGTGTGGGGAGGCATTTGACAAGAGCCATGCCCCACATGGCTCAGCCGAGAGCAGCTGGCACCTTCACACAGCGGTGGGAACGAGGCGAGAATTGGAGCATCGACGCCCCTCGCCCTACCCCCCCTCGAGCGACGAGAGAGCGGAGCACGGGCGCACAAGCACCCGGGAAATGTCCGCGAATTTTTAGTGCGGAAGACTTTTCTGCCATGTTGCGTTTGGCCGGTTCCATTTTGGTTTGGCCCGCGTGCGAGTGGAAGCAGCGCCTGGAGAAACCCCACCAGCCACACCAAAGGGGGTCAAACTCAACACTGCCCATTGCTTGGTCACCTTGCAGGCGCCCCCTGCTTACGGTGCCGGCTTCCCTCGCTTTGAAACCGCGCGCATCTTTCCGTGGTGGCTGTTAGCTCGCTGGACTCGCAGTCTAAAAGCCAAGCAAGCGGTTGCTGCATCGAATCTACCTGCCGGCGTGGCCGTTGAAACTGGATTCTTAATGCCCCCCAACTCTGGCCGATGTGCAGTGTAAATGGGTTCAACACAGTGGGCCGATCGCCAAGTCATGTGGTGGGGTTTCTGTCTGGCCAGCATGGAAGAGTAGGCCAAACGCCCTCTACAGTGGCTGTCCATTTCTCTCTGTAGCGGATTCCCTTCTGAGAATTTCTCGCACGAGCTGTTCTTTCAGGATAACTTTGCCCTGCATTTCTCCTCCCTCCTTCATGACATATTGCTTCCCGCGCTGGATATCCTTCTGCCAGAAGCGTCATCAACAAAGCCATTGCAGCGCTGCACCTTTACATTTTTAGGGTGGCCAATTAGAATCCGTTCAGATGGCTCTAAGTGGCAGTTGCTAAAGACATGCATGCCGCTAGGGAAGCGGTCCGGGGGACCTTTTCACATTTATCTTGGTGGGGCAGATGGCAGACGGGGGAACAGAGAGCCGGGGGCGTGTACACGATGGCACCCGAGAGAGTGTCTGAGTAGCAACGGAGCGACGATCGAAGATAGTTTGTTGGTTCTCACGGCTCGATGTATATGACTGCTTGCCAAAGCTCTTCTTTCAGGAAAGCCGTGTCGAGCGCTCCAATCCCGCGCGACGTGACTGAGTGCTTGTGACTCACTCAGGACCGGGGAGAAGTGCTATCTCGAAAGAACCGCTATGGCAAGCAGCCGTCGAAGACAGTCTTTCCAATATGCTCAGTGACAAGCAATGATGCGTTTGTTTTGCATAACACGGCGGTATTTTTTCTAAAACTCGAAAAAATACGGTGTCGTTTTGGCTCCCCTGACAGTGAACTTGATTGCATCCTCCAAGATCTTTAAAGACCTGCATAATCGCCAGATACGGTAAAACCTGTTGTAATCTTATATATGTATACTGGCAAAAAAGTACCCATAGCGTTAACAACCCCACCTAAGCTATAAAGCATTGATACTGCATTGTCCTGCGCTGACTGCCTTATGGCAGCGACTGACACCGGCAAATAGGCTCAAAAGGAACCCACTGCCAGGTGAAGGTCGGTCAGTTGGAGGACAATGCATAGGTTACCAAAGCTACCTATTTTCATACTTTGCCACTAGTATGTGTGGTTTTTGCAAACTGGACACATTGTAAAATGTGTCTATTTTGGTGTTTGGGATCTTAACATCTGAATAATTGTCTAGCAATTATGTAGGTGTTAAGATCTTAACACCTGCATAATCGCCAGATACGGTAAAACCTGTTGTAATCTTATATATCTTTAAAGACGTTTGTCTGCTGTGGAAGAGTAGACCAAAATACCGCATGGATGTGAGCAATCACAATGCCGTTTCACGCGGTTACCGTTGCTAACTTCAAACTGATTTTACCTTTATCCAGAATCAACATGTCACTCAAACGTGGTGTTAACACGCGTGAATCAAATGTCACATTATTCCCATGGAAGAAATCTCACCATGTCTAACCATTTCGATTACAGCTCTCGGTGTGAATCTATGTAATGCGGCAGGTTGTTCTCTCGACTCAGAGCCGATCGCATCGTCGCCATCTAGCGATTATCAAAGATCTGGCCCAGGAGGCCGCAGGCTGCCGTGCAGGCCAAGTGTATCTTAGAGACAACGCCCGACAAACACCTCGGGGTCATGATCCAGTCCGCTCTCACCGTGGACACACATGATATTGACTGTACATTGAGCAAGGCTAGAGAGCCCTGCGATGTGAACGTTCCGGCGGCGCAGCGTCAAAGCTGCATTAATCACCGCGGCGCGGGTGCCCCGCTCATCACGATGACAGTCCTAATTGACAACGGCGACGCGGATTGCGCGCGCGGCGAGTGAGCGCGGAGGGTCTTAACG
>JAZEWT010000003.1:19924895-19952954 GCA_036362905.1 Mordacia mordax | reverse complement strand
CCCCCATCGCAGTGCCCGTCTCTCCGCACAGCCACGACCCCCGCCCCCTACTCCCCATCTCTGGCCGCTCCGTCTCCCCGCAGAGTCTCCCGCAGAAGCAGAGCAGCCAGCGCGCAGCGAGCAGCTGTGTGCGCTCGCGCGAGTTTCTCGCTCCGTCTCCTCCTCGTTGGGGATTTTCGTTTTTGTTTTGTCCACGGTTCTATCTGTGGGTTGAGGTTGTGTGCGTGAGAGCAGCTGCTAGCCCGTGACTCGTTGTCGGCGCCTGTGCGTGTAGAACAAGGAAACAGAGGCAAGTTCCGTCATTAAAAACCCCGGCGGCGAAGGCTTAAAAGTAAAATATCAGGCGCTTCGAAAAGTTTGAAGGAAGTCAGCGTGAGAGTTGTCCGTGGCTCGCTGAGAGGCGGAGGGTGTCGGCCGTGAGCGTTCAGTCGATAGAAGGTGGGGGTGGCGGGGGGGCAGTTGGGACGACGACGACATCTGGACCAAAGTCGAGGAGGAGCCCAGAGTTTGGATTCCTCGTCTGCAGGAAAAGCTCGCAGCGCTGGCGGCACAGAGGGAGGAGATGTCAGCCATGAGTCACAAACTCTCCATCAATGACCACCTGGAGGGGATTCTCTCCGACTTTGAAGGTGCGTCGGTTTTAATCGCTTGCGGACGCGGTTTGCGTTTGTTGCCGACAGGGTTCTCCGTTCAAACGCTCTCAGTGTTTGTCAGCAACCCGAGTGGCTGTCTTAATGTTCAGGTTGCGTTGTGGTCTCGTGGCTACCTCCAAGGGCCTTTGTGTCTGCATTCAACTTACTAATCTTGCGCCACATTCCTTTATTGATGACATTGTTACTGTAGCGTCAATGTTATTAACGCCGACGATCTCCCTGCGACTAATATCTCATCTCATCTCATTATCTGAAACCGCTTAATCCTATATAGGGACACGGTGAGCCGGAGCCTATCCCGGAAACACAGGGCGTAAGGCAGGAATACACCCGACGATGGGACGCCAGTCCATCGCCGGGCATTGCGGGACAATTTTAGTCTGCGAGCCAATCAACCTATCCAGGAGCATGCTTTTGGACTGTGGGAGGAAACCGGAGTACCCGGCGAAAACCCACGCGGGCGACTAATATATCATCGCAAATTATATATCGTGACGCCAACGCAGTCGCAATTATTGTAAATTGCGTTTTGATCAGTGGCAATTGGATAGTTTTAGATGAGCCCCAATTTGGTTTTCACGCAATCCCATTAAGTCCGTGTTCGCTCTGGACTCGCTCACAAGCCTTGTAAAAGTCGCGGAAACGCATCAAGTCATTGGTCTGGCGACTCAGGCGAGGGGACAACAATGCGGGGCAGCTTTAAACACTCGCTTGTCTGCTCAGATCTCTCGCAGAAAGTTTCGGACAATTCCCGCGGCTGTTGTTCCTCTCGCGTGCGGTCGCTAAAACGCGGCGTCGCTTCGCTCTGGAGAAAGGCGAAAAGAGGAAAGAGAGAGAAAAAAAAAGTGAGGGCAGGAGAGGAGCGAGAGAGAGAGAGAAAAAAGGGAACGAATTCGCGTCTGTAAAACCGCAAGACGCGTATGTGTGGCTGCGGCAGCCAAACGCGGGCTGGGTCGCCTGCACCCACGGCGGTAGATGTCGGACACGAGGACTTGGGGGGGCTCTTTGACTCGAGACTGGAATTAGATGTGAGGCTTTGGGCGAGTGTAGAGTTGTCACTCACTGCCTCTCCCCCCCCCCTCTCTCGCTCCCCTTCTGCTGTCTGCGCGTGTGCATGTGCGTATATGCGTGTACACGTGTGTGCGTGCGCACGTGCGTGCGTTAGTTGCACGCTGAGGCGGAGTGGCAGTGTCGTGGTGGTTAGCGCGTTGCAGCTCGAAAGCAGCGACCCCGTGTTCGATTCCTGGGACTCCTCCATGTCAGCTCGACCTTTACCTGGCGCAAGTGTGTTTAACATCAGCATCGCAGTTCCACAGCACCACCCCCTGTGCGCTGTGGCGGCCTTCAAAGCACTTGCCATGGCATTCAAAACATCAGTGGCCACTTTGTATCTGAGCTTGGTATAGGCATTCTCTGGCTTGGCTTCACCCAAAATGTCGATGTCAGAACTGTTACGATAGATAAAGCTGAGTAAGGCGCTGGTCATGTTGACCTGTCATCTCCAAATACTTTCTTAATAGTTGCTTGTTAACAGTGCTGACACCAGCAGAATTTTTTCTTTGCGTTAAGAACTGCTGAGAAGCCAATGCCATTGAATCACAGTCAAAATATTTTTTTACGGAAATAATAATTGCACCTCCGGAGCGTTTTTCACCCAAGGGTCACAAAGCGCTGCACAGAGCTGTGGAGAGAACAGCAATGTCAGCAACAACAACGACATAAGAACGGCAAATCAACAACAATAAAAAAATTTGTTACAAATCTGAGCTGTGGAGAGAACGGCATATCAACAACAACAATCAGAGCAGTTCAACTGAAAGTCAAACAATGGCTATAATTTAGAGAAGGACGTAAAATAAGCGACAAAAATAATTGTTCAACAAACGAAAGCAGGAATAAATAGAGGTGAACGTCGTTATTTACATATTGCAGAGCAATGCCCTTGGCCGATAGCGCAGTTTAATAACACGTGCTGAAAATATCTTCATTTGCTAGTAATCTGGAAATGCCATCACCGCCAGGAGCATGTCGAGGTCAGTTTAACCCCCGTTGCACATCCGGGTTTATAATTATCAACATGTTGCACTCAAAACGTTTCGGATATTGTTCATTTGTGCAGCTCGGGACGATTGGCCAAGATTGCGGTTGTGTGTGTGTGTTTTTATATATCTATAAATAAACAGTAAATCCAGCTTGACATATGGTAGATATAAACTGCGTTGTTCTTCTATTGCAAGTCAGTTTATGCCAAGGGCTCACAATATAGTGCACGTGCGCCAAATCCAACCCGGCAGAAACGTCAATCCGGCTCGTAAAGAATAATAAACATCAATCATATTGTACTAAAACAGAGTCTATTGATTTTTGGCCCATGTTAAACTACGCTCATATTTTAATATTCGTATTTTAACATACACTCACACCACTATAGCCTACTGTAAATGTTCTGTGCGCCTGCAGGGGGAGAGGGAGTGGGGGTCGTGACCACTTTTTGTCGCTTTGTGTCTGGTTATTTCATTTGGACCTGGCCTTCATTAAAAGCAAATGTGTGCCCCTGATTGATGCATTCCTGTGGAGGTTGATGCGTGAGCCTCTGGATGGCGTAAGGAGTGGGCTCGTGGTCGAGATCTGGAATACTGCCAGAGGGATTGAAGCGGGAGAGACGTTGACCTGAGGACATTGACAAATCTGTCATGATGTGTGCAAGAACATCTATGCAAGAACATCTATGGAGAGCAATTCTCCAGACCTTTCTAGGATCAAAAAAGGGAAACAAATGTCTTCTCCCAGTTCGAATAGTCAATGGGGTAACACTTATCCCCTTTGGAAAATCTAAGCCAGAGGTGGAAAAGCCACATTCCCATAATCGGAGGCAGTCGTCATAACCATCATCGAATTTCTACAAAGTGGTACCTATTTTATCAACTCAGCTTGACTGGTGTTTGGAAATTTAGTGGCAAATCCCTATGCTCACGAGTCCTCAAGATTTATTCAAGTTGGTTGTGTATTGGAATTTTCAGTGACTTCTTTCCTGTCGAGAGTATTTCGCACAAAAAAATATATTGTTTTCTTAAAATCTCCTTTTAAGATATGAGCGAAATGAGATGCTTCACAAGAAAGTAGTCACCTTAGGAATGAAAGTACCGAGCGAGCCGTGCACGCCAGTTTAATCGTTGTGCATTTCTCTTCCCCACAACTTATAAAAAGGCTCGCCCATAAGGGCGATGCCAACGTGACACGAATGGCACCGTTCGTCTGATTTCGCTAACGAGCGCTCACAATTTTGCCCGGGCATCGCGGTTCGTAAAGTGTGCGGTTTTGCAGAGGCAATCAGTGGGCTCTCCACAGCAGCAGCTCGCGGTGCTTGGGGTAGTTCGTCGCATCGTGGGAACGTGCTGTTTCAAGAGCTACGTTGAAATTGGGGCGGTAATCAGGTGCAGATGTTACATTGTGTCAGACAGTAACTCGCCCTATGTTGACTTGCACGTTAGACAAAGCACACAGCAATAGAGAAAACACTGCAGTTTATTACACTTAAACGGTTAAACGTTAATGCATGGAATATAATGAGCGCAAGCGATTTAAGAGATGCATTTCTTGACTGTTTTATTTAATATTTATATAAATTCAGGATGAAATAGAGGCCTTGGGTACCTCAGAGGCCAAACACTGAGCGTACACCACTGAGAGCCTTGGTTCAACTCAATGAGTCAGCTGGTGTGATTCAACCCAGCCCTTCAAGAGGATCGTGCGTGAGCTTTTGGTCTCAGCCTGGCCGCCAATAACTGTGCAAACACACGGTCAGATAAAGCATAGTTTTTTTTCCCCCCACTTAATTGTGTCTAAACGCCAGCTCTTGTACTTGAAACACTACATTTTCTGCAATGCAGTGGCAGCAGTCTTTATTCCGGAGAAATTCTGTAAACATTTCTTTGCACAACCGTTCTTGGACACATTTGCTGTCAGCTCGCTGGGGACTAAAACTGGGAAATAGTGCCTCTCCCTCCGTAAAAAAAAAACGAGGTACTTGTCGGACTCAAAATTATTTACTTGCAGTAAAACATTGCCTACAGATTTTTGTTTTATGCTGTGCACACACAAAGTCGCTTAGTTGAGGCTTGCGAAGTTGGTTGCACTGCAGTAAACGTTGAGCGGGGTGAGCAGACGGCGTCAGGTGGTGGTAGATTTATAAAGCAGGAGTATTTTGTTGGGTTTGGATTAGGGGGTGCGGCGTGTTTGTCGAGGGGCGAAGCCATGAAAGGAACGGTGCTTGTCTGGGTGTGGGGGCGGCAAGGTGGGAATGCGATGCCGCGTAAAGGTTAGGCAACTAGTTTATCGTTGGAAAAGAACTCCGTTTATGTAGCTCTTGGATTTTTCTTTACATTTTCAAACGGGGCTTGTACGGAGTGCGTGAATAGAATGAGTAACTGATATGCTTTGTAATCCAGCGATGGATCGGATGGGGGAGCTTGAGGCCCCGAATTGATATTTGCATTCGCTGCAGATTTGCTTTGACAACGGCGTTCCTTTTGAGAGTCGATAAGAAACACATGGATCTCCTAATAATGGGAGGGAGTTTACGAGAATCCACTTCGTCGAGATTTACAGTAAATGGGAGTTGGCGTGCATCGCATGAAGATCTATGAGTTATGTTTCATGGCATTTACATTATTGTTTGCCTCTTTTATAGGACATTTCTGCGGAGTTAAGTTACATATCGAGTCTATATGTGTGTGTTAAGTCTCATCTATAGAGTCTATAGAAGAGACTTAACACATACATAGTACCTACATATAAATAGGAGTCACACACGACACACGCGGGCGGCACGGTGGCCCAGTGGGTAGCACTGTTACCTCACAGCAAGAAATCCCGGGTTCGAATCTGGGCTCGGGTGCATTTCTGTGTGGAGTCTGCATGTTCTCCCCGTGTCCACGTGGGTTTTCGCCGGGCATTCCAGTTTCCACCCACAGTCCAATAAAACATGCTGCTGCATAGGTAAATTGGCTTTGCAGACAAAATTGCCCGCAGTACCCGGTGATGGACTGGCGTCCCATCGTGAGTATATCCCTGCCTTGCGCCCTGTGTCTGCCGGGATAGGCTCCGACTCACCGCGACCCTGTACAGGACTAAGCGGTTTCTGACAATGACATGAGATGAGACACGATACACGCAGAGAAGACCTGAGGATGCCTCTGACGTGTGAGGGGAAACGTCGCGATGGGGAGAGAGGGAGCGATCGACGCGGCTGTCCCGACAGAGCGGCTTTTCGAAGCAATCATCATGCATCGAGCCGTGAAAACCTACATCGTTACGATGATGGGGCCGTTGCACCGCCTGCAGCATCGTCTCACGGCCATCGAACGCTACTTCTGAAAAAAACAAATTTTGCCGGGCAATTGGCAATTCCGAGTACGTGGCCAGGTGAGACCGTGTTGAGCTCTTGCGATTTGGTGAGCAAAACCGGTGGCTGGTGTCAATGCGATGTCGTGTTCAACGATTTCACGTCGTGCATTGGCGGGTACACTGCGGCAATGGTGCCACCCAGCTGTGATGACTTAAAGCTTGAAGCCCTTCATTAGTCGACTGCTGGGCGAAAGCTTCGACACGCTGTGTCAATCATAGGGGGTTGTTTGACCATGCGTCGCACAGTGCAGGTTGGGAAGCGTGTGCCCAGGAAGAGTCTGGATACATCACGCTCTCGCGAGTCGTGATGAAGTGGCACCGCAGTTGTGCCACTCCAGCGCTCTGTCCGCCGCAGTCTGAGCTCAAGCTGATGGAGTGGCGGTGCAATGGTTAGCGTGCTGCTTCATGAAGCTGGCAGCTATGGCTCGCCTCCCTGTCTACTGCTTACGCGAGTGGAGAATGACTTCTGATTCACAGGACGTTGCCTCCCCCCTTCATCGACCTGCACTGACCACGGTGATGAAGTACGGTCGGAAAACCCAGCAAAACCGACGGTTTTGGAGGCCTTCCAGCAGTGGTGTGTCAAGGCGCTGCCAATATATTAATTTCATTCCATCTCATGTCATTGTCAGAAACCGCTTAGTCCTGTACAGGGTCACGGTGAGCCGGAGCCTATCCCGGCAGACACAGGGCGCAAGGCAGGGATATACCTACGATGGGACGCCACTCCATCACCGGGCACTGCAGGCAAAGTTAGTCTGCAAGCCAATTAACCGATGCAGCAGCATGTTTTTTGGACTGTGGGAGGAAACCGGAGTGCCCGGCGAAAACCCACGCGGACATGGGGAGAGAACATGCAAACTCCACACAGAAAGGCACCCGAGTCGAGATTATATTAATATATTTTTTATCTTGTTTATTTAGACACGGGGTCATTATTCGAAATGATTATACTCCCCAGATCCCGTGTGTTTTCCCCCCTCATCTGATTTTAACTGCCCACATATTTTCTCGATGTCTGTCCATGCAAGCTTACACGTGTCTGTGTTTTCACCAGCACGAAGGTACGTGTGCATCAGGTGAGCACGTGGAGTGCTTTCAAAGTTTTGACAACGGCTGTCACTCCAAGCAGCTCGACGCAATGTTGTTGGCTAATGTGGAGATTCGGAACTTAAGCAGTCACAGTGCCTCGCTGCTCAGAATAATCAGTGGGGCAGCCGTTCATCTACGCTCGTAGCTTGCAGAGGATTGGTGGAAATGTTACATTTCTATGGCAGGGGACAGGTCCAGCCATTGAACAAACACAATATTTACAGTGGTCAAGATACTAAAAATGGTGAAGTCATACAATCCGTGTTTCTACTCTGTAAACAGATATTAAAAGACCTAAAAAAGTGTTTTTGCCTTGACTTTCGATTTCTGTGGGTAGGTTATTTTGAGCCCTATTTTCCATCTGCGTGCTTTTATTTCTTCCCGTTTCCCCTCGAGGCACCGCGCACAAAGCCATCGTGTTTTAATTACTAACAGGCCATATCCTAGCCATGAATACCCATGACCAATCAATGCAGGATGCCTTGGACTTGATTTACATACACGAACCATCTGCCTTCTTGGGGAAGGGCCAGTTCTCTCTTTTTTTTTGCTTTTCGGAGGGATATTTTTAGAAAATGACAAAATGAAAAATTATTGCTTGTCGACCAAGAGTGGCTCTCGCTTGTCAGCTGTCTTTGTTGGGTGGGCGTAGGGCAACCGGTTCGAGATGTTTTCTCACTACCTGTTACCAAGATTGTGCAGATAGTGCAGATAGTGCAGATAGCGCGAGCTGAGCACTTAGGGCAAGGCACCGGAGCCACACTCTCTGTTCGACGATTGTCACAAGAATCTAAGTGGTCTTAAGCTGGTCTGGCATCACGTGTGGTCGACGGACATATCGCGTGCCGTGGCTGGGCATACAAATGTGAATGATATTGTCTCGATTTCAGAAATGACTTGGTTAATATAATAGTAGTCAAACAAGAAGCTAAGACGGCGTCAGCGCGTTGGAATCTTTAGAGACCACCGTTGTTTACACCGCGACGCGCGAAAAGCAAATATTCTATTTAAATCGCTCAGAGATACATATCGGATGCGGATTAATTCATTTCATTGTGCGGTACACTCAGTTACAGTACGTTATGTGTTTAATATTGTGGTGTTCTGTACTGGCAGGGTCGGGACGATAAGAGCGAGCGCTACCATCAGTAACATCTGGTATTTTTTTTTAACAAGTCCAGCTCGACTGATGAGACTCAGAAGTTCAAACGCAGTCCATAGTTTGTTTGTTTAAGACATGAGCTTTTGGCTAACAGTAAGATATCCAAAGCCAATAATCACATTAACTGAAATATATAAATTTCATGAAGATAAGGAATGGATGAGTATGCCTTTATTTATTCACCCAGAATTCTGCACCGCAGCACGTAACGTGCCCAATGTTTTTTAAAATGTTAATAATAATAGCACTTCTAGAGTGCTTCTCACCCGAGGTTCACAAAGCGCTGTTCCGTGAAGAAGCGTGGAAAGACACGTGCGCCCAGAAGGTGTTGACGGACAGGAGGAGGAACACGTGGTTTAGTGAACTCAGAGCATGCGAAGCAGTTAACGTTTACGCGAGGTCGGGCAGAACGCGTTGCTCGAAACGATGGTGACCGATGTTCATTCAGCAGCCGTGGGAGTGGCAGGCGACTGGGAGGGCGCCTGGCGAGGAGATGGAGCGAAGACGTCGCGACTCGTGCGCAGTCGCTCGGTGGATCGTTGCACTGCAGAACCGCGACCGGTGGCAATGATGGAGGCCTTAATGCAGCAGTGGAGCAATCATGGCCACGATGAAGGCGGAAGGTCACAAGATGTGTCACCACGGTTCTGCTATCGCGACGCGTTTTCCCTTGGCTATTGAATCGTAACACGAGCTGTTTTCAGCCAATTAGAGTCCGTCTCATTCATCGATTTATCGATGGGCACTTGGCAAATAGGGCGGCGCGGTGGCGCAGTGGTTAGCGCTGACGCCTCACAGCAAGAAGGTCCCGGGTTCGAGTCTCTCGGCTCCGGTGCCTTTCTGTGTGGAGTTTGCATGCTCTCCCCGTGTCCGCGTGGGTTTTCGCCCGGTACTCCGGTTTCCTCCCACAGTCCAAAAGCATGCTCCTGGATAGGTTGATTGGCTCGCAGACTAAAATTGTCCCGCAATGCCCGGCGATGGACCGGCGTCCCGTCGTCGGGTGTATTCCTGCCTTACGCCCTATGTTTCCGGGATAGGCTCCGGCTTCACCGTGACCCTATATAGGATTAAGCGGTTTCAGATAATGAGCACTTGGCAAATAAATTCTCTGGCGACGACTGCTGAAGGCTGCACAATGAACGTGTGGCTGAGCAGATTAACTCAGTATTTATGATGCCGGCACGGGGAGTTGCGCTAATAACATGATGCTGCGGTGCAGTGCTCCCTCGTAATTCGAACATTCCTCTCGTGGAAACGCAATCCCCTTTGTAATTGTAAATGAAGAAGAAGTTGTAGAAAGCGGCTGTGCTCGGTCATGAAAAATAATCTTGACCCCTCAAACTTTCATTCGTAAAGAGAAATGTTTTACGGGCGGCACGGTGGCCCAGTGGGTAGCGCTGTCGCCTCACAGTAGGAAGGTCCCGGGTTCGAATCTCGGCTCGGGTGCCTTTCTGTGTGGAGTTTGCATGTTCTCTCTCGCCGTGTCCGCGTGGGTTTTCGCCGGGCACTCCGTTTTCCTCCCACAGTCCAAAAAACATGCTGCTGCATAGGTTAATTTGCTCGCAGGCTAAATTGCCCCGCAGTGCCCGGCGATGGACTGGCGTCCCATCGTGGGTGTGTCCCTGCCTTGCGCCATGTTTCTGTCAGGATAGGCTCTGGCTCACCGTGACCCTGTACAGGATTAAGCGGTTCTGACAATGAGATGAGATGAGGGAAACATTATGCTTTTTTTTTCTTTAACGCAAACCCTAGTAAAGCTTTATTTTATTTTGCAAGAGGTAGAAGTGGAGCCCTGCAAGTACCTGTTTATACCATCGCTGGCAGAAGCGCCCTTGCGGTGTAGTGTTCACAGTATGGCACTGGACACATTATCCAAATCATTGTCTCTCACGGGAGCACTAGAAGGTCTCCTCTCCAGGGCTTACTGACCGAATCTTCGACACCGGCAAAGCTATATTGCAAGACGTCGGAGTACCCACAGTTTACCCCACCACGCGAGACCTGTAGGTCGACTGCGCCGTACTCGTTCACAGTGCTGGGTAAGCGGAGACGGAGGGATTGACTACATCATTGTTTACTGGCTACGGCATACTAATCATCCCTCTTGTAACTTGAGATGTGTGTGAGGTTTGTCCAGCCAGGCCGAGTAGGTGTGATGGATTACCCGACACATCGTTTTCATCATCACCATGCCCCTGGGTATCACGAGGACCGCTACTCTGTGAGAAGCTCACAGCCTTTGTGCTGTGGGATCAACCGACGCCTGCAACACAAATGTGGACTCTCGACCACCGGCTCAGGGCCACGCTTTTGAATCTGGAGGCGACTCTGGTCTTTTGAGTTGCGTCCAATTGTCGTTTCACTTGACGAAATTAACACGCACGAGATGGGGCTTCGAATGTAGCCCAGGGTAAAGCTGGTACGGCCTTGTAAAATACCGCTTCGGTGAATTTCCCTTCACAGTGGCATTGCACAATGAGTTATGGCTAGGTATACTTACTCAAATAAACACTGGAAGAGGCTTCGGGCTTCAAAGAGCATAATTTTGAGAAGTTATTCTATTCAGAGTGGTGGCCTTGGGTCTCTTTGTGAAAGGAAAACGTGGATTTGCCATTTTCCGCGATGGTAATCAGGGGAGTAATTTTTCAAGCAAAGAAAACAAGGGAACGAATTTTCTAAAGGGGCTCTTTTTCTTTTTCTTCCCTCCCCTCGAAAACTTCCCAAATGAGAGGACGCTCATCTCAAGTCTCGTGCACTCCGTCTCTGCTTTGGTTGTGCGACGGATTGTTCTTAGATTATTAGAGGAGTGCAATCTTTGATGGAGAGGACGAAACAGCTAATCCTGCGTGAGACATTCCCTGGGCCACCTGCGCGACGTTTAATTTCCCCGCGATGACAGGACTCCTGTTGGACGCCGTGTGTGCGTGTCTCGCTGGTCGCTGGCTCACGCGTTGTCTCCATTCTGCTGCCGGGCGCAATGATTGTGTCTGCGTGTGTGGGGTGGGGTGGGGGGCACGGGTTGGGAGCGGTGGCCCAGCGGTTAGCGCGCTGAGCTACAAACCTGGCGATACGAGTTCTAATCCCGCTAACGGCCAACACCAGTTACGATTTTCTGAACCAGTCCTGGACCTGCTCTGGGACTCATCCAAAAATGAGTACTTGGTGCAATGTGAAAATATTGCCACTAGGGAGACGAATGCGGCCGGATGTGATGCTGGTCACCCACCTCTCGTGTGTCGTCGTGTCGACCTTCATAGGTGTTCGCTAATGGCACTTGACCCTACAGTTTGTTAAGGCTCTACGGGGGATTCTTTGGGGAAGCAAAGGCACTGCACGGCTGCCAGTCATCTCGGTTTGATATTTTTATAGAATGTTGCCATATTTTTGCCGCGCACCGTGTTCAATGTCAGAGGTGTTCATTCGCAGCGAGAACGAGTCAGTCGTCAGGAAACCACAGAGCAGAGGTGGGGAGAAGGCAGCCATCTGGTTAGCCGGCGTCAACATTTGTCGTCGTTATGATGTTATCAGCCGATTCATTCATGCGAGTTTTTTTTTAGTTGTGGAAGGATCCCTGAGAATGCGGAGGAATTCCACGCCGGACAGGGGCAGAACACGCGCACTCCTCACAGACAGGCACCCGGGGCAGGGATTGTGCAGCGCTTTGGGCAGGAGTTACTTTCAATTACCAACGTGCCACCGTGCCACCGTGCCACCGTGCCACCGTGCCACCGTGCCACCCGGTGCTCTGTCTGTGTGTGGATAGTTGGTCGGCTGCTCATGCGTCTTGTGTGGGATTCTACTAGAAATGCAATAACTCTGAATTATTACTACAGAGCGTTACAGGTTGTGTGCGCGGCTACAGTGGGGGACGCGGATGCTGCATAGCTGCCGGACACCTTCGTTAAGCCACAAGGGTTGGCTCGCCTGTGTCGAGCTCCTGCCAGTGAGTGATCTTTCCACACCTTACGTGGCCTCATCGTGCACCTTGCTTGGTACAAGCGCCGTGGTGATATCACCAGTGCAACGCTTGGCGCACTGTGCGATGGACCCGGCCACCTGGAGTTCCTTCCCGGTCGTGGCCAACTACTGTGTCTGTACATCAGCGTTGGGGAGACAAAGACGGCCGGGCGTCGTGCTGGCCACCCATCCAGCATTTGCCAGGTGCCATGCCGGCAATCAGAGGTGTTACTCAAAGCACTTATGGCTACAGTCCGTTAAGGATTTACAGGAGATATTTGTCTTGTGTTTGTTTATGATATAGAGTGGTGCGGTGGCACAGTGAGTAGCGCTGTCGTCTCACAGCAAGAAGGTTCCGGGTTTGACTCCGAGCTCGGGTGCCTTTCTGTGTGGGGATTGCGTGTTATCGCTCTCTCTCTCTCCGTGTCCGCGTGGGTTTTTGCTGGGTACTCCGTTTTCCTCCCACTGTTCAAAGACATGCCGCTGCCTAGGTAATTTGGCTTGCTGAGAAAATTTCCCCCAGTGCCCTGCGATGTGCTGGCGTCACATCCTGGGTGGAACCCCGCCTTGCGCCCTGTGTCTGCCGGGATAGTCTCTGCCACCCCCCCCCCCGCGACCCTGTACAGGATTAAGCGGGTACTGATATTGACGATTATGTTTATGATATATATATACGCGCGCGCGCACGTGGGAATGTCGCGTGGCATCGATTGCGCCGTACACTGGCCTTGCACGAGTTGCTCCCAGCTGGGTCGTGAAAGCGTAGCAAGGGGCCCGCGTAGCAAGGGACCCGCGTAGCAAGGGGCCCGCGTAGCAAGGGGCCCGCGTAGCAAGGGGCCCGCGTAGCAAGGGGCCCGCGTATCCTTTTAGAGCGCCTCGAACGCGCACACGTCCGCAGCGCACACGTCCGCAGCGCACACGCGTGTGCGGTGCGTGCGTGCGGTGCGACGCGGTCGGCGCAGTCGCCCGCGGGACCGGCGCGCGGACAAGGTCAGGTTCGATTCCCGCAACCGGGAAGTCGCCCACCTGTTGTGAACATTGGCGACCCGGAGACGCGATTCACAAGCATTCACTGTACGCCGGTGTAAATATTAACGAGGAAGAACACGCGGTGATGTTGATTCTGTGCCGCTATTCGACACGATTCCTACATTGTTTGTTTTTTAGGTTCGGTCTCACGGTTCCGTGGTTTTACTCCAAAATTCTCATCAATGACCCTCCACAACCCGACAAGATTGTCACGTTTACACAGATGTTATTGGGAGGCAGAGCGGTGCAGTAGTAACGTCTGCACCGCACGTAAACTCCTTTCAGAGACGGTTTGATTCCTGCCTCGGGTGCCTTCCTCTGTGGAGTCTGTGTTCCCCCTCGATTCTTTGGTGGGTTTCCTCTGGGTTCTCCCGCTTCCTCGCACAACTCTGGAATCCCACCGATCAATGAATTGGCCGATGACCACCTGTCGCCACCGGCTGACCGATGAAGCCCTCTCCTCGCTGTTGGGCTCAGGTCTCTTCACAACCGCATTTAACGCCGACGTTTCGCCCAAAACATTGAGAGCCTCGGCGTGGCCCGGCGCTCGCTTAGGATTCATCAGCGAGAGCTCGCGGGAGCAAGATGACACGATGGGGCTGGGATGGAGGCTCTGCTGGAGAGGGTGAGGGTTACCCTTTGATGAGTGTGGTCAGAATCCCATAGGGAACGTCCCGAATATCAATACAACCGTCACACCTCAGTTTAATTTTCATTCGATCAACTCACTGCGTCATCGTGCCCGTCATGACTCGTCATTTTTTAAAATCACTTCTTTTTTGCCCTAAAAATGTGTTGCTACTGTTTGACTTTCAGTTGAACTGTCCTGATGTTGTTCATATGCCGTTCTTTCCGCGGCACGGATTTGTAAAAAAAAAACCTCAAACAATAAACGTTATTGCTGATTTGCCGTTCTTATCTCGTTGTTGATGTGCCGTTCTCTCCGCAGCTCGGCGCAGCGCTTTGTGACCCTCGGGTGACTGGCGCTATAAAACACATCCTTCGTTGATTTTGAATCCATAATTGTACTTTCTTTGAGCTTATCTGATGTTGACATGCAGTTCTTGCCACAGCTCTGTGCAGCGCTTCGTGACCCTCGAGTGAAAAACGCTCTAGAAATGCAAACATTATTATCTTTGCAAGAGCTACCATGCCTGCGGGTGGGACGGTGGCGTACAATGAGTAGCGCGGCCGCACTCACAGCAAGTTCCTGCGTTTGATTCGAGTCTAGGCTGCCTGTCCGCGTGGGGCTTTGCTTTGTGTCCCGTGTGGCCTCGTGCGTGGCTCTTTACCGAGCTCCTTCAGGTTTACTCCCACAGTCCAAAGACACGCTGCCCATGTTAATTGACCTGCTGACTAATTTTCTCCGAGTGCCCTGTAAAAAGAATGGCATCTAATCTTGGGCTTAGCCTTGCTTTGTGAACTGTGTCTGTCAGACTAGGCTCCGGGCCCCTGTGACGCTGCTGCGCAGGATTAAGCGGATAGTTTCCCGCAGCAGTACGATGGACAAGTGCATTAATTCATTCAACTATAGTTGGAAAGAACTAACATTATCCCGCGGACAAATGGGGAAAAAAGCTGCCATGTAAATAAATAATAAACGAACGAGTATTTGTTCGTGCACCAGTAAGAATACATCTGTGTTCTCACCTGGGTGAACACAACACCTTGCTCAGTCAATCAACGAGTTGCACAAAAATGTGTAATTCCAAGAGAATAATTATTTGTTTTTTATATATATAACGAGAGGAAAACATCGTGCCAGATGTTTATTGCCACTCGTCCTCATATAGATGTGGCAGTACGGAAATAAGCGGACTTATTTACTTTTCGCACATTAATTGAACACGTGTTGACGATGATGGAAATTTGGATGAAAAGGGATTTCGTTTTTAAATCGCCACGGTGGATCGGTGACGTGGAGGAGCTGTGATAACACGAATTTCTTATTCAAGGAAACCCCATTAACTTTCAAGGTTTGTTTGGTAGTTGTTCAGGCGATGCCTGCGATGGGATGTTTGGGCAACACCGCTAACGAGTGTTTGACACGTACGAGTGAAACCGGAGTAACCTCTCACGGCCACCTAACAACCCTCCTTCCATGTGACACCTGTCAGGCCGTGAGTGGTGGTCGCTCATGCACAAACCTGCCAAGTCTCAACACCACCCAGTTAAATAAAATCAGAAAATATCGTTGGCATATATCCGGGTGATTCATTCTTAGCCAATTAACCTTCTCGACTCGCTTTGCGTTTGTGTTGAGGCTCTGCGTGTCATTCTCGTTGGTATTGATGGGGCCACGACGAGGGATTGGGCGGACTTAGTGATGCGGGTCAGTGCGAGGGAGACAGGGCCACACGTGGAATTCACTTTCTGTCAAAGTTGGCAACTTGGTTCCCGTTTAGGGTGATTTGGTCAGAGGCGATTGGTGTTTTGAGAGAGCAAGGAAAGACATTCATTAGCTCTAAGTTGTGTTTGTTTTTAGTTGTATCCTCGTGTACGTTTTGTAAACCGGTTACGGAAATTATCACAACTCCTTATCTCATTGTCAGAAATCGCTTAGCCCTGTACAGGGTCGCGGTGAGCCGGAGCTTATCCCGGCAGACACAGGGCGTAAGGCAGGGATACACCCGCGATGGGACGCCAGCCCATCACTGGGCACTGCGGGAAATTTAGTTTGCAAGCCAATTAACTTATGCAGCAGCATGTTTTATTGGACTGTGGGAGGAAACCGGTGTGCCTGGCGAAAACCCACGCAGACACGGGGAGAGAACATGCAAACCCCACACAGAAAGACACCTGAGTCGAGATTCGAACCCGGGACCTTCTTGCCGTGAGGCGACAGCGCTACCCACTGGGCCACCGTGCCGTCCAGAAGTTGTAAACTCCGTACAGAAAAGCACCTGTGGCTGGAATCAAACCCAGGTTCTTCTTTCTGTGAGGTGACAACAGCACTACTCATTATGATAACTCTCCAAACCGAATTCATCTTTGGACACGTTTCAGCGTCAGAGGATCATATAATGTTTTCCCGGATCACAGTTTAAGCTGACAGGATGATGATTATGATGAGGAAAGTGCGTACTCTTCGAAAACACTGAGGGCTGAGCGATTTCAACCACTTGATCGCGCAAATTTTTTGGCGTTTTCCCTGTCGGAGCTAAAACCGTTGATTTCATTGTCAGAATATGCGGTGCTTCTCTGCCTATGAAGAGAGTACGGGAAGGCAGTGATTTGCAGGTGTCCTATGCCGTTTCGGGGCGTGAAAGAAAACGCCACTTATTCCGTCGTTTTTGTAGAGAAAAAAACCAAAACCTGTTTGGGAACAATTTTTCCAAGCACCGTCAGATGTTATTTATTTATTTATCTATCCAGGTATACAATGTGTGCTGTCTATGGCCCACAATAGCGAAACATACAACGTTGGTGGTGTTCTTTTATCACCTATATAACTTTTATGTACACGAATGGTAGCACTGTGGCGCGCTGTGATCCACAATGTGTTGTTTAAACACACAAAGCGCCGCTACGCTCTTGGTAGCTGCACAATGCGCGCGAAAAATGTAGATCCGTCATTACTGTCACCGTGGTTTCAATTCACAGAGGAGGTGCACAGTCCGTGGTGTTTACCGCACCCAGAGGCCTCCTTTGTCCGCGTGCGCACGCCGCCAGTACTCGCTGGCCGATTGGCACAGGTGAAAAGCGCCAACCGAACCTCGACTCAACAAATCCCCTGAAGTGTGTCGTAGCCCCTCTCTGAAACGATCCGCTCCGTGCATTGCATTTGGCCCAAGGCACCGGGACCTCTGCGTAGATTTGATCTGTACGCATGAGCTCAATGCATTTCTCAACAACTCTGTGGCCTCAGAAGAAAATATCTACAATAGTTGATGGTTCGAGCAGTGGTTCGATCGGACTTCGGGAATGATTCGCTCGCGGGACACGGCCTCGAGCGGCGGCACGCCCCCGCTCGCGAACATAAACGACCTTTTGTGATTTTTTTCTCCGCTTCTTTTAAACACTTTTTTTTTAACCTTCCCTCTGGATGCCTTGGCCCCACCAACTCCTACGCCACCCCGATTCAAAGCGAGGGAGTGGATCCTGTTACCGACAGATCGAGTGATATCTGCTCCGGGCTGCCCTCCTCCATCACCGTTTCGTACCTTGCCCGCACGGTGTATTTTGTCATTTTAATTATTTCTTCCACCCCCCCCCCCCGCTCCCGAACCAATGCCCATTGCGCTAAAACGTCGACACGATGTATCGATCGGTCGCTGGGAATTTGCTTTGGAGTCGGTGGCGATGGGCCCTCTCGGGGGAAGGGTGTTGTTTTGTAGATTCGGCTTTTGCCTGGTGGTGCCTCTTGCTCGCAAATGGAAGTGGTATTTATCCTGACGCTGCAGAAGAGAGTGGACCTGAGAGCACAATTTACAGCGGTTACATCTGTGCAGACAGGTAACCATGGGTGATGAGAATCATTCACCTGAACAAATTTGAATTGGCATGAAACGTAATAGAGAATCCGAATTGCTCTTAAGGACTGCCCTGTCGGGAGAGTCATGTTGAGCGATTTCCCTCCCTCCTTTGAGAAGTCGAATGCTCAACACGGCTAACCCGAGAGAGCATTGAACGGATAATCCTCCATCAATAGAGAGGAACTTCAGGCACGAGGATGACTACGGAACAGGAGATGAAGTGAGGAAGGCGAGGTAAGGGCAGGTGTGTGACAAGAGACAGTAGACACCACGGGGCCTCATCCAGCAGAGGACATCCTGAAATTGAAATTTTTGAAGCTCGAGGGAATAAATGCTCAACATGCAGCCCAACACAGAGAACCACACTTGGGGAACAAGCAGCAGCGATAGCTGACAGCTTTCAGTTCTTGTAAAATAGCGGCGTGGTGGTGCAGTGAGTAGCGCGGATTCCTCACAGCAAGAAGGACCCAGGTTCGGTTCCAGGCTCGGGTGCCTTTCTGTGTGGAGTTTGCGTGTTTTCTCTCCCCGTCTTCGCGTGGGTTGTTGCCAGGTTCTCCGTTTTCCTCTCGCTGTCCAAAGACACGCTGCTGTCTCGATTAATTGGCCTGCTGAGAGCATTTTCCCTGCAACGTACTGGCGTCACATCCTGGGTGTGGCCCCGCCTTGCACCTTGTGTCTGCCGGGATAGACTCCAGCCCGCCGCCCTCCCGCGCTCCTGTACAGGATTAAGCGGCTACTGATATCGATCAAATAAAATAATTTATTTACACTCGCCATGTTTATAACACTCGCACGAAATGCATGACTAACGGGGTGTGTACACAGGCTACGGTTATAAACGTGGTTCCTGTTAAACAACCTTCTCAAAGCACTTCTGAATAATCCAGCGCTGGGAAAGTGGGTGCGTGTTGTAGCTGCTCTAACAACAGATCTCACGGGCAAGGTGTAGCTCCTGAGTACGTGTTGACACTGTGAGCTGTTGAAGGGATTTGACATTCTTGAGCAATGAGCGTTGTGTGAATAACATTGCCATTTTACTCAAAGCGAGAGCGCAGGCAAATATCTCAAACTCAAAATCTTGAGCTCTTGTAAGCGTCGTATTTTATGTTTCATAAAAAAAAGGGAAATGTAAATGTGTTATTATAATCACTGGCAGAGTACCCGCCCTACGGACGATTGTATTCGCGTGTAAACCATTCTGGTGATATCTCTACTTGATGACGTTTTTTGCTGACATGACTGCTCTGACAATGATTTTTCCCTGATGTCCCTTTGGGAACATTATTAGTTGTCTGACGTTGCATAATTACAATAAGTGACAAGCAAAGCTGAAATAAGACGTTAAAGTCCTGGTGTTAAGATAAAATTTGCCCTTATGAAGGATTCGTACTGCCAGTGCGGACAACATGAAACACTCACTCTATTACATATAGATGGATTTACAGCCACATGTCAAGCCACCACTGTGTAGTGGCCTTGACATGCAATAATAATAATAATTGCATTTATAGAGTGCTCTTCACCCGAGGGTCACAAAGCACTGCACAGGGCTGCGGAGAGAACGGCACGCCACACGCCAGCAACGACAGAGAACGGAAAATCAGCAACATTTTTTGGGGTTTTTGTCCTTTTGAAGAATTCCGAGCTGTGGAGAGAACGGTGTGTCAACAACAACATCAAGACAGTTCGACTGAAAATCCAACAGTAGCGATAAATTATAGGACACTCGATTCCTGCTCATGGCCACCTCCAACACCAGTGACGATTTTCAGAAAATGTCCTGGGCCTCCCCCTAGGTCGACTCAGCCTGAAATGAGCACCGCTAGGGAGACAAAGGCGGCAGGGGGACGCGGTCCAGGTGCAACCCCCCTCGTGTGCTGCGTCGGCGTTAATGGGAGCCACTCGCTAACAGCGGCTCAGCCTGCAGCGTGTTGAGGCGACACGGGGCTACATCTTTGTTATTTGAGCGAGGAGGAGGAGACGCGGGGGAGACGCGGGGTAGGACGCGAGCCTGCAGACCCACGTGGGGTCGCGACCTCGGATGTTGATGGCAGGAGGCGCAACACTTGTGATGGGGGTGAATTGACCAGAATTTTACACTGCTCAGTACAGGTTGGTATAAGGGTGGCTCAGAATGTCAATCGCCACTGTTAGCCATTGGCCAGGAATTGAACTCAGCAGTCTATGGTTACAGCACAGTGGGTTCATTAATGCGCCACTGCTCCACGTCCGTATAAAACATACAATCCACGCAGGGGAAGCAAGTAAATAACTAAATAAATCTACCGTACGCTTGCTCCATAACAGAATCAATGTTGTGCACGAACTAATTGCTCTAAATTTAACTCAATCCCCGTTCCAATGTGCAAGGACATTCAGCCGCGTAAGTGATGGACAAAGCTGCGCTCTCCTGTTGAAGTGAAGGGACGTTTGCAAGTCCCTTTTTTCATTCTAACTGATGTTATTGCTCTTGGGGACGCGAGAACCGCGGAACCCTTGTTGTTGCCCGTTCTAGCGGCCGCTGTCCAGGTTGACCCGGGTAGGCCGGTTACCCCCCCCCCCATGGGAGGAGTATTGGAGAAGGATTCTTTCTAATGCCAACCTCCTTTAGTCGGTGGGTCTGTGGATCATTATGGGTTCAGACCCCCGCCCCCCGACCTGTTGAGCAAGGGAGATGGTAGTGGGAGTGTTGGACTCCAGACCTGTGAACTGTTAACCAAGGGAGACCCTCGCAAGAGATATCACTCTGGGGTTCACTGGAAGACGTAACCCCCTCCGCCGCGATACGATTTAGAGCCATGAAGAGGAGGGGGCGTGCCATCCTCGTGTATATATTTTTAATCTCTCTAAGGCCCAATTATGATTCGTAACTCGTATTGTTTTCATGGCTACGGCTCAGGGCGTCAGCTGATTTCGTGGGGCTGTTCAGGAAGCATGCGAATTTAAACAGGAAAGCTGCCACGGCGGAGGCGTCGGCAAGATCGCTGTGTGCGTGGTGACGGAAGGAATCGCAAACGTGACCAAGCCCCGGTGGCCGCCCCGCAGGTCTGACCTTCTGACCCCAGTGTTCCTTGAGCAGAGAAACTGGCTCAAAGGTTCGAGGCTCATCTGGGGGTTGTCACACATGGGATTCGCCAGGAGCAGAAAGTAAAACATCTTCTGGCTCTCCGACGTCTTTTCCCGTTTTAATGTGTGTTTGTTTTGCGAGATTTATATTCGACGAATCACCCGACTTGTCAGGAGTTTCCTCGGGACCTGAATGGGGCCACTCGCTTTCTCCCTTGACGATATAAATCTACGTACACACGAACACAAATGTACCCCGAATAGCCTTAACAAACTGTCGGGTCAGGTGCTGTTAGCAAGCACCTATTGGAAGCTGGCGTGGCACAGGAGGGAGTGGGTGGTCAGCACCACATCTAAGCAATTTTGTATCCCCAGTGTGCTGATGTCTCCACCTTGCACGAGTTTTATTTGAGGCTGAGTCGACGTAGGGCAGTGCACCGACTGCTGTTACCGCTGCATCTGCGAGTGACGCAAGACAACTCTGCCCAACTTATGCAATCATACGGTCTTGCAAAACCATCATAGTCTCATCTCACTGTCAGAAACCGCTTAGTCCTTGATAGGGTCGCGGTGAGCCGGAGCCAATTTCGACAGACACAGGGCGCAAGGCAGGGATATACCCACGATAGGACGCCAGTCCCTCACTGGGCACTGCAGGCAATTTAGTCTGCAAGCCAATTAACCTATGCAGCAGCGTGTGATTTTTTGGACCGTGGGAGGAAACCGGAGTGCCCGGCGAAAACCCACGCGGACACGGGGAGAGAACTCGCAAACTCCACACAGAAAGGCACCCGAGCCGCGATTCGAACCCGGGACCTTCTTGCTGTGAGGCGACAGTGCTACCCGCCGGGCCACTGTGCCGCCCAAAACCATCGTAGCGTGGTGGGAAATTTGAAGCCGGAATTTGTTGATAAGAGGGATCTGGCTGACGTTGCAGAGGGGCACGGCGTGGAGATCGGAGAAAGCGTTGAACTGCACGGAGGAGTTCAACGCTTTCTCCGACGCGAACGTTATTGTGTCGCCGCCAGGAATGAGAAAACACGGCTCGAATTGCTGATGGAACAGCGAGTGAATGTGGGAACCGGAGGGGGGGGAGTTGAGAGCAATCGTGAAGAGGTGATCAAAAGCAAGATGGAATGATTCGTTGAGGTGTGGGAGTGCGATGGGATTACAACCATAGACGACCCAGGGTGGCAGGGTCATCAAGCAGGAGCTTGTGAGTAAAATTGGTGATTTGCTACATTAAAAATAGTGAGAAAATATTGGCAAACGATGTTGAACCCAGGCATGTGCCAAATGTTGTCTACAACAATATTCTTATATTTAATGGAAAAAAAGAGTTTCAGGATAGGTAAGGACATCTTATAAATGTGGCAATGAGTTAATCATACATGGCTCGGGTTCAGAGAGCACTCTTTTCTATTGGCAGCTCTCAGCCAGCGGTGGAATTTCCACATTCTTAGAGAAAGGAATAAACTCTCCATCGGATGACAAATGTTAATCTCCTGTATAATGGAACTCGTTTTACCAACCTCCCGATGTGTTGTGTGGCCTGAGTTGCTAACACATTGGAATCTGAACACTTTTTCTGATCGAGAGGTGAATGTTTGACCAACAAGATTACCTGGCCCTCATGGTTCGTCATTATCATCAGCAGCGGTGGCTAGGATCTATCCACTGCTCGATAAATGCTTCCTCAAGTAAGAGCTTGGTTTTAAACTTGGATTAACTCCACTTTTTGAATCTCAATCAATCACTTGTTACTCTGTGCAGAGATTTACATCCCCTTGCAATAAAGAAGTATGCAGTTGAAATCTAGGCTACGATTGATAATTGTTGTATATCGTTGTTATTTAAACTTGTTTATCCAGGGGAGCAAGACTCTCTGACTCTTTTTCTTCTTAGAGTCCAGACACGTTTTAAGTATTGCCTGTGATTCACTTAGAATGGGGTTAAACGTGGTTACTGCTGGCACGGAAAGTGAAGTGCCTACCAAACGTGCAGAGAAAGGTTGGGTATAGCACTGGCTGTTCGAGTTGTGAAGAGGGGTAGGAATTATAGCTCGTATCCGGATCTGATTGTCCACAGCCAGGGTCCAGTTGTCGATGAAATCTATATTTTTGGGTCAGGTCACACAAAAAATAGTGTCGTTTTAACCCTCCACCACCCGACACAGCCAATTAGTAAGGGTTATCACGTGAACAGAACGTGGCCAATTCCTGCACTATCTTAGCACACCGGTGTGTTGGGAGAGCGAAACCACAGTATTTACAACGAGATACACGACGTTTCTCCGATAATTGTAACCAGCATCATCAGGAACCCGCGCCAAGCCTGGGGAGCAGCTCGGAAAACTGGCCCAGATCTGGGTCCGTTAATATACAGGGGGGTTGTGATGTCATCGCTCACGTGTGTGTGTGTGTGTGACCTGACCCGGAAAAATGGATTTCATCTGATAACATTGGTCACGAATGCCTTCGAATTTAAGTGTCTATTTGACTTGCCTCGAATGCTCTCCCTGATTTCGTCTCATCTGCGTTAACACTTATGGCCCTTGTTGTGGACGACGCTTCGTCATCGCCACTCCTACAACCTGGAACCAGCCTACTTCTCCAGCTCCGACAACAACAACCTCCGCCTTCATAGTCCTCCTCGACCAACGCCTTGCCTCTCGGGCAACTCCCCCCGCTCCCCCACCGGGCTGAGCTCCGAGCCTCCGTGTCCGCGTCTCGTCCTCGACCAGCGGATGAAACTATACGGTGCTAAAGATGCTCGTGGGTCCTTCCTCAAAAAGTTTCCAAAAGATAGCTTTCTCCTTCACATGTGGCAGAGACCTGGGGGGGGAAAAGAAAACGGCAACGTTACCAGCAACACGTTGACCCACCTGCTGTCTGCCCGGCAGGGAGGTGTGGGAAGGATTTTGCGTAAACGTACAGCCTCCTCTCCCACTGTACTGTGGCGTGAGAGCGGCGTACATACCTTCACGGGTACCCCCACTGCTGCTGAAATGGTCCATGTCCACTCTTTGCACCAGCAGGCCACCTATCTGGCCCCCATGTTGATACGCACGTGTTGGTAATTAATAGCGGAATGTGCCACCTGTTGTGGGGGGTGTTTGGTTTGACAAATCCCGCACTTTCTTAGGTCAGGGGTCTTGCATGACATAATAATATTGGGCAAAACATGAATTCTGCAGGTCACGGCCGCAATAAATGGTTAAAATATGTTTTATGTGTAATGGAAGAAGGGTTTTTTTTTCATTTATCTGTGTAGTTAGATCTGCACTGAGGGTACCGTTATCGAATCTTTCCTGAGCACACATTTTATTTGCACAATATCAAGGCTTTTATGTCTTATTCAAGCGTTGCTTTTCACTTACTGATTACTCTTCTGAAACATTAATATTTTCTGCTTTAAATTCCAACTTTTTTAATCGTGCCGTGAACCCTCTTAAGCTCTGCTCTGCCTTTATCCAGGAAGAAACCTAGGTTAAAGTAGTGACGTCAGCTGAAAACGTCATCAACAAGAGACGTCATAAGAGTGTTCAACACTTGGAACAAGATCGCACGTAGGGCGGGTACTCTGCTAGTACGACAATAATGCCGTATACTTACATAGGAAACGCTGACTCTGCTTTGGGATGTTTGGCCAATTTCATCATTGAGTCTTTGGAATACGAGACACCGCAACACCTATCCATATAGCATTCAAAGCGCCACACAGATAGATTTAACGACCATTTGCTGTGTTGCCATCTCCTGGCCACCTCACGGAAAATCTAATGGAATAAAATATTATAACACCTAAACTTAAAAAAAAATATCAACGTGCGTATAAAACTACAGTTGACATAAAATGCAAAGCGCTCTGGATTCCTTCCATCCGTACGGAATCACCGCACTCCAGAAAAGCGCCCTGGGCAAGAAAATCGCAAAATAACAACACTGCCATTGATTTTATGAAGCGTATAAACGTGTCAACAGTGAACATTGTTAGAAGTTCAAAGAGCAGGGATTTGTGGATGACCACTAACACCAAGGTCCTGTAGGATATGGTACCCAGAAGCATGAGAAAGCGTATAAACACCAGACAACCTCAACATCCCGTTCAGGGCCGCCATACAACCGCAAACATTTGTCATGGTTAAACTAAGATTGGGTGAAGCAAAATAAAGTAAAGTATTTGTGAGTAAAAAAAAAGCACGAGGGCAAAATATGTGGTGGTGTGACTCGCTTGCAGTTCGTCTCAACCTCCACAAATATAAATAACAACTCCCCACTTGAAGAGTGCGCTAATGCAGGGCTGAACAGTGCCTCTTCCTCCGCTAAGAGCGGTTTGTTGCAAATTAGTCGTCGGATGTTTTCATACTGAATCAGGCCAAATCTCATGAGAATGACTTTAGATAGATAGATCCACGTTATTGTTATTCCATCCTTATACAATTACAATATATAGAGGAACGACATAACGTTTCTCGCGCTCCCCGTGCAAAAACAAAACGAGTCTGAACAAGGCCCTGCGAGCCTCATAGTGGTGATTCGGTGAATGTGTGCGATTCCAATAGAAAGTAGGTTTTTTTTATTCCTTAATCCTATGAAGAAGTCTTAGGCAATGACATGCACGTAGCACGAGCTTCAGAGTTTCTAAGGCTTGAGGGCCGCACAGCTCGCTCTGTATCTTCAACTATCCAATGTAAACGTTCAAACTGACAAAACTCAATATGATCTGCTCCTATTGTTGGTGCACAATGTCATTCGCGACAGTCGACTTTCTGGAAGAGAGAAAATAATTATATCTTTTCTAAAAACTTGAAAACCAACCGCCGAGACCAATCCTTCCGATGACTGACGGCACACGAGGCCGTGGACTCAGCCTGACCCTGGTGATCGACTGACCATTGCTACTGACCGTTGGAAAAAAAAAAGCCATAAAATTCCCAACGATGCGTGCACAGCCGGTGCTTGGTGGTGCCCCGGAATGTCCCCCGTACAGCGGAGGTGTTTACAGAAGAGAGCACAATGCAGGCTCTGTGCCGCAGTGTCGAGGACTGCCCAGGTAGGTTGAGCAGGTTCGTGTTGTGACTGGGTGGACGAGCGAGCTCACGGGAGCGCGGCTCCCCTTCCCACTCTCCACTCGCTGACCGTTGTACTCTACTCTCACCCACCGTCCTCTTGACCTGTGGCCACCCGACGCTCGTCGCTCGCTCACGTTTGAGACAAATGTGCCGGCGGTCGAGGTCAGCTGGGGCGTCGCTCCTCTGCCGTGGAGTTGCCGCACGTTGCCTGGCAGTCCTTTGCGTGACCAGAGAATCTCTCAAATCGTTTAAATCCGTGCCCGTCGGGGAAATCCAAGATGTCAGCTTTTAAAGCAAAACACAAACCACGTGTGCGGTGTTTGACGGATGCTGACGTGCGGCGGTGTGTATGCAGTCCATCTTCCAAGCAGATACCACGTCGTCTGCTTTCTGTCGAATGTCGCTCTCGCTTTGTGTCTCTCGGGCGTCGTTTGGAAACTCAGCCGACGCGTAGCAAACGCAGCGATGATCTGCAGCAAATTCTTCCTTCTCATCGCACACCCTGGTGGGATCCAGTCTTCCCTAAGGTTACCACTTGTTCCGGTTTAACCAGCATCACCTTCCTTTTTGAGGAGGCAGCTGTCCTGGAAATATCCGTAACGTTTCACAGGCCAAGTCATTTAAAGGTCCATGTTTAGCCGTTTACACAGGGTACAATTCCTGTGGTTCTTATTCTGTTCATGCCAATCCCGGTTGGTCCCAGCCCTTTGTGCCCCCGAGGTGGCAACCCCAGTGTCATCGCTGTGTACGGCCACGCACGGCCAACGGCGGTTGGACGACAAACAATATATCCTGATGTAGGTTTCCACGGCTCGTGTGATGAGAATTGCTCTCCATAGTTGCGGTGTCAACGTTGGAGGCGAAATGTCACGAAGTAGAGGAAAAGATCGCTCGACACGGCTCCCCTGAAACAACTATGGAGAGAAATTCTCAAACTAAACCCGTCACTCTGTGAGCCAGAGCGTGGTTGTGAATCCCGGGTTGGCCAGTATTGAGCATCTTACCAAAGCGAATGCCCGATAAGGGTGCATTAGTTCAAATTTAGAGTGTATTGTGTGGCTTTGGCAGCTGTGTGTCCATATGTTGGAGGTGGGGGGGCCTGGGTGGCTAAGCTACTCGGTGTGCGAGATCAGCAGTGCGGATGTTTAGAAGCATGACGCCGCTTGCACTTGCCCAGAGTGTGGCTCCATTAAGTTGTGAGCCGCGTATTTGTACAGGTCTCCCCCTTCCTTCTCTCGAGTGTCTACACGTTCAGTTTGCCTTCATACAAGGTGCCTCGCACGCTCAACACAAGTCACCATGTATGCCGTGTCCACTGTGAGTGAGACAAAGGGCCCTCGTGTAGGTTGCGCGGTCTCCCGAGGCCACGGCTGTTAGCGAGGTCCCATTGAGGGCCGCCATTCGAGAACGCAGTGGTGCGGCCTTTGTCTCGCCGTATACACCACAGCAGGTACTCTTTTACGGCTGAGTCGACCTAGGGGAGGCCCTGAGCGCCAGTGGTGGTGACCGAGAGGTAGCGGGTTGTGCACTGGTTGCAGGGGTTCACGGATTGAAACCGGCGGCAGCCCTGGTTATTACTCACAGCGTAAACAATATCCGTGTGGCACAGGTAGCGCTGTTGCACAAGACAGGGATACACCAACGATGGGACGCCAGTCCATCACTGAGCACTGCGGGCAATTTAGTCTTAAAAACAATTAACCTATGCAGCAGCATGTTTTTTGGACTGTGGGAGGAAAACGGAGTGCCCGGCGAAAACCCACACGGACACGGGGAGAGCATGCAAACTCCACACAGAAAGGCACCCGAGCCGAGAGATTCGAACCCGGGACCTTCTTGCTGTGAGGAGGCGACAGCGCTAACCACTGGGCCACCGTGCCGCTCTTACCATACTTCGTGCCGTATTAATACAGTGTGGTTATCATTGTGTGTAAGTGTGTGGCAGTGGTGGTGAGGGTGTGTGGCAGCGTGTGGCAGGCGCTGTGTGGTGGCGTGTGGCGTTGTGGACGCGTAGCAGTGTGTGTGGCAGTGTAGATGTGTGGCAGTGTAGATGCGTGGCCGTGTGTGTGGCAGTGTAGATGCGTGGCAGTGTGTGTGGCAGTGTAGATGTGTGGTAGTGTAGATGCGTGGCAGTGTGTGTGGCAG
>JAZEWT010000003.1:19881281-19911040 GCA_036362905.1 Mordacia mordax | reverse complement strand
GGCTACGGTGCCATCTCAGGCAAAGCGTACCGCCACCTGGCTCAGGAACGGAGCACCCCGCGTGCTTGTGCGCGTTCCTGTTTTGTTGACACTCTTTGAATGTTCGCAAGAGGCTCCCGAGCGCTTGCTACGTCTTTTAAAAAAAAAATATATGATTTCTCTGGGTGGTTCGCATGTCTGCGGTGAACTCCAGCTGGGAGTGGGGGCGAAGGACGGATGCTCTCTCAGGATGATTGATGCCTCCTCGCGAGGCGCCGGTGCGTCACGCTCACCTGATAGGATTCGCAGACTCGCCCGCAAACCTGAGAGGATCGTTTTATGTGGAAACCAAAGCAAATCGAGTGAGTTGTGCGTCTGGTATTGAGAGCCAGGAGACAGTGCCTCCGAGCTTGAATACACGATGGGGTCATCGCCGGACCCCCGAGTGAGTGGTGGAAATTCGACACTACCATGGCAAGGGTTAGTCTTTGTGTGGGAGGGTCGGGGTTCGATTGATTTTGTGGGTGAGCGCGTTTCTGTGAAGGCGTGAGGATTGCTTTGCACAGCTGCTCTCTCCCACGACAGCCGTGTCGAGTGTTCCTTCTTTATCCTGAAAGAAGAGCGACGGAGAACGAGTGTTCGTGAGGGCCAGGGACAGATAAAGTAACGAGACATAGGGCCGCAGACTGGTCACGACCACTGCTCCCTCTCCGCGTCCCTCTTCTCCTCGCAGGCACACAGAACATTTACAGTACGCTCTAACGATATAGGCCTGTGTCACGAAGACGAGTGTAATATATCTCATCTCATCTCATTATCTGAAACCGCTTAATCATATATAGGGTCACGGTGAAGCCGGAGCCTATCCCGGAAACACAGGGCGCAAGGCAGGAATACACCCGACGACGGGACGCCGGTCCATCGCCAGGCATTGCGGGACAATTTTAGTCTGCGAGCCAATTAACCTATCCAGGAGCATGCTTTTGGACTGTGGGAGGAAACCGGAGTACCCGGCGAAAACCCACGCGGACACGGGGAGAGCATGCAAACTCCACACAGAAAGGCACCGGAGCCGAGAGACTCGAACCCGGGACCTTCTTGCTGTGAGGCGTCAGCGATAACCACTGCGCCACCGCGCCGCCCTAAGTGTAATATATTATTATTATTATTTACGCAGACCGTATGTTGTGCAGCCTTGCTGTGGTTAACGTAGGTTACTCTTGAGTCGGTTACCTTTCGTTTGTTCTTCTTTGATCTGAAGCCATTCATACCGACCCACATTGAAGGTACAGTGATAAAGTTCCGAACAATATAAACATTAGGAGGAGGGGTTGGCAGTGCTGCACATTAAAACAGGATATGACCCGAGTTACTCTCAAGAGCTGCTCTTGCAGGATAGCCATGTCGAGCGTTCCTCCCTTCTCCTCAGTAACCTTTCACCTCCCACATTGGAGGCACCGTCGGGCTGACGCAAGTCGCTAAACATCGCGAAGGATAGAGAAGGAAAGCTCAACACGGCTATCCTGAAATAATAGCTCTTGAGATAAATTTTCTTACATCAAGCCACGAAACCCTGATATAAATTGAAACTGCCATTCAATTGAAACTCTTTAAAAACAAACGATGCATTTATAGACATCTCGCATATTGACGGCGGTCATTGTTACAATTGTGAGAAACCCCCCTCCCACCCGCGACTCAAATGATTTCCACGCGACGTTTTGAGTTCGTACCAAGATCTAGTCATGTGGGAGTAATCCGACTCGGGCCGCTGGCCTGGCTGCCAACAATCTGGCACGATTGCTCGGAGAGTGTTATTGCTGCGGAGCGGTGGCGCAGAACTTCCTGTAAAAGCACAATGCGACTCGCAGGAAACATCTGCTCCCCCCCCTCCTCTCTGTGCCTCTCTCTCTCTCTCTCTGTGCCGACAGCGCTGAAGCGGTCCTTTGAGATCGACGACACGGCCGAGGTATCTGTCCCAGAGGGCGGCGGCCTGCTGATCGACGAGAAGCCAAAGTCCAGCGTCATGAGCTTCCAGGAGTCGAAACGCGCCGAGCTGAGCAGCCCCCTCGGCTCGCGCCACGTCACCAGCCTCGTCCATACGCCCAACTCCGCCGGCGCCAGGGCCAGTCCCGATTTCAGCACCGGCTTCTGCCCGATTCCCAACGCTCGCGCACGGGCCTACAACGGCTCCGGCTTCACGCTGGGCGAGCCGCTGCACTCGAGCGGCGGAGCCGCTGCTGCAGCCGCCGGTCCCAAGGTCTCCATGAGCATCATCGGCTCTGGCGGCGGCTCTGGCGGCAGCGGTGGAGTTTCCACCCTGAGTGTGGCCGCGCGGCCCAAGCTACGTTCCGTGTCCACCCTGGAGGCCCACGGCGGCGAGCAGCCCACGTCCCCTCTCGTCCAGAGCCCGACGTTTCAGCATTCGGCCGGCAGGAGCAACGGGGCTTCTTCGACCAGCTTCACCATCGTCCCGAGCCCGGGCCCTGTGTCCAGGACCAGGCCCAGCAATGGCATCAAAAGCTCCATCTCGATCGACAACCCCGACCTTTCCCACTCATCCACGTCTGCCTTTGTTCCCGGGGTGATTCCCGCCGGCAAACCGTCGACACATTCTCGCTACAAGCCTCCGAGTGAGTACAGCAGCTCCCCAGTCGCCAGGGCCTACGAAGGCACCTACACCGCGGCCTCTGGCACCAGCGGCGGCGGCGGCGGCGGCGGCGGGGTCGTCCTGGTCCCCCGCGCTTCGCAGAGCTTCCGCGTGAAGCCGTCCGATGGTGCGAGCTCGCTTTATCGATCGAGCTCCCTCAAGAGCCCCGACTACGTGGCAAGTGCCAGCCTTGTGCTCAACACTGCCCCGCCTGCTGCCAGAGCCCCCAGCGCTGGCGCCTACCTGCACAAGCCGAGTCCAGCTGTGAGTCCGCGCATCCGCTTCCCCAACGGCTCCACGTCCTCCATTTCGAGCTCCAGCTCGTACGACGAGCACAATCTGAGCGGCGCCGCTCCGGGCTACGCGGGCAGCGCGGGACGCTCGTTTGGCGCGAGCGTCGCCCGCGCCTCCATCTCCTCCGCCGGGAGCGAGGCCGGCGCCGCGCTCGGCTCCGCCGAGCCGACGGGAAGCCCCGGCCCGATCGTCGTCGGCGAGAGCCCCGTCCCCTCGCCGTCGCCGTCCGCCACCGAGCCGGGCTGCGTCGCCGCATCGCGCTCCAGCTCCGTGTCGAGCGGCGCCGCCAGCTACGGTGGGGGCGGCAGCCCGGCGCCGAGCCCCGTTGCTCACGGCGGGGAGAGGACGGGCCCGCGGGGCCTGCCGCCGGCGGCCCCCGCGGCGGTCGCCGCCGCTGCTGCCCCGTCGCAGGGCTTCAAGCCGTACCGCGGCCATGCTGACAGGGAGGCGGCGGCGCCGGTGGCCCCAGTTCATGAGTCGCAAGCGGTGGGACCGCTGCCGCCGTCACAGCGGCACTTGAAGGAGCTGCCATCTCCGCGGCCTCTGGTGGAGCGCAGTCAGCGGCAAATGCAGCAGCAGCAACAGCAGCAACAGCAGCAGCAACAACAGCAGCAGTTTCAGAAGCAGCAGCAACAGCAGCAGCTGATACAGCAGCAACAGCAGCAGAAGCAGCAGCTACAACAGCAGGTGCAGCAACAGCAGCTGATGCAGCAACAACAACAGCAGCAGCTGATGCAGCAACAACAACAGCAGCAGCTGATGCAGCAACAACAACAGCAGCAGAAGCAGCAGCAGCAACAGCAGCAGCTGGTGCAGCAACAGCAACAACAGCAGTTCCAGAAGCAGCATCTGCAGAAGCAGGAGGAGGAGGAGCACCCGGTCGTGGCTGCACGTGTGTCTGAAGCAAAGATGGCAAGTCCAGGAGGTACGATCGCTTTACCGGACCTCTATGTGGTGATGCACGTGTGTACTTGTTTGTGGCTGTGTGCATGTGCCAGTCATCTCCGTCAGTCAACCCATGGCACCTGGGCCTGTCCTGTAACCTTCGACGCTTCACGCGGCCTCAAGGTGCACCTAGCCTGGCAAAGGCGCCACGGTGACATCACCACCGCTTAGTGGTGAACGGCGGTTCTAGATATTGTAGAAAGACAACCAAGGCAGCAATCGAACTGCCTCGCGCAGGACTTTCTGTAAGGAGCTGGTGTTGCCACTGCACTACCCTGCTGCCCAATACGTCACTTTATTGGTCATTGCACTGTGACAGGGTGCCTATCGTCCAGATATATGCCATGTGATATCCTGATAGCCGCGGCGGGTAATGTAACTCAGGCAGTAGAGTGCTAACCGCTGCACCACCTGTCCACTGCTCCTTTGCAAGGTTATTTTGCGTATTTCTTCATACGTCTAATATTGATCTCACCGAAGTGATAAAGCTTTGGCTGTCATAACATGTACACCAATATCTGAGAATGACAGTACACCTTCCCTTTACGTGTGGACTTGACGCCTGAGTGGGAAATATGTAGTTGTGTTTAAAGCACCTGCATTTAAAATGATCCTAAACAAAAACCGCACGATCCTATCTGCTGTGCTCTCCGATTATTATTTTTTTTTAAACATGAAAACACCGATATGGTTACCACTTGGCTAACGATCAGACTTCGTAAATTCTTTGTTGCGTAAATTTGCTGTCGGCGACCGCACGATGCGAGGCTTACGGTGGACGGAGGGGAGAGACGTGGGCGACTCGACACCACGTCGGCGTAGCGAGCGAGCGAGCGAGCGCTGCGCCGTGAGCCGCGCCGTTTAGCGCCGGAGGAATTATCTTCAGTTGCGTGATGCGCGCGTTCGTGGCGCCTCCATCGAGGCATTGCTGGTGTCGTCAATCCATCCACGGCCAGTGACTCGTAAACTCGAGGCTTGTCACAACTTCGGGGAGACGGGCACCGGGGTGGCCTTAGTGAGTCTGGAATCCGAGGTTCTGGGTAAAGTTCAATGACGAGCCCTGCCCCCCACCCACACTGAATTCAAAATGACTACAATCCTCCCAATGAACGTTGCAATAACGAACTTCAGTTTTCATCTAGGAATGAATGTGTTTTTTTATTTGAAGAGGTCCAAAAAGTAAACAAAGCATTCCTTTATAGTGATAAATCAAATGTGAACCGATTGTGGAATTTTCTGTGTGCCCAACATAGCTTAGCTAAACAATCATTCATTGAGCCCCCCCACCGTTTGCCTTGGGGGGGAGGGGGGTGTAATTTGGGTGGTGTCCTCCCTTGGCTAAGATGGCTCAGGGAGTTGCTGTGGAGGATAGCAGGGAGGATAGGGATAGCAGGGGGGGGGATAGCGGGGGAGATAGAGATAGTGGGTGGGATAGCCACCACTGCATGGCATGATCCAGAGCTGCCAACTGCTCCAAAGTGATGGGGAATTCTGTCGTTTTTAGAAATGGACCCTTCCGTGGGAGGTCGAGGCTATCACGGCTCTGTGTGAGCATGTCTCTGTTTCTGGATAGCCCTGGTGGTCGTTTCTTATCTCTCCTTTGTGACGTTTCTCCTCCCGCGTTGGAGACATCTTCAGGCTAACGAGCGGACGAGCTGGATGTTGTGTTTTTCCCTCCGAGGTGTTGCACGCATGTGCTCCAGTGATGTTCCAAACGCTGCTGTGATGGGGTATCGGCATCTTATCGGGTGATGTAAAAATGTCGCAGGTTCCACAGTGTTTTATACGCCTCTTTAGATGTGTCTTGAATTCAGGTCTCTATTCTGTGATCTCAATCAACAAAGCCTGCCTCTGGCCATGCGAACGTGACCACGATTGTTAATGATGTCCCGCTTAATGCTCATTTGAGAGGGTAGAAATTGACTGTTGGTGCCATAAATTGTAGCGTAATAATAATGAAATGTTGTAATTGTGGAAATTGAGGTCTGTGTTATACAACATAAGATTAGCTGACTATGTATCTTGGCAAAAGAGCAATCTCCACCATTTTAACGTGCGGAAAATCGTACAAATCCGCACGAAGCAGTGATGATTCAGTCAGTCTCGTTGCCAAACGTCAGCAAAAGCTGCATTAACGCCAATCCGCGAATGAGACCTTATATCTTGGAACGTCATCTCTTTAGCCAAAGATTTGCATTAATGGAAATCCATTGTGGAAATATCCTCCTAGAAGTACAAATGCCAAGCTGCACGGGTTATTGCAAATCACATTTATGATCAGGAAAGGCCTTCTGCAGGCGTCCCATCACGGAGCGTCGATGTTGCACAAATATTTGCAACACATAGCAGTGTTAATGCTTTCATTTCGTCAGATTGCTGAGGCTAAGCAGGGGTTAGCCTGGCCAGCAACTGGATGGGGAAGCTGTCTGGAAATGCGCGGCGCTGCAGCACTTGTGCTATGGGGTGACGTGAGAAATGAGAGCAGAGCAAAAAAGTATTTATTAAATGTCTGTGTGGAGCTGTGAGTGTTAATGCCCTCACATGCACAGGCTTTTGCCGTATATTCGGGTTTCTTATGGGCCCAATACTCATTCATGGAATTGGCGAAACATCTCAACGCAATTAAGTGTCCTCCTGAAAAACGAGTCTTGACTCTCACCGAGGCTTTCCTGGGCAACTGCAGGGCATTGCGATTATTGTTATTAAAAGAGTACCCGCACTGCTGACTTGCCGTTCGTACGTTGTTGTTGTTGTTGGCATGCCCTTCTCTCCGCAGCTCTGTGCAGCGCTTTGTGACCCTCGGGTGAAAAGCGCTCTAGAAATGCAATTATCATAATTGCGGGCGATTTTGTTCCAGGCGTGTGTACCAACGTTCTGCTGACATCAGGATAAAGCTTACGAATAGTGCCGACGAGGGTTCGTAGTTCGAGCACGTAGTTGGAAATGTAAAGTTGGCGTGGAGTTAGAGTTTCTGAAGAGTGATGGAGACGTGAGGAGTAAAGCTTGACGAAGCTGTAAAAGCTTCAATGTTGCACAGAGATAATTTGCACTTACGAAGGATTTGAACCCTGTACCCTCGCTGTGGATATAGACACAAACACTTGCAACCGTTATACAATAATAATATTTTGCATTTCTATAAGCGCCTTTCACCCGAGGTCACAAAGCGCTGCACAGAGCTGCGTAGAGAAGGGCACATTGGCGACATCGTCAGCATACTACGCATTGGACGATTTCGAAATTACATTGGCGATGACATTTGCAGGCGTGCGGTTCACGTAAAAAAAAAATGTGATCATATTATTTGATGGGCGGCGCGGTGGCCCAGTGGTTAGCGCTGACGCCTCACAGCAAGAAGGTCCCGGGTTCGAATCTCTCGGCTCGGGTGCCTTTCTGTGTGGAGTTTGCATGCTCTCTCCGTGTCCGCGTGGGTTTTCGCCGGGCACTCCGGTTTCCTCCCACAGTCCAAAAGCATGCTCCTGGATAGGTTGATTGGCTCGCAGACTAAAATTGTCCCGCAATGCCCGGCGATGGACTGGCGTCCCGTCGTCGGGTGTATTCCTGCCTTACGCCCTGTGTTTCCGGGATAGGCTCCGGCTCACCGTGACCCTATATAGGATTAAGCGGTTTCAGATAATGAGATGAGATGAGATATTATTTGATTCAGTGATCAACAAACCACGCGCGACACGCATCGGAAGCCCCACTCGCGACGACTGCACCTCAGTGGGAACCCAGTCTCCTCGGTCGTGGCGGGCACGCAGGTCTGCGTCGAGCTCCTCCTGGCGTCAAGCCGCCTGCACGAACGCGTGCAGGTGCCCCCCTGCCTGGTTAACCGCAGAGGCGAGTGACATCCTTTACAGGTGTTTGGGATTTCGCTTGATCTTCGCTTGACCGCGGACGGCGGTTGCTGGCGGAGGAATTCGCGCCGCACGCGAGCGGAGCGAGACGACGCAAAGTCCTGACGTAGGTCTTCGAGGGTCACTGGAGACGAAACCGTCGCGGAGGCGCGCTCGACACGGCTATCCCGAAAGAGCAGGTTTTGGAAGCGACCGTCATGATGCGGAGTCCGTTTTTATCTCGGCTGCCATGCGTGCGGGGGTTCGTTTCGTTATTTGTCCACGATTCAGCACTGCCGACTGTGCGATAACGGACTGCCGTTGACCCGGTGAAGATTTCAACGTTTTCAAGCTGCCTGATGAAGCTGCTTGTAATTATCCACAAAACGATATGCTGTACTGTTAATGTCGTGGGTGTTCTCTCTAACACACCGGCGCGCTGTTCTATAACACACTGGTGCACTGTTCTATAACACAACGGCGCACTGTTCTATAACACACCAGTGCACTAACTGGCGCACTGTTCTATAACACACCTGCACACTGTTCTATAACACACCGGCACGCCGCTCTATAACACACCGGCGTGCTGTTCTATAACACACCGGTGTGCTGCTCTATAACACACCGGTGTGCTGCTCTATAACACACCGGCGCGTTGCTGAAGTAGTACAGATTTGACAGTTTTTTGAGGTGACAACATTATTTTTCATGTAGAGGTGTGTTCACGACTCCTTACTTTATACCCTACGCATCCCAAACGTACTTATTTTGCCATATTACGCATTGCCGTTTGTAAGCGAATTCGACGATTCAGTAAGGTTTATGTGAATATTTGCAGTGGACTTGTTTGCCTGAATGTGGTTCTGGGGTCTCCCCGCTTGCTCGACGACTCAAGATTCAAATAACTACCTGTTTCGGCGTGCAAACGTCGCCACTTAGGGAGACTTAAGGTGGCCGGGCGTGCTGCTGGACACCCACCCCCTCGTGTGCTGTGCCCACCTTCATAGGTGCTTTTACTCGCTAACAGCACTTGGCTCTACAGTCTGTAAAGGCTGCACGGGGGACATTTGTTACTGGACGAAGGTTAGGCCCAGGGGCTGCTTTTATCACCGTACTGGGCAAGGCAGGGCGACCAGGACCGTTTTGCCACTGCGAGCCAAGCTCGGGTCACCAGGTTCACAGTGCAGCAGAGCCGTAACTATCGGGTCACTGCTCCGTCACGCAGAGGTATGTTCGCTACCATGTAGTGTATGAGGAAGATGAACGTGGTGTGTCGGTGACTTGTTTGCTGTGAGAACAGGGGCTCCTGGTGTCGTCAGCGACCAACAGCGTAACCTCCCCCACTCCCCACTCCACATAACGGTTGATAGATGGGCCCCGTAGGATTGTAAATAGTGCTGGCATTTCACGGTGTTCGAGCTGCATCTTAAAATAAGACACTGTTGCTTTCAATCGCGTGTTGGAAAATGCCGCTTTGAGAATCACTCTCAAGAGCTGCTGTTTCGGAGTAGCTGTGTCGAGCATTGTCCCTCTGCTTCGCAATGCTTTTCCATCATCAGATGTTTCATCTCCAGCGTGGGTTGTGAAACATCAGGAAAGTTAGAGGAACGTTTGCAATGCAAATGACATCGATGAAATCCAAGTTTTAAACCAAATCGTTGCGACAACAACAAAAAAACCCGCCCGTATTTGGTAGAGGATAGGAAACACGCGGCTGAAATTGCGACGCTTTGAAGAGGCGTTTCAAGTACGTCCTTCATACGTGAACACACTCGACAGGTCCTGTCATTGTCCTCGCATCTCATCTCATTGTCAGAAACCGCTTAGCCCTTTACAGGGTCGCAATGAGCCGGAGCATATCCCGGCAGATACAGGGCGCAAGGCAGGGATATACCTACTATGGGACGCCAGTCCATCACCGGGCACTGCGGGCAATTTAGTCTGCAAGCCAATTAACCTATGCAGCAGCATGTTTTTTGGACTGTGGGAGGAAGCTGGAGCGCCCGGCGAAAACCTATGCGGACGCGGGGAGAGAGCATGCAAACTCCACACAGAAACGCACCCGAGCCGAGATTCTAACCCGATACCTTTTTGCCTTGGGGCGACAGCGCTACCCACTGGGCCACCGCGCCGCGCTATTCGTTCAGCGGTGAAGGCATTCGAAGAAGCAACAATGCAGAGGCTCAAGGGAACCGCGGAGAGGAGGGGATGGGGAAGGCTACCACGCAGTTGGCTGGCACCAACACTTGCCAGACACTGCGTCCTACATATCAAGACGTCATTGAGTCGGAGGAAAGCAGCGAAGCTGGAGGAAACCCCCGCGGAGTGTGGTGAGAACGTACACCAACTGCACGAAGAGAGGTGCTCGAGATAGGAATCTTACCGCATTTGGCGGCGCTTTTCTTTCTTTAGGGCGCAGATGTTTACCACTCAGACACCCTGCCACACGCCTGCTCTGCAATACAGCCAGACACTGCATGTGAAATTTCATCGGCCGTATTGTGGGCGCGATTTGGGCCGTTTTACCGTCCCCCCGATTGTACACTGCGGCTCGCCCGTGGAGTGACTCGATGAGTGGCATCTTCCTGCCAATGGAATGTGGAATTGACACCACGAGTTCCGGGACCGCCAGTTAGCAGTGGACAATGCTCTATAATCGTTGCACGTGCTCGCTCTACAACTCCACTTATCGGACTTGGAATGCAAAGTACAGGGTGCGTGATGGCAGTAATTTATGCAACTGTCTGCACTGGGACAATCCGAGCAGTTTCATTTCAAGGGGAGCCTGGCGAAAGAAAGTTGGTGAAAAGAGACATGGGGGTAGGGGGTGGTGGCGGAGAGCGTTTTGGGAATGTTTTAACGTCCTGTGACGCGAAGGCATGTAAAGTGAGGGTTCGTTAAGTTTTTACTCTAGAAAGAAAACTAGCGGATGTATTCCTCAAGTTACTTATTTAAAAAAAATACAAAACTCATCTCATCTCATCTCATTGTCTGAAACCGCTTAGTCCTATACAGGGTCACGGTGAGCACGGAGTCTATCCCGGCAGACACAGGGCGCAAGGCAAGGATATACCGACGATGGGACGCCAGTCCATCGCCGGGCACTGCGGGGCAATTTAGCCTGCGAGCCAATTAACCTATGCAGCAGCATGCTTTTGGACTGTGGGAGGAAACCGGAGTGCCCAGCGAAAACCCACGCGGACACGGGGAGAGCATGCAAACTCCACACAGAAAGGCATCCGAGCCGAGAGATTCGAACCCGGGACCTTCTTGCTGTGAGGCGACAGCGCTAACCACTGGGCCACCGTGCCGCCCAAAATACAAAACTGTTCACCGAAAAAAATGTGTCTCGCAATATGTATTCTTTTGTTACGTTATTGTGAAAGAATATACCGATTGTAGGTTTACACGGCTCGATGAATTATAATTTCTCTCTATAGCTGTTCTTTCAGGATAGCTGTGTCGATTGCTCCCCTCTCTCTCCTTCGTGACGTTTTAGCGCCTACGTTGGGGTCAGGCGTTTTGCTGCAGCCTCATGATGCCCCCTGTGAGGGAGGTGAAACGTCGCCAAGGGAAGAGGAGGAATGCTCGTCACTGCTATCTCTAAGGAGCAGCTCTTCAGAGCCGTTCTCGGCATGCATTTAGCCGCGAAAACCTACATCATTACTCTTCATTGTACTATTTTATGGGAAATGAGACTAAAGCTCAGCCAAACCGGGAAGCCAGTTATTGAAGTCGGCAGTGCGCAGCTATCGAGCTCTGAAATGCGGACATCAGAAGAGAATCACCAAGTGTTTGAAGAACTGGGGAGGCTTTCATGAGATGCAGGCTAATGGGTGAGTCAGAGGCGGAATTGGATTGGGTTGATGTGATTCCGGTGTGCGAGCAAGACAATGGAACCCTTTCAAATGGACTCTGACCTCCGTCTATTGTTCCTGGAATAAAGCAACGTTATAGAAGAGACTTAACACATACACACATGACACACACACACAGCGCCTGAAGATGCCTGTAACGTGAGGGTGAAACGTCGCGATGGAGGCAGAGCGAGCGATCGACACGGCTGTCCTGAGGGAGCAGCTTTTCGAAGCAATCATCATTATATTTTTATCAACGGAAATCGCATTTTGGCGAAGCCGGCTACTCCACGATGCAGAGCAGTGGTCGCCCTGTTGTTTTCGTGCTGCGTTGCTAACATCACGGCTCATCCCCGATCATTTCGACAACCACGGTGATCGTCGGCACAAAGTGATATCCGAACCGGGCTGGGCACCGCCGCCTTCGCCGATCCGCATCAACCGGCAAGGGGAAGTATGCTCAAAGGACCCCTGTATCCGACACAGTGTGGGCAAAGCCCTTCATCGAACGGTGGATTGACAAACGGCAATAGACGCATGAATACGTTGTACGTGTTTAATAACCGGCGGCACGGCGGCGTAGCAGTGAGTATCCCCACTGCCCCACAGCAAGAATTCCTGGGTTCGATTCGTGGCCCGGAAGCCTAATTTTCTGTGGAGTGAGCACAATCTCCTGGTGCTCGTGTGGGTTTTCATCAGATACTCTTCTTCCTCTCACAGTCCAAAGGCACACGGCTGCTGGCTGGGTTAATTGGCCTGCTGACAATTTCCCCCAGTGCCCTGCTATCGACTGGCTCCTTGCGTCTGCGAAGGATAGATTGGCTCATCGCGACCTAGTACGGGATTAAGCGTGGACTCATAATGAACCCACGCTTCTGTTTACGGCTGACAAGAGTTGCGATCGTGCTTTTGTTTTTAGATCCAGGCCTCAGGCAAGCGCGAACCTTCCTGACGGCTTGTTTTAAAAACATTTTTGCGCATGCGCTTACACCTGGTCCCAATCAAACCCTGGGGTGGATTGTTCATTGCTACGGACGGCGGGCCCATCCGTTGGGATTCTTAGCTCCAACGCTGCAAGCAATACAACGCTGCTGCTATTAGATGTCTGGTGGCTTGTCAAACGAGATCCGGTGGTAACGGGTAATGGAGAAAATCCTGTGCAACATCTGCGTGCAAGTGCAGTAATCTCGTCTCATCGTCCGTTCACGTGCACTGTAGAAGACAGTTGCGTTAGCGAGCGCTTATTAAGGCCGGGACGGCACGTTTTTTGGGATAATGGGGTCAACCACCTTGTCTACACTCGGTGCTCAGTTTTAAGGCTCAGTTAACCTAAGGGAAAGCCACAGAGTGGGAATATCCACGCCTCGCACAAAGTCCTGCCCAAGGCAGTACGATTCCCACCTGGGACTCCTTTCCACGTGGACTTTGTGTTTTCTCTGCGGGTTTCCTGTATGAGTTTCTTCTGGGTTCCCTGGTTTCCTTCCATAACAAAAAAAAAACATTAATTAATAATTATTTGCTGCGAATATCATAATGTATAGGATGCAGCATCTGGTAAATGTTGGCACCAGCTAATCACATCATAGCCTTCCCCCTCCCCACCCCAGTAGTTTCCTCGCGCTTCTAAGTCGTTTTCTCTTTTTTTCGACATTGAACGTATATGGGCGCCTTATAAATTATTATTAAACGCTGCACTGGATGCTCATTATAGGCTGAGTCGCCTTCTTTGCGATGGCAAGGTGACATTAGTGACGGGATGTCTCTTATCGAGGTTGTTAAGGCACTTTCTCAAGAGCTCCCTTGGTCTGCGCCAGCAGACTCCAACCCGTCTCGTACGCTCGGCACGAATGGCAACGTTAAGGCCGTCTCGGCTTGGAACAGAATCGGAAGAGCTTCCGATAGAGCTTTCCAACTTACATCCTCAAGTTCGCTAAACTGCAGAAACCACGTGCAGCAGCCTCCTCTTGCTGCACTTTAGCAAAACCACCACAACCTCAACGATCAAAGAAATATTCAAGCACTCTCCTTCAGGAGCACCACACAGTGAGGTCGCATCGACGCCTCACTGTGTCCCCTCAACGACCAGGCGTGCATTTCGCGCCGTGCTCTACACATTATATTATTGCTGTTGTATAATTTTTTTGCCTGGAATTGAACTCGTGCTGTGGCAGATCACTTGTCATACAAGACGTGCATGGGCCCCGGTGCACGTGGTATGAATGCATGGCCAGCAAGTTCTCTTTAATATAAACAAACTGATCCGGCTTATCTTAGTGCTGCTAGAGGGGGGCCACAGATTAGGTCGGTGGATAAGGTGGCCTGGGGTGGGGGCCGAATGCTAGAGGTCAGGAGGTCACGCACAGGGCAGCAAAGAGAACAGTAATTGGAAGCAGCCTTTGCTGAAAAGTGATCCCAGTCATTTGTGATTCTCCCCTCTCTCTCTCTCTCTTTTTTTCCTCTCTGGCCGGTGATTTTGTGATTTGTTTAATTCGCGGGATCCTCGTTATACGACCGTAAACGGCAGGATGTCCCGATATAACGTAATCCGCAGGATATCCTGGGCGAATCACAGCGAGCCAGCGAAGGAGTTGACATATCGGGGTTGTTAACGGCACGCCAAGTGTGTCGCAACGAGACGCGATGTTGTTGATATTAATATTTGGCCGACGTCCTTATCCAGGGCGGCCCACATTAACACCATTCGGACGCGTTTATGAGTCAGTGCGTGCTGAATCGCTCTCTGTTCGGACGGAAAACGCCGAGATCCGAGCGAACGCTGCACGCGCTATGAATCGTGAATGTAATTTAACTGCGTGCGAGGACTGACTCCCGACGTGTGGGTCCCTCGTGACTGCGATGATACCTCTCTCCGCATCTTTAAAGAAAAAAAACAATTCCCACATCCCAGGGCTCTTTCTTTCCTTCTTCCTTGTTTATGAACCCCGCTTGCCAAACGAAACAGCGGTGCGTAAGCGCCCACGGATTTATGGCGTGTGCTGACTCTTCCTGTGACCTGCCAGCCCAGCAGCTCCTTGTGTACCCAGAACAAAGACAAAGATCCCCCGTCTAGCGTCAAGAGCCTTTAGGGTCGAGTGTCGTTCGTCTGCATTTATGAAGGCCGACACGGCACACGAGGGTGTGGGTGGCCAGCGCTACGCCCGTCCGCCTTTGTCTCCCTCGTGGCAATGTTTAAACATTGCACTACTTGCTTGAGGCTGAGTAGACATAGCGGGTCACAGAGCCGGTTCAGAAAATCATCGCTGTTGGCAGCAGTGAGCAGGAATCAATCTCGGGTAGAAAAGGTTTTCAATGAAATCCATTTTTGGGTCAGGTCACGTAAAAAATTATAAATTCTAAAATAGTGTCGTTTAGCCCTCCACCACCCGACACGGCCAATCAGCAAGGGGTTGTCACGTTGAACAGAAAACGCGCCAATTCCTTAACTATCTCAGCACACCAGTGTGTTGAAAAGCGACCCCACAATATTTTACAAAAAATGTATTGTACGACGTTTCGCTGACAACTACGTTCAGCATCATCAGGCACCCGCGCCAAAAACTGGTCGGGCAGATCGGATTGGTCACGAAAGCCTTTGAATTAAAGTAGAAAAGGTTTGTAGCCCAGCGTGCTAACCACTGCGCCACCGCTCCCCACCTTGTGTAGGGGGGGGGCTCACGCAGGCATCACAAAGGTAAAGCGCCTCCCTGTAGCTCAAACAGATCGTTGGGGCAAGTGCTGTTCGTGCGCCCCCAAGGGGGCGATCGCGCTGTCGAGGCGGTTGTGGTGTAAACAAGGCACTGCGCTCGGCCGCCTTTGTCTCTCTGGCTGTGATATTTACACACGAGTACTAATTTAACGGTGGCAGGGTCTAGCGTTGCTGCCTCGCAGCAAGAAGGTCCCGGAATGCATTCCCGGCTCGAGTGCCTTTCTGTGCGGAGTTTTCATGTTCTCCCCGCGTCCACGTGGGTTTTCTCTGGCTTCTCCCCCGGTGGCGCTAGGCGTGGTAACGTGCTTACTTCTCCCCGCTGGAACAACTGTTGAAAATGCGCTACACAGCTCAATGGTTCTTTCCAGCTTCAATTAAACAAAACCCTCACTCAGTCACTAAAAGCGGAGTAAATTTTATGGGAGATCAAAAGCGGTTTCAGGCGGCACGGTGGCCCAGTGGGTAGCGCTGTCGCCTCACAGCTAGAAGGGCCCAGGTTCGAATCTCGGCTCGGGGACCTTTCTGTGTGGAGTTTGGATGTTCTCCCCGTGTCCGCGTGGGTTTTCGCCGGGCTCTTCGTTTTCCTCCCACAGTCCAAAAAACATGCTGCTACATAGGTTAATTGACTTGCAGACTAAATGGCCCTCAGTGCCCGGTGATGGACTGGCGTCTCATCGTGGGTATATCCCTGCCTTGCACCCTGTGTCTGCTCCGGCTCACCGCGACCCTGTACAGGACTAAGCGGTTTCTGACAATGAGATGAGAAAGATCAGAATGCGTAAATCAAACGTGAACAGCAGCTTGTGGGATGCGATATGGAGATGACTGCAGCAAACTGTGATACCACAGCAACGACTGTGTTCTCAATTAGGGCACACCATGGCGTTACTGATCCGCATATCCGTCCTGATCGGTTAACCGACCACAACACCCCCAGTCCGTGGTAGAAGCGTGGAACTGTCCGCTCGCACGTTCCCCGTGAGCCAACCATTGCGGCGTGCGAGCTATAGCGGCCGTGGTGTTTGAGGCACCTTCTTCAAACCACAATGACCTCGACTTCCAAAGCGCGCCCCCCCCCCCACTGCATTTGTTTCTTTGGGCTAAACCCATACTGAGCCCCGGCCTTCGTATCCGCGTCTCGTCCTTGACGGAGCGTGGAATATCTGCGCGTTATACATATGATTATTATTATTACTACAAGTGGAATCGTGGTTGCGGAAGATTAAAAGTGGCGGCGCGGAAGATTAGAAGTGGCGCCGTGGAAGAGGCACCGCGGAGCGAGTGATGTTGTGCCCACCGGCGGAATGTGACGCCACAGGAGGGCCGTCTATGAGGCGTTCCTGCCCAGTGTGGCACTGGCACGAGTTAACAAGAGGCCCTCTTCGCTCGCTGGTTAATAATTCACCAGGGTCTCGGAAGCGGCAACAAACACCCCCCGCTACTCAGGAGGGCGGCAGTCGAATGACGCACAGGATTAGGAGAACTCCTCCCCCCCCCTCTTCTGCCCTTCTTAACCGCAGAGTAGTCCTAAAGGGCTGTCGCAGAGATTTGGCAGGCCGATGGCTTTTTTTTGTCGATGGGTATTTATTGATACTCGCGCGTAGCCAGTTTACCAGCTGTCTCGCGAGCGAGATCCGTGGCGCCATCAGGCACAGGACAAGAAGAACAACAAAATTGAGGTGATCCGAGTGGATGAACAGGCGCGAACGGGAACACGCCGTGTCTGGCTGAGCTCCGGAATGTGAATGATAAAATACTCGCTTAAGTTTTTTAAAAAAAGTCGTGCGGGTTGTTGAAAAAATATTTTAAATGTGTGCGTGGAGAGGCAAATATGGAAACGAAGCGCTATATAAATATATTTTTTTTTGGTAAAAAATGAGGATCGCTTTCTTGCTGAAACGAAGATATTTCAATGTAAAATGTAGTGCTGGTCCGCATATCACATAAATGATTTGTATCGGAAGGATTGGAGTGGTGGTGCAGTGATCAGCACACACTGCACTACCTGTGAGCCTGGTTATAACCGACATCAGCGGGGGAGTGATATCTTGACTGCTATGGACAGCCCCCACTGACCTGCGTGGTGAAGTATGGTCAAACAACGCCCTTGACTAAAATGAATGAGGAGCCCACAATCCAACAGTGGATTAACAAATAAATACTTGTCCAGTACACAGTGTTGCTTAGTGTTTACAGAAGTGTGTAATGCATAGCGCGAGGCTGATTTGCGTATACTAGTTTTACTAACGATTTTGCGCCTAGCTTATGACAGCAAGCGATTAATCAAACCAATAAATAAGTGAACATGGCTAAATACCAACGTAGTCTCTGAACGCATTGTGGCTTTCGCTAATGAAACCGCAAAACAAGAGTAAACACAAAACCCGTGAGAGGTATTAATTAAGAATCCGCTGGCATAATTACACTTCTGAGAAATGTGAATTGGGGAAGGAGGAAAAACAATGCGTACACATTACAAGCATTAAAAAATAACAAAAACACAAATGCTGTTTAGACGTCTCTCTCTCTGCTCATTTATCTGGCGCTTTAATCAATCTCAAGGCTGCGCGTTTGCCAACTTTTAAACGGAAATTACGTGCAGGCTTCCGCAGGGCAATAAATTGGAGCCACCTTGACACTCGGTGCGGCCGCGTAAGGCGGGCCAGCTTGTGTCTCAGCGGCGGTTCAGACGTCCGTTCCTTTAGAGCTCTGCGGCAGGCAGGGTTGCTCGCTCGGTGTCGAAAGGTGTTCGTTGGAAGGGAGGGTAATTCACAGGTGTCGAGGAGACCGCAGGGACGGGGTGGAGTTAGCCCAGTGATCAGCCGGCGCCAAGCTGCCAGACACCGCATCTTGTATGTTGTGATGGTGTCGGGCAACGGAAGAATTGATTAATTATTTTACACACGGGTGCCCACGGCGGGAATCGAACCGCCTCGGGCAGGACCTTCTCCCTGTGAGGTGCCCTCCCGCCAGAGGCCTCAAATCATTGCACGACAACGCACAGCGCTTTGTGACCCTGGGGTGAAAAGCGCTCTAAGTGCAATTATTATTATTACAGCGGAGAGTGGCTGTGGCTTGTGGACAATTACTGGCACAGTCGGGTGGTGTGTTCAGCATCGAGGCATTTTGTCTCGGATTTGCTACTCAGCGTAAGAGGGTACAAGCATCGCGTGTTTTAAAGCAGCTGGTGTTGGAGCGTTCGTTGTATTAAGCGACGTTTGTGGATTTTCCTTTAAAAAAGAGATTGGCGGTCTGATGATTGCTTCGAAAAGCTGCTCTCTCGGGACAGCCGCGTCGATCGCTTCCTCTCTCTCCACCTCGCGACGTTTCGCCTCACACGTTAGAGGCATCTTCAGGCGCGGAGTGCGCGCCCGCGGATGCCTCCTAGCACTGCGCCACCCACTTGCACAGCCTTGCCGCCCAACGTTATAAAATTGCGTATTTTTATTTCCCTCTTTGCTCGTGCGTCACGCGTTCGTACGTTTGCGAGCACCCTAATGGAGTAATTGTAACGGTCGGGGGTGGGCTGCTTGACACGCAGAGCCGGGTAAAGCCCTCGCCACCAGGGGCACATTCTGCCCTTACGTGACCTTCCAACCCCCCCCCCATACCCCCCGGTGGCCGGGAAACCGAAATTATCGAAAATTCACGACCGGCTCGCGAGACTGCATCGCATGCAGTTGCTCCACTGCAACTCTTGCTTTGCGTGAACCCGTTTGATCCCCGCAAAAAAAAATAATCCCTCTGCTCTTTTAACACAAACGCACGAGCGTTGGTTGTGTACTCGACGATTTGTCCTGAGTAATGAACAGGAAGCGATCAAGTTGAGCAGCCGACTTGCACGAAATAATGGCGCTCTTTGTATACCCGCGTGTGGAATTATAGCCGCAGTCTTGTATGTACAGTAATTTTTAGATTCCTAGAATTTATTATAAAGACATACAGCTTGTATGGCGGCTCCAAGGTAATGCTTTTGTTAATGGCTGAATGGCCTGGAATAGAATCTTCACAGACGCGGCCGATGCTCTCTGGTCGTGTGGTTTAGGCCCTGGCAATGTGGGAAAGGTAAAATCGCATTTACCTTTAAGATCCGTCGATTCTTTCAACCAGGTGGGAACTTGTGTTTTACTTTACGTGTGAGAGACTTGACTTGAAACCAACACTAATATGCAATCAAGGCACACTTCACAACACTTCGGTGTGTCCGTAATATCCACGTATCACATTGCAAGTCTCTGCTATTGCCGTGCACGATGTTTCACGTGCGTCTTATGGCGGAAGGCTGCGAACACTCAGCGTTTTCACTTTTTCTTTTAAAAATAAATACATTTTCACGTGATTGTAACTTTAAAATGAGGCACACGCACAGTTTAATGCTTGTAATCCAGATCGACACGGGTTGGCCGCTTGCCTCCCAAATCCCTTTCCTCCATCGTTTGCGTGTTTATATATTAAAAAAAAATAATGCTGACGATGCAATTTGATCAATAGTTGTGTTTTTTTGTGTTTGGCCACGTGGTAGTTTAAAGGCAACATCTGTGTCATTAACCCTCCACAACCCAGCAAGCTTGTCACGATTACACCGAGGTAATATTAAGCTATGAGTACTTTTGGCTACATCTGGCAAACACTGACAATCAGGCTCAAAAGAAAGCCATGTCTGGTGTAGGCCAATCAGTCTGAAGGACAATGCATATATTATCAAAGCTTTTTCTTTGCAGATTTCACCACACATATGTATGGCTTTTGCAAACTAGACAATTTGGCAAATGTGTCTATTATGGTGTTTTAAGATCTTAACACCTCTATATTTGCCAGAAATGGTAAAAACTTTTCTATTATTAACAAGATAATATGATTTATACGTGTTGGTGTGTTGATCAAATTCTGACTAACGGTGGAATATCAGCAAGCTATGACTACAATTCACCGTGCTCTGAGGTTCATCGGACAATGAACTTGGAAACAAAGTACGTTGATATAATTGTGTTTTTTAGATCATACTTTATCGAACCACTTAGTGCGGATTGGTGACAGAACGAGTGCCTTGTCCAGTTTTAGAGATCAGTGGCCAGGAGTTTAACTCGATTCAGCGGGTTCATGACGCATTGCACTGCACACACTTTTCAGCATTTAATTTCCGTATCATTCAATCATTGAGATGACAGCGGGCGTCGGCGTTGCCTTGCTGGTGAGGTCCTCACATCGTCCAGTCCCTCGAGGGACTGTGAGAAAAAGCCGTGGTTTGCTGTGTAACGTTACGTGGATTTGCTACAGCAGCACTTCCATGTAAAGACAGCCGATAGCAATCTGCTACGCCTGGCAGAGAAGCATCCCCCAGTGCACGCAGGAGCTCATCTTAGCGAACCGCAATATGATAAAGCTGCCCGCGGTACCCCCGCCCTCTTAACAGAAGTTATGCAAAATACAGCCTTGGGAGGCTTATCGCGCAAACTTTTTTTTTTAATACGCTTGAATAAGCAGGCTTTTTAAAACCCGGTGATCCTGTTGGCAGTCAGAAGGATGGTTGTGAGTTTTAACCTGATTCATGGTTGACTCAGTCCAATCATCTCTTTGTGGTGGGTTAAATGAAGCGCCGCTTTGTGTGGAAGTCTCAGGCAGCTATTCGATGCAGACTTCAATGCGCCGCCACTGAAGCTACAATCGTCAGGCATTCGTGAGAATGTCAACGTGGGAATTGAATTATCATGAAGGAGAATGATGAAGAAACGCGCAACACGACTTTCCTGAAAGAGCGGCTATGCAGAGCAATTCTCACACATAGAGCTATGACGACTCGGGTGAAATGTGCTTTAGAAATGCGAATATCATTATTATAACCTACATCACTACAATTCCACCGCTGCCGCGAGTTTATAATCCAGCACCAGAGCCCGTCACCCGTTCAACTGCTTGAGCAATTATAACAAAACCGAATACCGATACGTAGCCATGATACCGTGCGGCAAGGCTAATCATTACGTTCGTGTACTGCTCACAAGTAGGGCTTTGCACCAAAGCCTTTGAACATCGTTGTTTCTCTAAGCTGGAACCGTGACTCCCAGGCTCGTGCCATCGCGTGGGGTCATCGTCGTCGTCCGCACTTCCCCCTCCACTTAGCGGCCGTCACGCTCGTTGGGAATCGCTGCGGCGGCGACTCGCCGGCCGGCTGTTCCTCGCTCCGCCGGGCGTCACGGCATTGCCCGGAGACGGCAATTAGTCATCTGTTCTCGGCCAGACGATTGTGCGACTCCTGAGAATTTGTTCTCGAGAGCTGTTCTTTTTGAGATCGTCTTGGCTGTAAACAAGGGCTCTGGAGAGCAATGCGCGTACGTGGAGCCATGAACCCCTACGCCTTTACATTGTTCGGCTCCATTAGATTCAATTGTATCCGTGCCCCACGGAAAGAAGGTCCTGCCCGAGGCGATTCGATTCATGCCGCGGCCACCTTTCTGCTTGGAGTTTGTGTGTTCTCCCCCTGTTCTGTGTTTTTTTTCTTCGGGCTTCTCGGCTTTCCTCCCACAATAAAAAAAACCTCATTAATTGACCGATAATATCCTGTGTTTCCACGCACCTCCAAGTCACCCTCTGTTTGACATTCATTTTAATTGTTATGATTATTTTGAGTCGCTTCTCCCGTCACACCGCAGCCAATGTGTCTGAGTCAAGGGAAAGGGCCTTGGCCCAAGTCGTCGTGAGCGGTGGCAGCAGCGGGCCTGTGCTTCTTGCCGCTCCGCGTGCGAGCCCACGCGCTCACGAGCGCCAATGCGCGCGTAACCCGGGAGAGTGAATGAGCTTCGCGGGAATGACACAGGTGAACCGCAAATTTCGGTCGAATGAATCGCTCTCGAGAAAGACTCTTTCGTCGTGATTTACGATGTTGTTCCTCCTCGACCCCTTATTTAAAATGTTCATTTCAGTCGTCATTCCTCAACTGGCTCCAGTGCTTTGCTCCCACCATCATTGTGACCAGGAGGTGAGCCTGCGCGGAAGTACAGCAAATCGTTTGGTCAGATGTTTTTTTTTGTGCCGGCTTGAGCCGATTGCATTTTCTGCTAAACGCTCGGCAGGAAAACATTAGGATGAAGCTTTCGTCCCACGCGCTAAGGCAGCTCGTGGCAATTTGCTTGGCTGGCGATAGGATCGGGGTCCATCGGTTACGACGTCCCGCTTGATTCTGATCAACTGCTGATAACTGGCCGAGCAACTTATTGCAGCTGCAAGTTCGACAGTGCAGCACGAACTTGCTGGGGAGAAGCCAAACTGCACGAGCCTGCGTAAGCCGGGGTTCGAGAGGTGGAATCCATCCCCACTGGCGGTTGACATTCAACATTTCTATGGCTGGGTCATATTAATGATAATAATGGCATCCAGAACACGTGGCACAGGATTCGTGCAGTGTCGAATGTGTTCATTCTAAGAGTGAAAGCTTTGAAAGCGCGAGGAAACAGAGGTGGGGGGAAGGTAGCCAAGTAGTTGGTCGGTGCCAGAATTTATCAGACACTGCGTTCCATATAATATAAAAATAATTACACTTCTCCAGCGCCTGTCACCCGAAGGTCACAAAGCGCTGCACAGACTTGCGGAGAGATCGTCGTGTCAACAACAACGACATACAAATGGCACATCAACATCGATAAAGGTATTTTTGTTGTTACCAATTCTGATGTCAACCAAGCAATGCATTTTGTAATTAATGAGAGGAAGCCCGAGTGCCCGAAGGATACCCATGCAGAACAGGGGGAGCACACACAAACTCGACCGAGAAAGCAGCTCCACGTGGAAATAGAGCCTCCGCTGGCAGAACTCTCTTTCCACAAAGCGGTAGTCGTTTTATCTACCCTGCTCCAAGCGGCGCCTCGCGTCTGCCCAGAGTCTCACCGATGTGAATCAGGAGAGGCTTTGAGCGAGTGGCAGGACAAATCCGGCGTAATTATATCAAGATGCGCGCGCGTGCGTGCTTTCGCTTATCGATAGAAATCGTCTCTGCACGTCACGGCGAAATGGTTGGGATCCCTTTTCAGGACGGACGCGCGTTGCCACGCGGGCTGCCCTCGTGCCCATCTGGTGCCACCGCGAGGGGAGCGGTCGCTACTTCAGGGGCATAAAACTCCGGGGCATGTCGTGCGTGGGGTAAACAGAATGAAAGAGAGAAGAAGACTGTACCCTGGATAACCGGCAAAGAGACAGGGCTTTGAATGAACGCATTGTTCTAGAAAATTGAGTAGAATTCCCAGGACAGCTGCTGCCTCAAAAATAACAGTTCCGGGAAAAAAACGAGGACAGGTGGCAAATCTAGATGCAACTCCCTTGCGTTTGACCACGAGAAGGGACACAAAGTCGAGGTTGTAAAGCACGGGGAGGAGAGAGAGATAGAGATGCGAATGGGAGAGGGAAGAGAACGGAGACTCGGGAATTGGAGGGAAGCGTTGGAAAAGGAGCAGAGAAACGGGAGCAGAGAGGATGACTCTCGGGAGGAAGAGGCTGCGCCGGTGCCTCAACGCTACCGCGCGGGCGGCCGCGCCGGCGCGGAGCGACGCGACAGCGGTCGACGGAGCGCGGCGACCCGTCGTCGTGCGCCGGCTCCCGCGGCCGTGGGGACGCGGCGGGCAGATGGCGCCGCGCTCGCCGCGCACCCAGGCGGCCCATCGGTTTGAAGCCCCCTCGCCAGATTGCCGTCCGCTCTGATGATCCTTCCGGCTCCCGCCGCCGCCACCGCCGCCGTCGCGTCACTCTCGTCAGCGACGGAGAAAACGGTGAAATGCTCCGACAAATACTGTTGCGTGCGGGTGGAAACGTGCAAACCCATTGCCTTGCAACAAGCAATAATAATAAAAATATGCACCCCCACCCCCCCTCCCCGCCACTTAAAAGAGCCTCAACTTCAAAGCGCATTGCCACTGCTGCGCAAAAATGATCCCGGAATCAGCGCGTATGAAGTTATGGCACGATAAATAAATAGGCAGCACAATTGATCTATGTGCTTGGTAACGTCACGGAAACTATTGAGACAGAGGGTCTGGGGTTTTTTTTTTGTTCAAAGGGAAACCCTACGTGAACTGTTTGTACGAAATGAGAAGCGGTCAAATGCGTTTAAAGAACGGCACATGAACCGCGGGGGGCGGGGGGGCAGTGTGCGGGGGGCGGTGGTGCAGCGCTTATCGCTGCGTTCCGAATCCGGAGGCCTCGGTGAGTGGAAACTTAACAGGTTCTCAGCAGCATGGCGCACGACGGAGTGGGTGGCCAGCACCATACCCGGCCGCCTATGCCGAGTGGTGGTGTTTGCACGCCGCGCCAGGTACTAATTTACGGCCGTGTTGACCTAGGGTAGGCACAGGACTGGTTCAGATAATTGCCACTGCTTTTGGCCATGGGCGGGAGTCAAATTGTTGGTGCAGCGCGCGCTCTCCGAACACACGCACCGCTCATTTGGGATGGCGCACTTACCTGCTCGCACCGCAGCGGGACGCGCTCCCCTGACAGGGATCCGCTGAACGCGACGAGCCGTGTGCTAATCCCCTGGCATGAGCCTCCTGCCTTTCATCTCCGTACATCCGTCCTTTTCAGATTCGCACCTCATGACGAGCGGTGGCAGGGCTTCAAACGGGCGCCCGTTCCTCCCCCCTCCTCCCCCCCCCCCCGCGACTCAGAGACCGGCGTTCGGAAGAGGAGGAGGAGGAGCCGTGTTCATTGAACGCAAGAGGAGCTCAGCACCTTGACCTCTTGTCCGGAATATAGAGGAGGTTTTTTTTTTGTGTGATTCTGAACGTTCTGAGCAAGAAAAGTTTGAGAATTACTCTCCATAGCTGCTCCTTTCGGTATAGTTGGCAATTCAGATAGAGCAGCTATGGAGAGAGGTTCTCACACCGAGCCATACAAACCTACTTGAGTAAAAATACAGTTTGGTATTGTCAAGATTAAATGAGGGGGGTGGTTGTGGAACTCAGTCTTGTCTCGGTCGCGTGTTCTGCCCGTAGGGAAACTCACTTGAAGGCTGCCAATCTCACATAACCGCTAAACCAGCGGTTCCCAACGTTGTCCATCGTAAGGCCCTACTTGGCACATTTGGGTCCGGCCTCCATGGGGCACCACGTGGTGCTCGTAACCCACTGATGGATCGCGACTTATTGGTTGAGAATGGCTGGTTTGAAGCATACAGGTGCGTTAATGATCGTGATTGTCTGAATAACTTTCTTATGTCATCAGCACTCTTTACTTGCGCGTGCCTTCTTTACGATGGCGAAACACCGCGTTCCATGGCCGTGCCGCGTTCCCTGAGGAATCGCTCTCTGCAGCGTCGATGTTTTATCGTCCGTGTTAACGTCGCCGTTTCCCCCCCTCCTCCTCCCCGCGCGCACGCAACCGCCCCGGATCTTCCGGGTAACGTGTCCGGGCGGCTGGCCAAGCGGTGACCGGTCCGTGTCACAAATCCCAATTTGAGAAACACAACCACTGATGTGCACACGCGCCGCAAAACGCTGGCCAGGAGACTGGATTGACAGGGAGAACCTTCGCCTCGTGTTTGAAGGCGACGCACCGCGCTTGCGTGAGTGGTGGCGTCAATTTACAACTTATCGCTCGCGCACGTTCGCCCGTTGTTGGTTTTAAGCCACGTGGTTGGTTTTAAGCCACGTGGTTGGTTTTAAGCCACGTGGTTGGTTTTAAGCCACGTGGTTGGTTTTAAGCCACGTGGTTAGCTGGCACTGTCATTTGCCGGACACTGCATCCTACTATTACGCCGTCCATGTTTCTGGCAGAATTATTATTATTTTTAATCTCCGATTTTTTTGTCCTTCTAGAGTTTGTTTGCTACTTGTCATCTTTCGGTTGGGCTGTCCTGGTGTGGTTGGCGAGCCGTACTCTCCACAGCTCGGATTTGTAAAAAAAAAACCTCCAAAAAAACGTTGTTGCCGATTTGCCATTCTTTCCTCGTTGTCTGTGTGCCGTTCTCTCGCGGCTGTGTGCAGCACTTTGTGACCCTTGGGTGATGAGCGCTCAGGCAATGCAATTATTATTATTATTACACCATTACCGGCCCAATAAATTAATATATTTTATTTAGTTACGGGAGGAAAACGAAAGGACACCAATGCACAACAGGGTGGGGAACGACTCACAAACTCCACACAGATAGGCACGCGACGCGGGAATCGAACCTCCTCTGGCAGGATTGCTTTGTCTGTGCGGCGGCAATATTTCCACCGAGCCACCCCTGCCGCACCACGTTACGACGCAAGCACGCCCTGGTGCTGACGAGCGCGGCTGCGGCGGCGCGGCGGCGGCGCGGCGGCGCGCGGCAGTCCCGGCGCGCCCCTTCCGTGCGCCGCACGCGGCCGGGCGACCGCGGTCGGGAGCCTCTCGGGGGAGCGTCTCGCGAGCGTCTCAGGAGCGTCTCGGAAGCGTCTCGCGAGCGCAGTCGTCTGCCTCGCTCACTCACGGAGACGGGCTCGCGAAAAACGGCCGCCTCGTTTCTCTGATGCCGTTGCCGGGGTTGGTGGCCCGACGTTGTTTCGCTGCTACATATTAATAGAAATAAAATAAAAAACAAATTTAAGGTACAGTTTGGTGTGCGTCAACGTTGTTAGAGCGAAGACAGAACGATGACTGAAGGAGGTTCTGGCATTTTGAGCGAAACATCAGACGTCATTCCGTCAGATGCGTGGTGCAAACGGACAAAGTGTCGAACGCTGCACGACGGAACAGTGATGATTGAGGCAGTGGCATCTCCTTTGTTCTGATTTAGATTTTCACAGCTTGCTGTCTGAGACTTCTCAAAGAGCTGCTCTTTTGGGATAGCCATGTCGCGCATTCCTGCCCTCTCCTTCGGGGGCGTTTCGCCTGCCACGTGGGAGCCATCATCTCAGCCTTCTGGTGTGATGACGTCAGCCCTGATGACGCCTGCGATGTGGGAGGTGAAACCTCGCGGAGAATAGCGAATAAATAAAGAATAACGAGGGCGGCGCAGTGAGTAGTGCTGATGCCTCACAGCAAAAGGTTCCTGGGTTCAGTTCCCGGCTCAGGTTTCTTTTTGGAGTGTACGTGTTCTCTCCCAGTGGCCGCATGGGTTTTTGCCAGGTATCTCGGTTTCTTCCCACCATCCAAAGACATGCTGCTGTTTAGGTTAATCGGCCTGCCGACTCAATTGCCCCCCAAAAAAGGTCTCTACCATATTTTGGCGTCACATCTTGGGTATAGCTTCGCCTTATGCCCTGTTTCTGCCGGGATAGGCTCCGCTCCCCTGCAACCCTGTGCGGGATTTAGCAGGTATTGATAATGATGATGAAAAAATTAAGAATCTCCGGCCATCTACACAGCGCCCCAACTAATCGTGTCGGACCGGCTCCAGCTGAACGCCTCTCTGAGTCAATGCCGGCCCTGCTCGCAAGGGCATTAGGTGGCGCGCAGAGGTGAAAGTAAGCCAGTACGGTCCGGTACGCCGTCCTGATAAGCACGTGACCAAAGCATTCCGTGTAGGGAGATGAACGTCGCCGGGATTGGTGCTGGCCAGCCACCTCCTCGTGTGCGGTGCCATCCTTAATCGTGCCACTCGCTCTGCAGTGCTGGACCCTACGGCTCTATGGGGGATCTATGTTTTCGTGTGCACGCGGGGATCTATATTTTCGTGTGCACGCGTACTCACGGGGTCATGCATTTGGGCACAAGACACCGAGCTGCGTCTCCCAAGCGTTTGGCCGGATCTCGCCAACAAGACAAGGCCTCCAATTTGCATTGTCTGGCGATGAGAACCGCGGGCTGGCACACGGCTCGAGTTACGAGCGTCGATGATGATGGTCCCGGCAGAATTCCGCTGACCGTTCCATTCCACTACGTGGGGTAAGTGACGTGCTTGGCAGGGGCTCGTGGCAATTGCGTGTGCGGCCCCGCAGCTCTGTGTGTGCGATTTACCGGACAGGCATTAGCTGTTCTTGCCCAGGCTGGCTGCAGATGGCTTGCGGGTCGTTCATGAGACGGCGATGCCAGGATGCTGGGATAACTGGTTCTGCAGGAATAATGAATCCTGAATCCTGCATAACGGAGCGTGAGTTCTACATTGAGCACGAGGATATTAAATTTGTCGGTTTATGCCAAAAGAGACCAGAAATGCCCTCTCCCATTATGGTATTGTGATGGAATGTATTATATTGTTGTCGTTTGGATGAAGACATTCTTTCCTAAGAATTATTGCTGTTTACCATCATAAATTACACGGGACTGCAGTGAATATTTACACTAAAGTTACCTTTGACACCTTGTTTGCAAAACACTTTTAAGCCTCTGTCACATTAATAACGGTGCAGCAGCTGTGGTGTCACGTTTACCGCGCCGAGTGTGCAGTCCAGAGTCTGTTCAATCTCCCGGCGAGGCAGCTCAAGCGACAGCGCAAGTCTGGTCACAGCCCCCATCTCCATCCACCCAGCAAAAATTACCGCGAGACCCACGATGGGCATGTCGCGTGTGATGGTGGGGCAAACTGTGGGTGCTCCCACATCTCTTAAGACTGCCATTTTCATCAGTGTGCCATCAGCGGGTCACGAGCACCACCTAGTGGTCCGTGGTGACCAGACCCCAGTGAGCCTAGAGGTGCAACATGTTGAGTACCCCTGTGTTAAGATGTCCAGGCAGCAAGGAAGAGAAGGCCAAATACCCTCCAGAGGGGCAGCCTATAGCCACCTCCATTGGAGGTTGCTTTACGCGGAAGTGGTGTGAGCAAGGTATTGCATCGCAATGCCTTTAACCGCGAGTTTTACACAGTGTTCCAAGCGTTTGTGGGTTGAGTCTCTAAAACCGCACATAGCAAGCGATGCTGTAAAATAAAATTTCGTAAAAAAAAACCGATAAACGCTTCAAAAGATGAAATGTTCAGCTTACTGGCTGCCAAGTTGCGTGTGTGGTGATAGGCTGTCGTAAATAACAAGCTCATATAAATACCACTGACGCTGATTAATGCCACGAGTCCATCATTGTCTGGAATGAGCGACGATAGTGGCACAGGAACGCCTCGTCCGTCACCGCAAACCTTAATTGTTTGGTCCTCGAAGCACGAGCAGGAGGGCGCTAATGAAGCTCGAGTGGTGGAGGCTCGATTAAACGTTCGATGCAAATCATCCCGCTCGTCTTGTGACCGGCAATCGGCGCAACGATCGCCGACCGGGTCGCCGCGACCTGCCGGCGTCGATTCGGAGCTCCGAGGGCCGCTGGCTCGGCCTTGGCGCGCCGCTGGCTCCGGTGAGAGTGAACCGCCGCCGTCCCCGTCCCGTGCCCGTCCGCCAGGGGAGAGGGCAGCGAGGGCAGGGTGCAGTGTGTTGGGAAGACTGCGTTCAAAGTGCTGCCCTTCCACTGGTGCCACGTGGGCAGGGTAAGCGTGGCGGTTGTTTAGTAGTAATATTAATGTTACGTTATATAGCAATAACTTGTAATGTGTGCATGTTTGTTTATTGGTGACGGTATGCCGAGTCATCCTTTTCCCTGGGTTCTCCATCCATGGT
>JAZEWT010000003.1:19853181-19872485 GCA_036362905.1 Mordacia mordax | reverse complement strand
GATGGGAGTCTCAGTATTAGAGATGGGAGTCTCAGTATTGGAGATGGGAGTCACAGTATTAGAGATGGGAGTCTCAGTGTGCACACAGTCCTAGTGACGTGTTACACTCGTGACTCATCACACATGGATGGAGCCCACAGCGGCTATATGAAGATCAACTGGTTGGAGACCACTGGCATAAAACAGTACAATGCCGTGTGTGGACGGCACGGTGGCCCAGTGGTTAGCGCTGTCGCCTCACAGCAAGAAGGTCCCGGTATCGAATCTCGGCTCGGGTACCTTTCTGTGTGGAGTTTGCATGTTCTCTCCCCGTGTCCGTGTGGGTTTTTGCCGGGCACTCCGGTTTCCTCCCACAGTCCAAAAAACATGCTGCTGCATAGGTGAATTTGCTTGCAGACTACATTGCCCGCGGTGCCCGGTGATGGACTGGCGTCCCATCGTGGATATATCCCTGCCTTGCGCCCTATGTCTGCCGGGATAGGCTCCGGCTCACCGCGATCCTGTACAGGACTAAGCGATTTCTGACAATGAGACGTGATGAGAATACTGTGTGTCTGGATAGTCTGACAAAGCGTTGTCTCGTCCTTTACGCATATTATTGCCACGCATTCTCACGTGCAATGCACGCCGCAGCACGTCAATCTGCGACCCGAGTTGTGTTGGGATTAATGCGTTGCACATGAGTACTGGACACACAGTCCCGGCACAATCACTACATCTCATCTCATTGTCAGAAACCGCTTAGTCCTGTACAGGGTCGCGGTGAGCCGGAGCCTATCCCGGCAGACACGGGGCGCAAGGCAGGGATATACCCACGATGGAACGCCAGTCCATCACAGGGCACTGCATGTGCCGGAAAAGTATAAGCACGGAGCTCGGATAAACATTGAGCGAACAATTATGTTAAACACCGCTAACAAAAGCAAGCATTGCTTATTGAGAAAGAAAGACATAAAACACATTTTGAAAGGCGAAAACCAAAGCCCCCCCACATTATATATTGTTTTAATCCATATAGCGACACTTCAAATTATCAAATAGACTTTCATGAGCCACTCTTGTGGACCCCTCGCCCATGAAGTGGCGTTTGTCTCTAATTTAATCGGGATCTTGTTTACCAGCCCCCATTTTCACGCAGGCTTCGTCATAATCACGGGGATCAAATCATCTTGCGAGAGCGTGCCGTTCATTGGTCGATAATTGTCAACAAACATATGTTGTGTCTGCCCTAAAACGCTAATGGATCGCGCATGGGCATGAGGTTTGTCCCTGCTCAAAATCACAAGAGGCCTCGCTAAGTTGGACCCTGCTCCAGGGCTCATTGAATATAATTGAGAATCGGACTTAGCTCTTCTGTCCGCTGAAGGCTGGCCAATGTCCCATGTGCATGTGTTTGCTGATGCGCCACTGTTGTAACGTAAAATGCAGTGCGCGCATACTTTCTTCACAATTATAAAATAATAATTCTCAGCACATTTAGGATGGCTCAGTTATTAAGTCTATATATAAACTGCTGAAAGAACGTCCTGCATCGTGATCTAAAGGTGAGTAATTGCTTGTAAATTCGTTTAAGCAATGTGCAGAGAGTCAGGGGTAGGGGGTGATTTGTTTAGCGATGGATCAAGTAATTAACATAAACTCTTGAGCTCACGCATCACGCATCGAATGTCGTGCTTTAGCATAAATGTTTTTCAATTTGTGAGCGTACGCGCGAGTGATGACTTCACGGGAAGGGAGCGAGGAAAACAAACGAGACGGGAAAATATTAAACATTTGCGCAAAACGAGGCGGGGAAAAAACAAAAACGAATCGAACCGCGAATCCAGTTTCGAAACGAATCGTCATCATCTCATCTCATTATCTGAAACCGCTTAGTCCTATACAGGGTCGCGGTGAGCCGGAGCCTATCCCGGCAGACACAGGGCGCAAGGCAAGGATATACCGACGATGGGACGCCAGTCCATCGCCAGGCACTGCGGTGCAATTTAGCCTGCGAGCCAATCAACCTATCCAGGAGCATGCTTTTGGACTGTGGGAGGAAACCAGAGTGCCTGGCGAAAACCCACGCGGACACGGGGAGAGCATGCAAACTCCACACAGAAAGGCACCCGAGCCGAGAGATTCGAACCCGGGATCTTCTTGCTGTGAGGCGACAGCGCTAGCCACTGGGCCACCGTGCTGCCCTATCGTCATCATCATCATCATCAGTGCCAGCCATGGTCATTCCCTCGGCTGCGTGATGCCCCCCCCGCCCCAGGCCGCCGGTGTCTCTCACGATTCCGCGGAACCCTCCTGCTGCAGTCACACCACTTGATGTTATCGTTCCGTCTCCTCGGTTGACGTCGCGTGTGGGAGCGTCGCGTTCCAAGGGACGGTGATTCACTCCGGTACGAGTGGAGAAATTTGGGACCGGTGCAGATCGCGTGGCTCTCGTAAACAAGGCTCTTGTAAACACGGCCGTGGGATGGTTTATAACTACTGTGTGAGACGGGATAATAATAATAATTTTTCATCTCATCTCATCTCATTATCTGAAACCGCTTCATCCTATATAGGGTCACGGTGAAGCCGGAGCTTATCCCGGAAACACAGGGCGCAAGGCAGGAATACACCCGACGACGGGACGCCGGTCCATCGCCAGGCATTGCGGGACAATTTTAGTCTGCGAGCCAATCAACCTATCCAGGAGCATGCTTTTGGACTGTGGGAGGAAACCGGAGTACCCGGCGAAAACCCACGCGGACACGGGGAGAGCATGCAAACTCCACACAGAAAGGCACCGGAGCCGAGAGACTCGAACCCGGGACCTTCTTGCTGTGAGGCGTCAGCGCTAACCACTGCGCCACTGCGCCGCCCAATAATAATTTTTGCATTGGATAATCCACTTACGTAACGATGTAGGTTTTCACGGCTCGATGCATGATGATTGCTTCGAATAGCTGCTCCCTCGGGACAGCCGCGTCGATCGCTTCCTCTCTCCACCTCGCGACGTTTCGCCTCACACGTTAGAGGAATCCTGCGCCTGATGCTGCCTCCAACGACGCAACAATCCACTTACATTAATAATGTACGATTTATAAAACACCGTACAGGTTTGTACACTCAGAGTGAAGAATTACTTGGAGGTGCAAGAAACTGCAGAGAGGCAGGCAATGGGGAAGGCAGTCATATGATAAGCTGGTGACAATTCTCGCCAGACGCAGCGTGCTCTAGATATTAATAACAATAGTTGCACTTCTAGAGCGCCTTTCACCCGAGGGTCGCAAAGCGCTGCACAGAGCTGTGGAGAGAACGATTTATCAACAACGATAATATTTTTTTTGTTACAAATCTGAGCTTTGAAGAGAACGACATAACAACATCAGAGTCGCTCAATTAAAAGTTAAATAATGACTATAAATCATAGGACATACAATTCTAAATATAATTTATTTGATAGGCAGCTGAAGGAAGGAATAAGTGCTACTAAGCAGGCGCACGTCAACAGCAAGCTGTCATCCAAGCACAACAATAGTTAGCAGCGTAATGATGTAGGTTTTCACGGCTCGATGCATGATGATTGCTTCGAAAAGCTGCTCTCTCGGGACAGCCGCGTCGATGGCTCTCTCTCCTCTCCTCGCGACGTTTCGCCTCACACGTTGGAGGCGAAACGTCGCGAGGAGAGGAGAGTGAGGCGAAACGTCGCGAGGAGAGGAGAGAGAGCCATCGACGCGGCTGTCCCGAGAGAGCAGCTTTTCGAAGCAATCATCAATAGTTAGCAGCATCAACCGTCCTAGCCAGAGGAATTCGATGCTTTATGGAACAAGTGAGTCTTGAGACGGAATTTGAAGATTCCCACGGACTAAGCTGGCCGAATCTCCAATGTAAGGTAGTTCTGGAGTCTGAGGGTAGCGCGTGAGAAGGTTCTGTCACCCATCGAACGGAGGTGCGGTCTGGGCACATGCAGCAGAGAGTGTTTTTTCAGCTATGGGAGGAAACTGGAGTACCCGATAAAGACCCACGCAGACACGGACGGAACACACAAACTCCACACAGAGCTTAGAATCACGCGAAGACCTTCTTCCGTTGACGTGCAAGTGTTAGCACTTCACTCTCACTCTATAGAAACACATCATGATCATCAATTTCAAGCCCTCTGGCTAGGACTGTTGATAAGGCTCAGTGTTGTTGGGGAACATTTATTCCTTCCCTGTTTGTTAAATAATTATTTTCTCTTATATATTTCTCTTATTTTATGTCCCGTAATTTATTGCTACTATTTGACTTTCAATTGAACTGTCCTGATGTTGTTGATATGCCGTTCTCTCCGCAGCTCTGTGCAGCGTTTTGTGACCCTCTGATGAGAAGCGTTCTGTAAATGCAATTATGGGTCACAGAGGATTTGGCCTCGATCACAGCCATCCATTCACAATCACGTTAAAACAAGAGACCGCTCACTTTCTTTTGCACAACACACATGTGGCACGTTTTTATTGGACATTAATCGAGTGGCTCACGCGCTTCATACAATTATCACTCAAAGATGTCAAGTACCATACGCATATAACACACGTTTTGCCGAGTTCGTGTCTGTAAAAGCTAAAGTGTCTGCAAAATGACAATCATGCTTTCTTGGCAGCAAAACGAAGCAAAATTAAGAAACAATGATTTGGTCCAACAATTGCTTGCAGGAGCTGGACATTGTTATAACATTTATCCCATTGAGACATAATGGATCTCTTGAACAAATGACACCCTGTCACATCATAATATATAGTCTGGCATGTTGGCACCAGATAACCCTGTGACTACCTTTCCCCCCCCGCCTCTGCGGTTCCCTCGTGCCTCTGAGTAACTTTCCTCTTCGAACAAATACCTTCGACATTGAACGAATTTGTACGTGTCTTATAATGTTAACAAATAATGTGCAGGGAATACTGGACCAGGTTTTTTTTTACAGCGCTGAACCTTGAGCAGCGAGGTGCAGTCCATTAAATAATTGGCTCTTAATTGCCTGATGTTACGGAGGGAAAAAAAACACACCCACATACCCACCAAGGAGTCCTCACAAAGTTACTCTCGCCAGAGAACAGCCAAAGTAAATCGAATCCCTGTGCTCAGCTTTGGTGGATTGCGGGAATTGGGCCAAAAATTATGCGCCGTGATTGTTTTTGTATTTTTTGTTGTTGCGATGCTGGCTGGCTGTTACAAATTGGTTGGCGTCTTATGTGATAGCCACTCTCGCCAATGGCGTGTGATGGTGAACGTTATGATGACACGAAGGCACTGTTATTTAAAGGCAAACCCAAGAGTGCAGATGCTAATAGTAATAATTGCACTTGGTGAGCTCCTTTCACCCGAGGGTCACAAAGCCCTGCACGGGGCTGTGGAGAGAACGGCACGTCAACGATAACGCCGACATCAGAACGGCAAAATCAGCGACACCAACTTTTTTTTTTGACAAATCCGAGATGTGGTGAGAACGGCATGTCAACAACATCAGGACAGTTCAATTGAACGTCAAATAGTAGCGATAAATTATAGGATATAAAATAAGTAAGATTTATAAAAAAGAAAATATTTCTTTAACAAACAAGGGAGGAATAAATGTTCCTGAGCAGGCGCAGGTCGGCAGAAAGTCATAATCCCGCACGACCAACATTGAGCCGCATCAACAGTCCCAGCCACCGAGAGGGCTTGAAAGCCTTACGGAACGAGCGAGTCTTGAGATGTTGATAAACTCATAAACCGGTCGCTTTGCCACTTCGAGAGTCCATCGTCGAACATGGTCACGCACACAGCAAGAGCCACCGACGGAGACGTCGGCACGGCGCGGTGCACGCGTGTCGACACGCACGCTCTTACGTGCACGCGCCCACGCTCGCAGGGCGATGCACACAGTGCTGTGAAATGTCAAGGCCACTTCTGGGGATAAAAATTGTACGCGATCCAGGTCACAAATCAGAAAGAAGGGCGCTTTCATCTTCCGCTTCTCCGCGGGCCACATAATGCGCTGTTTATGAGAGCAGAGTAACGCGTCCCAGACCGCGGAGAAGGCCGCGCAGATACGGCCGGCGCGCTGTTGTTTCATTTATTCTTGCGTCTGCTCCTCTGAGCCGCAGCTGCGCTGATGCGCGTCGTCATATCTCGTGCCAAGTGTACGGCGCTCGAGTAAAGAGCTCTTGGAAAGGACGAGAGAGGCGGACATTTGTTTTGCATAGAGTTTTGTTGTTGTTGTTGTTGCTTAAATTTTTTTTAAACAATGAACAGGAGCGCTGTTTGTCATCCCATTTGCCGAAACGTTCGGGTTATTGTGTTTACACAGTCTGGTGCCCGGGGTGCACTGTGCGCCCCATCTCAGCAAGTGCTGTGGCACCGTTACATTTCGCGAGTGTCACTGCAACGGCAATTTAATTCGTTGCATGCATCTGCCTCCAAGTGCTGCTGTTCCTTGTCTTTGTTACCAAATACACAATACTCTAGGGCGGCGCAGTGGCGCAGTGGTTAGCGCTGACGCCTCACAGCAAGAAGGTCCCGGGTTCGAGTCTCTCGGCTCCGGTGCCTTTCTGTGTGGAGTTTGCATGCTCTCCCCGTGTCCGCGTGGGTTTTCGCCGGGTACTCCGGTTTCCTCCCACAGTCCAAAAGCATGCTCCTGGATAGGTTGATTGGCTCGCAGACTAAAATTGTCCCGCAATGCCCGGCGATGGACCGGCGTCCCGTCGTCGGGTGTATTCCTGCCTTGCGCCCTGTGTTTCCGGGATAGGCTCCGGCTTCACCGTGACCCTATATAGGATTAAGCGGTTTCAGATAATGAGATGAGACAATACTCTAACCTCCCATGCGTATGAATTTCCCAGCCACCAAAAACAAAAACTTTTGTGCTCAGAAAAAAAAAGCTTTCCTTCCCACGAGCTCTTGGCGTTCAGATCTCCTGTTCCTGAGATATAGTCTTGTGTAAGCTGCGTATAAATGTGACTTAACTTTTTTTATTGCACCCATGTGAAGTTTGCACATTGAACGTGGGTGGGTGCATGCAATCCTAATATGGCATCAGTGCGCCTGGTGTGTTGATATTTCCCTATTAGAATCACGGGACCTACATGAATCTCGTGTAAGCGTGTGGTTTGTCTTTGTGCCTCTCGCACGCGGGATACGATGCGCCTCTCATCTCATCTCATTATCTGAAACCGCTTAATCCTATATAGGGTCACGGTGAAGCCGGAGCCTATCCCGGAAACATAGGGCGTAAGGCAGGAATACACCCGACGACGGGACGCCGGTCCATCGCCGGGCATTGCGGGACAATTTTAGTCTGCGAGCCAATCAACCTATCCAGGAGCATGCTTTTGGACTGTGGGAGGAAACCGGAGTACCCGGCGAAAACCCACGCGGACACGGGGAGAGCATGCAAACTCCACACAGAAAGGCACCGGAGCCGAGAGACTCGAACCCGGGACCTTCTTGCTGTGAGGCGTCAGCGCTAACCACTGCGCCACCGCGCCGCCCTAACGGATGGCAATATGCAGTTGGTAAACATTGCCCCTGCCCACTGGGTAGATCCTGCTACTGTTCGGCGAAATAAATCGTTAGCGCCAGAACATCAACAGGAGATTATGTCCTTGTATGGGCTGTCCCGTCAATGCTTGGAGGCTGAGTTGATAGGACGGCACTGAGGCCTACAGCGCTAAGTAAAGTTCCCAACAGAGACCTTAATTAAAGGTGAAGGCATGCAGGTCCATGAATGCATTGTCCATGATTAATGATTTATAATTAGACTTATTCGAGCTCAGCTGATGAAACTTAAAAAAGAAACAAAAATATAAATGTCCTTACGCAGGCTGTTGTTAGTGGAGTGACATGGAAATAGAAGGGTGGTGTGGTCAGCACTACGCCCGACCGCCTTTGTCTTCCCAGTGTTGAAGTCTATACACCGAAAAAGATACTCTTTTAAAGCCGAGTCAACTGCATCAAAGCTCAGAGCTGGTTTCGATACTCTCCAAATGATATTTTCCAAGTCGTGAATTGAACTGGGATTGGTGGGTTCATAGTGCCGCACATTAGCCATTATTCTGCAACTCTGCAAACTTGGTGCGGAAATATTATCACCATGAGGGCTATACCCATGGTGGCACACCAGTCTGTTCCATAAGAGTGGGGGTAATTTATCCAGCAGGCCAATTTACCTCCACAAGCAACGTATCTGTGAAGGGTGGAAGGCAACTGGAGTACTCTGCGGATATCGTGAGAACGTCTAAACCCCACACAGAAAAGTACCCGGGCTGGTAATCGAACCTGGGAAATGTATGTTGTGAGCTGGCAGCGCTACTCACTGCGCCACCGTGTCGCCATGAAAATATGATCTAAGTAGTTCATCTCTCTGAAGGGGCGATTGGTGACGCGCTTCCCAATCCGAGATCACTTGGCCTTGTGCCAGGCCTCCACCTGACCAGCGGAGCGAGATCGCGTCACAGAGGAGTGATCGCGTCACAGAGGAGTGATCGCGTCACAGAGGAGTGATCGCGTCGCAGAGGAGTGATCGCGTCACAGAGGAGTGATCGCGTCACAGCGGAGTGATCGTGTCGCAGAGGAGTGATCGCGTCACAGAGGAGTGATCGCGTCACAGCGGAGTGATCGCGTGACAGAGGAGTGATCGCGTCACAGAGGAGTGATCGCGTCACAGCGGAGTGATCGCGTCACAGAGGAGTGATCGCGTCACAGAGGAGTGATCGCGTCACAGAGGAGTGATCGCGTCACAGAGGAGTGATCGCGTCACAGAGGAGTGATCGCGTCGCAGTGGAGTGATCGCGTCACAGAGGAGTGATCGCATCACAGAGGAGTGATCGCGTCACAGAGGAGTGATCGCATCACAGTGGAGTGATCGCGTCACAGAGGAGTGATCGCGTCACAGAGGAGTGATCGCGTCACAGTGGAGTGATCGCGTCACAGAGGAGTGATCGCGTCACAGAGGAGTGATAGCGTCAAAGAGGAGTGATCGCGTCACAGCGGAGTGATCGTGTCACAGAGGAGTGATCGCGTCACAGAGGAGTGATCGCGTCACAGAGGAGTGATCGTGTCACAGCGGAGTGATCGCTTCACAGAGGAGTAATCGCGTCACAGAGGAGTGATCGCGTCACAGAGGAGTGATCGCGGTCAAAGAGGAGTGATTGCATCACAGCGGAGTGCGCGCGTCACAGAGGAGTGATCGCGTCACAGCGGAGTGATCGCGGTCACAGCGGAGTGATCGCGTCACAGAGGAGTGATCGCGTCACAGCGGAGTGATCGCGGTCACAGCGGAGTGATCGCGTCACAGAGGAGTGATCGCGGTCACAGAGGAGTGATCGCGTCACAGCGGAGTGATCGCTGTCACAGCGGAGTGATCGCGTCACAGCGGAGTGATTGCGTCACAGAGGAGTGATCGCGTCACAGAGGAGTGATCGTGTCACAGAGGAGTGATCGCGGTCACAGAGGAGTGATTGCATCACAGCGGAGTGCGCGCGTCACAGAGGAGTGATCGCATCACAGCGGAGTGATCGCGTCACAGCGGAGTGATCGCTTCACCGAGGAGTGATCGCGGTCACAGAGGAGTGATCGCGTCACAGAGGAGTGCGCGCGTCACAGAGGAGTGATCGCGTCACAGAGGAGTGCGCGCGTCACAGAGGAGTGATTGCGTCACAGAGGAGTGCGTTGTGAAGTGTCTGGTGTTAGCGCATGCACGGCTGTGAAGTACCGGGCGGTAGCACATGCACCGCTGTGAAGTACCGAGCGGTAGCGCATGCACCGCTGTGAAGTACCGGGCGGTAGCGCATGCACCGGTGCTTGTAGGGGTTCCCGGCTCGAATCCAACAGCTGCCCTGCGCAATACTGTGTTGTGCAATATATGTGATGGAGCAGGCGTTGTTTTTGTATGTATGCTGCACTAAGCGTACTGGTGTTGAATCTTCAACAACAGCATAAGAATACTGGACACATTGGACGATTTCTTAATTAAACACAGCTCAGACGGATGTGCAATGTCAAAATAAGTTAACATAGCTCCCACGTGTTGTAACGCATGTCATGCATGATGTCTAACGTTTCAGTCCCAAGTGCTGGGAGCTTATTCATGAGCTGAAAAGACATTGGAACGTGAAAAACTAAGCGGTAGCTTCAGTTACTATTTGCTTTTGTATAAGGCATGTAAACAATGGCAATTCATCACACGTTAAAACATCTACACGCCGTTTGCCTATGGCTTGTTTCAGCTTTATTGATTGCCCTTGTTAATACTTTCAGTTGCATTGATCACGCTTATGCAACGTTCACACTATGAGTGTTAAATTCCCACTTTCTAAATCCTACTACCATCAGCCCTCTCATCCATACCTTCGCCTTGAGCTTAACGTCAGAAAATGCATTTCGTGTTTGGTACAATATCCGCCGTAGTCTGGGTACTCTGCTATCACCATTGTATTACCATAGTAATACCACTGCACAGTGGACGTTTAGGATCCACAGATGTCAATTTTGAGAGTAGGCTGTTAGGTGGCATCAAGAGTCCACACTCCCAACGTTTGAAACATTACCAGCCAATTAATGAAGGGCGGCACGGTGGCCCAGTGGGTAGCGCTGTCGCCTCACAGCAAGAAGGTCCCGAATTCGAATCTCGACTCGGGTGCCTTTTTGTGTGGAGTTTGCATGTTCTCTCCCCGTGTCCGCGTGGGTTTTCGCCGGGCACTCCGGTTTCCTCCCACAGTCCAAAAAAACATGCTGCTGCATGGGTTAATTGGCTTGCAGACTAAATTGTCCTCAGTGCCCGGTGATGGACTGGCGTCCCATCGTAGGTATATCCCCGCCTTCCGCCCTGCGTCTGCCGGGATAGGCTCCGGCTTCACCGCGACCCTGTACAGGACTAAGCGGTTTCTGACAATGAGACGAGATGAGACTATACACAGCAATAGATCATCTGCGCTCCGACCCCACCCCCAAACTTTGAAAACTTGGCAGCGCTCTCCTGAAAGTCACGAGGCTCAGCGAGACTTCTCTGGCTCAAAGCAGCGTAATTACCGACGATAATCGACGTGCGTCTCGACGTGTCGCTCGCGTCTCTCGTCTTGCAGCAGGAAGTCTGCCCATCGTTGCCGGGTTGTTGCGCAACAACGACACGCGTGCGTTGAGTCGCGACGGCCACGTGGAGCCGACCGTTCGCCACGCGCATTTTTATATATTTTTTTAGACGCGATTCAGACGCATGAGGGTGAGAGATGCTTTAATCCTAATTGATTCATTCACGTTGTTTAGCATATAGCACCACATGTGTAATGGGCCACAAGAACATTTATAAACAACCGAGGGGCTTTCTCCAACCATAGAGAATGTATATTGGCCCTGGGCTATGGGAATTGAATGACTAATGGCTCCATATTCAAAACATCTATTGTTTATCTAAACAAACGCTGCGGAACAATAATGCTGGTGTTTAGCGCTACAAAGTGCTGAGATGAAATGGTGCTTAATATCGACGTTTTCGTGGTGTCATTATTTGCTGCGTTTTATTTCTCATCTCATCTCATTATCTGAAACCGCTTAATCCTATATAGGGTCACGGTGAAGCCGGAGCCTATCCCGGAAACTTAGGGCGTAAGGCAGGAATACACCCGACGACGGGACGCCGGTCCATCGCCGGGCATTGCGGACAATTTTAGTCTGCGAGCCAATCAACCTATCCAGGAGCATGCTTTTGGACTGTGGGAGGAAACCGGAGTACCCGGCGAAAACCCACGCGGACACGGGAGAGCATGCAAACTCCACACAGAAAGGCACCCGAGCCGAGAGACTCGAACCCGGGACCTTCTTGCTGTGAGGCGTCAGCGCTAACCACTGCGCCACCGCGCCGCCCGCTGCGTTTTATTTCTACCTCTTATTTGTGTTACGATCCACAGGCTCCGCACACAAACACCGGGCTCTGAGTCCTGCAGTGAACTGCGCAATAGGTTCCAGATGAAGTCGCCATTTGCCCTTAATTGTTGAATCGTTTATTTTTCCACTGTCAAATTGGCATCAGTCAGGGATGCACAAAACACAAATGACTTCTGTTTATTTTCGTGGTAGGACTTCGGCTCAAATGGAGAGGCGTTATTTGTTTTGTGCGATCGCACAAACAATCGTGCGCATGGTTTCGATGATAACATTTGAGCGACTGAACTGATCAAAACCACCGTTGGCAGACCACGGTTCATAGAACGCGACGTGGCATAATCTGAACGTTTCGTTTAAGAAGGACGCCGCCGCTTTTGATTTTCACGGCTCAACGTGGGATGAAAATCGCTCCCAAGAGTCGCTCTTTCGGGATAACCGCGTCGAACGATCCTTCCCTCTTCTTTGTAGGGTTTTTCTGTGACGTCGCAGGCACTGTTGGCTGTCTGAGAACGCTGTGTTTCGCTCACAAGTGTCTTCATGTGACTGGCCGCGTGCCCCCCGCCACCCTCCACAAAACACAATGGTCGTGTCTCCCGCATGCTTGTCACGCAACCGCCACAGTCCAAGATTTCTCCTGCAGACCCGACCGCGTGCCCTGCTCCGGCGCGCACGCGTGGAAGCCAGACACAGTTAAAAATCAACACAATTTACAAGAGGACCTATAAAATGTGCTCTGAGCATTGCTCCGCAATGGCGCTGAATAGTCACTCCATTTCACGGTGGAGGTGATAATATCCAGGTGAGTATTAAGTCTAATAATGGAAGGGAGAGACTGAGATTTCCTAACTCCACAAGGTAGCTATGAAACTATGGATCGACAGCTAAAAAAGCCCTCTCAGTGATTTCCGTGCAGCGTCATGGGATCACCAGCTGTGGGTCTCTGTGGGGGTCTGTGGGTCTTAGTGTGATTCTATGGGTCACTGTGAGAGTCTGTATTTCTCTGTGATCGCCGGGTAGGTGGTTGTGGATGAACAGACGACTCGGATTTGAGATGAAGCTAAAGGAATTCCTTGTTGACCGATGAGATCGATGTCTTCTCGGTAGCACGGAGGACTATCCATCAGTCCAAGGCTCTCTTGATGGTCTTAACAAATAAATAACCGTCAAGCTTATCTCAAAGTTTACTAACATTATGAACAGAGCCTGGTTAAACTCAAGGTGTGGCTTGCAAAAATGGACGTTCATAAAATAAATGTTTGATCTCAACAAGCTGTCATCCTGACATTACAGGTATGCATTGATTCCTATATTGTGAACTCACGTGGTAAAGTGGTTTACTGCTCAATAGAGCGTGGGAAGTATTAATCTTCATGCTGGCAAGCGGGAGAAATTCAACATTCCTATGGAAGGGGTCGATTGGTCCATAGAACAGCCAGTCGACTTTCCACAAAGCAGTACTCATTTTATCAACCTCAGCGGAGTAATGAGCTGCATCGACTCAATATTCTGGCTGTGAGTCAAGTGGTCTGGCAGCCTAACCCAATCATACACAATGCTGCCAAGCTGTTCACATTCCTCCCTATCTGTCTATAAACTCACAAAGGGCCTTTTCCCACAGTGTTATCCGCGCTCGTATTATAAATTTCACGTTGACAAAGCACGCTGTGTGTAGGGCGCCTGCTCGTAAAGCACTGCAATTTTAGTTACAGTTGGAAACACGATTAAATTTCATAACCCAGTTAGGGGTCATTTTCACACTTAAGACGTTTGAGTTACAGCAAATGCACGTAGTGATGCCTATTTGAGAAGATGTTTGCAGCTCATCTCATCTCATTGTCAGAACCGCTTAATCCTGTACAGCGTCGCGGTGAGCCGGAGCCTCTCCCGGCAGACACAGGGCGCAAGGCAGGAGTATACCCACGATGGGACGCCGGTCCATCACCGGGCACTGAGGGCAATTTTGTCTGCAAGCCAATTAACCTATGCAGAAGCATTTTTTTTGGACTGTGGGTAGGAAACCGGAGTTCCCACCGAAAACCCACTCGGACACGGGGAGAGCATGCAAACTCCACACAGAAAGGCACCCGAGCCGAGATTCGAACCCAGGCCCTTCTTGCTGTGAGGCGACAGCACTACCCACTGGGCCGCTGTGGCGCATTAGAGGTTTGCAGCTGGGAGGCTAATTTCTGAGGCCACGTGGCATCTCTAAAAATCTGCAGAGCAAGGAATGGCTGCTAATTGAGGATCTCTGACCCAGAATCAAAGTTGGGCCCCTGGAGGCCCTGGGTAGTTTGACACGGGGGTGAGCCCAGCGTGATTCTTCCTGCACGTGTTTTTGATTTCACGAGATACAAATAATGTTCTTCTGTTGGCATGTCACTGCCTTGTTTATTGAGAGCCACAGTTTGGCCCTGACTCTTCTCTCTCTGAAATGTGTGCCATGCATTAGTGTGCCCAGTTTTTGGTATTATTTATGTACCCGGCACCATCGATCTCTCAGAAATATGTTTCAGAGTGCTTTATACAGCAGGGTGATGCAGTGTTAACATCTGTGCCTCGGAGAGAGAAAGTTCTGCACGAGTCAGTTCGATTCCCGCCCCAGCACCTTTCAGCGTGGATTTTGCGTGTACTCCCTACCATTCTGTGTGGGTTTTCACAGGGTTTACCGGTTTCCTCCGACTACTTGGAAAAAAAAACCGATTAATTAAATGATGATTGCTTCGAAAAGCTGTTTCTCTCGGGAAAGCCGCGTCGTTCGCTTCCTCTACCCACCTCGCGACGTTTTGCTTGACACTTTAGAGGCCGGGCGGCACGGTGGCCCAGTGGTTAGCGCTGTCGCCTCACAGAACGAAGGTCCCGGGTTCGAATCTTTGGCTCGGGTGCCTGTCTGTGTGGAGTTTGCGTGTTCTCTCCCCGTGTCCACGTGGGTTTTCGCCGGGCACTCCGGTTTCCTCCCACAGTCCAAAAAACATGCTGCTGCGTAGGCTAGTTGACTTTCACACTAAATTGCCCTCAGTGCCCGGTGATGGACTGGCGTCCCATCGTGGGTATATCCCTGCCTTGAGCCCTGTGTCTGCCGGGATAGGCTTCGGCTCACCGCGACCCTGTACAAGTCTAAGCGGTTTCCGACAATGAGATGAGATTATTATTACGTATAGCTATGAGGTGTAATGCAGGGGTTCTCAACCTTCTGCACCTCCACAGACCACGAGGTGGCGTTCGTTATGGGTCGCTACCCACCAGTTGAAAATGTCGGCTGTAACGCATGCAATGCAGGGGATGGCCGGTTCGATCTCCCCTTGCGGCACTTGAAGCGATCCGGCAAGTTTCTTAAATTCCCCAGCCTCCGTCTGTCCAGCAGTGTCGGTCGGTAGGTGACATCCGGTGGGGCAAAGCGTGGGTTACTCCAACCTTTTACAATCTGTCTGGCCCTTGTCGAAGAGTAGGCCACAGACGCTTACTGGAGGGACTTTTTTGAGCTCCCTCTATTCGAGGCCCTGCAACCAGCAGTGGAGTGAGCAAGAATGTTCAGGGCTGTACCTTTTGAGTAATGCAGCCACTGGTGGAAATTCCACATTTCTGTGCCAGAATCTAGTTTAGCATGAGTTCTGCCGATCTCCCCGGGGCTGAATCAACCGCTGACATCACGCCTATATTTTGAGCTTGGTCGAGAGATGGGAACTCATGAAAAGACGCAAGTGCAATGTGGAGCGGCTCTCCGATGTATATTCGGGTTGCACTCTGCAACGAATTCGTTTCGCCGAAGAAGAAGAGAAAAAAAGCTCCCGGGCTTGGGGAGCGGAACGGCAAACGTCGCGTTGAGCGACACGCGTCCTGACTGCAAAGCGCGCGCGGGCTGCAGCCACAGCCGTGACAACCCGTGCAGCAGGAATGAGGAATTTCCTGCACTTCGTCAGGGCGTTAACGGAGATGAGCGCTGGGTCACTCGTTCTGGAGACCCGAAGAACTTTTGTTATATTATTTTTTTGCTTCCGAAGTAGCTCTGTTGCCCGTGGACTGCCAGTCAGAGGGCCTTGTTTACATTCAGGTGAGAGTCCATTGCGAGGCCTGTCGAACGATAAACAACGGGAGTCGTGATGTCAGAGTTGTGACGGCTCGATGCACGAGAATCGCTCCGCGTGGCTGTCCATTCGGCATCGTCTCCCATGTGGGAGGCGAAACGTCGCACAGGAGCGCACGAACGCTCGACACTGCTGTCCAGAAAAAAAAAACCAGCTATGCAGAGCGATTCTCACACGAAGGCAGTGTTCCCAGACCTTGTCTCACAGTTGTGTACATTATACACAGTGTGTGCGACTGCCGATATATAGTGCTGTATAATGGCTTCTACTAGATATGGGTTTAAAGGTCGAGTAGAAATGTGCACGTGTACAAATCTCATCTCATCTCATTATCTGAAACCGCTTAATCCTATATAGGGTCACGGTGAGCCGGAGCCTATCCCGGAAACACAGGGCGTAAGGCAGGAATACACCCGACGACGGGACGCCAGTCCATCGCCGGGCATTGCGGGACAATTTTAGTCTGTGAGCCAATCAACCTATCCAGGAGCATGCTTTTGGACTGTGGGAGGAAACCGGAGTACCCGGCGAAAACCCACGCGGACACGGGGAGAGCATGCAAACTCCACACAGAAAGGCACCCGAGCCGAGACATTCGAACCCGGGACCTTCTTGCTGTGAGGCGTCAGCGCTAACCACTGGGCCACCGCGCCGCCCTATTTAAAATATTGTTTCTCCAATTGTTTTCCATGGGAATAAAACCCTCTTCCCGCACTGCCTTACCCGGCACAGAGAAGCCCAGGAAGATTGCGTCCACAACAAGGCCTCTTTAATCACTCCCGGGCACACAGCTCTTGTGAGCCAGGGTGGCGCAGTGGTAACGTCCAAGCCCGGAAGAATCCCACACAGAACAGGGGGGGAGTGCGCACAAACCCTGCACGGAAAGGCGCCGGAGGCGACGCTTGTTAGCTCGTGGCCCTGACGCGACACTGGTAGCCGTTCAACAAGACGGAGTGGTTTGACCACAAAACCGCAGGAGGTTGTTTAGGAGGTGGGCGACTCACGAGACGGTCTCCACAGGGGTCTCGTTCACGGCGATCGTGGGGGACGGCGCGGGGGATGGCGCGGGGGGGGGGGCGGACGAACCGCGTGACCTCCCGTCTCTCCGCGAGATGAGGGTCGTCGCCGTGACGATGGACGGCGGGACAGCTTGACGGCGAATAGACGAGCGCCTCCGCCGCTCGCGTCGACTTTGACGCGGCTCCGCAAATTAAACTCGCGGTCCTTCCATCGGCGAGCGAGCACCCTTAGCCCCGGCCATTCCCCTGTCACGGAAAGAACGAGGCCGGTGGATAGATTTAACTGCGCGCAGTGTGATTATGAGCGCTGGTTGACACGTTTTATGTCATCATTAAAAAAAAAACACCAGTAATTATTCTCATTGAGTTATTGTTGAGATTCTCTATGTGTTTTAAGATATTTATCACGAGGGTGTTGCAATGCGATGGAGGTTTGGCCGCTACGTCTAAGTGTGATGTGCACGGCAGGGCAGTTTAGCACAAAGGGGTTAATACGGAAATCTTCGCGCAGATGGATTCAATAGACTTGATCCAACAACCATCCCTTACAAAATGCACACGTAATAACGAATGCGGCGGTATTGGGGTTTTTTGAGCTAAACATTTAAAAAAAATTGTCGCGGAACTTTAGGTATGTGGCTAATATGTCTGTTCATAGATTTGTATTTCTTATCTCAGCCTCGTTACACTGAGTGACAGAGCCCAACAAGATTGCTCAGAGTTTCATGTTACGTAAAATTAAATTTTGCTCTGCTTATTAATCATCGTTATCTGAAGGAAGGTTTCATCATGAGTTCGTAATATTGTCGTGGCGTATTACAATAATATAGTTGAACCTGCAGGAAACCACAGAAATAAATGTTGGCGGGGAGGGAGAAGGCAGCTATGCAGTCAGCTGACGCCAGCCTGCTAGACAGTACATGCTATGTGTTATGATGTTAACCACCAATTGATTCAGTGTGTTTTCGTTGTGGGGGGAAATCGGAGAAGCCGGAGCAAACTCATGCAGAACAGGGGGAGAGAACACACAAACTGCACACAGAAAGGCGTCAGAAGTGGAAAACGAACTGCCTTGGGCAGGTGCGAGTGCTGCCACTGCACGAGTGTTACCACTGCACGAGTGCTGCCACTGCACGAGTGTTACCACTGCACGAGCGTTGCCACTGCACGAGCGTTGCCACTGCACGAGCGTTGCCACTGCACGAGCGTTACCACTGCACGAGCGTTGCCACTGCACGAGCGTTGCCACTGCACGAGCGTTACCAATGCACGGTTTGCCAGCCGAGAAGCAGTGGGGGCCGTGAATTATTCCCGTGAGCTATTCCCGTGAGCTATTCCCGAGAGTTGCCCTTGGCCATCGGTGGGAATTCAACTCACCTACCATAGTGGGATTTGCGTACAATTAAAAACGTGCAGAAAGCAAAATGCCACGCTCCCTATGCTGGCCACCCAGGGCTGAACCGAAACAAAGAACTTCAGCGCTAAGGAGCATCAATGTGTTTTCGTTCAACGCTACTCAAGGGGGGCACCCCCCCCCCTCATCATAAACAACTGCCATTGTCAACCTGTGTCGTGACCAAAATTGGTCGTTTCTGGGACTCTTCCAAAGCCTTCTTTGTAAATATCGCCATAAGAGGCACTGATAGCACCGTTCCAGACAGCCTCTTATTAATTTACTAGACAGGGACTTGGAAGCTCTCCGCAGCCGGCGCTCGAGAAGTAGCAGGACTGGGGAGCGCGACAAGTTGATACCCAGAGGCGTGGCCGTGATGATTGATCGTTTTGTTATCGCGGTTTGTCGGCGCGATGGAGATAACCGTCCGGTGGGCTCTGTGCGAAAAATTATTCTGGCTGGGCCGCAGCTGCACTCCGACGCGAATGGAGCGGCGCTTCGCTCGCATCCCCCCTCTCCTCCCCCCGTTCTCAGCTGGCGACTCTCCCGTTATCAGGACGAGTTAATGACGCCGACTCCCTCCTCCTCCTCCTCTTCAGCCGTCGCTTCAGTCGTGAGCGACGGCTCGCTCGGCCACCTGTGCCTCGCGAGCCGATATTCCCTATCGCCGCCCCGATGTCTCGCGTGCACCCCATTGCCCTGTCCTAACCCGACATCCGAGGGACGCGCGTGCGCGAGTGGCCTTTCGCCTCGAAATGAAAATTTACCGCTTGTGGCATGCCGAGAAAATGTAATCGTCTGATGCCCCAACAGTTCGAGGCGTTGACAAATAACACAGTACCGTGTCACCGCCATCGCGCTCATACATTGCTCAGTGGTCCAGAGACTCTCTCATCTCATCTCATTATCTGAAACCGCTTAATCCTATATAGGGTC
>JAZEWT010000003.1:19767733-19787831 GCA_036362905.1 Mordacia mordax | reverse complement strand
CAAGTTCCGTGAGCAATCTGAATGGATGCAATTGGGAGGAACATCCGATGTAAAGTTCTTGAGCAAACCTCGGGGACAGTTGGAAAATGGGTGATTGGCGCCACGTTTTTAAAAAGGAAACGGATCGCATGGGTAGACTGGGAGACGGGGAGACGGGCAATTTACTCAGCAGGCCAATTAACTTGGGCAGTAGCGTGTCTTTGGGCGGTGGGAGGAAACCGGATTACCCGGCAAAAACCCACGCGAGCACAGGGGGAACACACAAACTCCACACAGACAGGCACTCGAGCCGGGAGTCTGGGGGGACCTTTTTTGCTGTGAGGCAGAAGCGCTGCTCACTGCTCCACCGTGCCACTCATGGAAAGTCAAGTAGTGTTGAATCCCCAGCGGGGCCTCAAAGCCAGTGGTGGAGATGAAAGTTGTCACACATTCATTCATCATGTAGGTTTCACGGCTATATGCATGAGAAATGCTCTCACAAGCAGCTCTTTCAAGACAACCGTGTCGAGCGTGCCATCCCTCTCTCTCTCACTACGTTATGCCTCCCACGTTGGTGACGTTGCAAAAGGATGAGAGAAAGGCTCGCCATGGCTATCCCGAAGGAGCGGCTCTCCAGAGCAATTCTCATACACTGAGCAAGCCAAACCTACATCAATACATAAGTGCCCTTCGTCCGTAATAGTCACAGACTATGAAACTATCCTCACGTTTCTGAAGAAGCCTCTACTGTGGAAGTGCAAAACGTTATAGACAGAGGAACGTTTAACACGGCGATCCTTAAATAGCAGCTCTCATAAGCAATTCCCAGCTGTTACTTATCTAGTCTGAGCAAACAGAAGCTTTATCTTTATATTTCAAAAAAAATGTTCTAATAGCGTAAACCTTTGTGTGTTGTCACAGCAAATAATAATAATAATTGGTGTGGGGCCGGCCAAATGGAGCCGTGCTGTTCTGCCCATTTCTGCTGAAGCCTGCAATCACTGCTAATGCAATCGCAAATATCACTGACAACATCGTCAGCGTCAGTCATTTCTATTTACAAGTCAATTTCACGTCCTGAATATCAGCTGGTGACTGATAGCCCTCAGCTCCATGGGAATCACTCAGAGAAACGCTTCTCTGTCCTCCGTAATGTTTCGCCTCCCGTGTCGGAGACACCAGCGGGTCAGACAGCTGCGTCTGGCGCATCACCAGGCCTGAATTTGCCTCCAGTGTGGGAGGCGAAACGTCGTAAAGGAGAGAGGAGCAACGCTCGATAAGGCTATTCCGAAAGAGCAGCTCTCATACGGTGATCTGTAAAGTTCTAGATCAATGCACAGAGGGAATCGGTCAAGGTTCCTTTCAACAATGGCATCTTCATCACTCTCCGCGTCTGCGAGGCGAGTGGCGTTACATTTCTAGGACCTGGTGCTCTATCACCACAGGGTTAAACGTCTCTCTCGCAAGCATTCTTACACCTGACAGCCAGTAAATCTTGACTACGCTCTCATACACCTTGATGTCTTTGACAATCGTGATCCCCCACCGCTGCTTGGTTGTGCGATTCGCATTATGCCCCGTTTAAAATCTCCTGCCCGACGCTCGCCGAGGTGGCGAGTTCTACAAACGTGGATTTGTCGAAGCTCACGGCTGTCCTTCGTGAGCGTGGCTGCGTGCGAGAACGCCGCACGCACTTGCGGTTCAGCTGCAAGCGCCGACTTCCAAGACAAAGATACAAAGATCCCCCGTGTGGCCTTCACACATTGTAGGGTCAAGCACCGTTCGTGAGTGGCACTCGTGAAAGCCGGCACAGCACGCGAAGGGGTGGGTGACGAACGTCACGCTCGGTGCCCGGTGTGCGATGTTTACACTCCGCACCATCATTTGAGGTCGAGTTGTTCCAAAGCAGCCCAGCATCGGTTCAGAGAATCATCACTGGCGTCGGTGGCCGTGAGCAGGAATCGAACTCGGGAGGCCGGGTTCGTAGCGCGGTGCGCTAACCTCTACGAGACCGTAGGGTCGAGCATTGTTAACAAGATGCGCCAACGAAGGCCGGCACGGCACACGAAGCGGGTGCGTGGCCAGCACCGCGCCCGGCCACTACACTACCGCGCACACACGATCGCGGAGGAACGCACGGTTGGTATTAACTCATCTCATTTCATTGTGAGAAACCGCTTAGTCCTGTACAGGGTAACGCGGTGAGCCCGAGCCTATCCCGGCAGACACTGGGCGCAAGGCAGGGATATACCCACGACGGGACGCCAGTCCATCACCGGGCACTGCGAGCAGTTTAGTCTGCAAGCCAATTTACCTATGCAGCAGCATGTTTTTTGGACTGTGGGAGGAAACCGGAGTGCCCGGCGATAACCCACGCGGACACGGGGAGAGAACTCGCAAACTCCACACAGAAAGGCACCCGAGCCGAGATTCGAACCCGGGACTTCTTGCTGTGAGGCGACAGCGCTAACCACCGGGCCACCGTGCCACCGTGCCGTCCACGGCACGGTGGCCCGGTGGGTAGCGCTAAATAATAATAATATTATTATTTATCAGACGGTTACCGGAGGCGCCCCGCGACGTTTCAGGACCCAACGATTCGCCGAAAAGGGCCGACCCTCCGCGTGCTCCGCTGCACAGGCACAGGTGGGCAATTCAACGTTTCAAGATAATTAGAATGGCAGTGATAATGATAGTTTCTTAGTTTAATATATAGCGGCTTTCACCCAGAGGTCTCAAAGCACTGGAAGAAACCACGCAATGCATCGGATGCATTGTGGCAGGTTAGCTGGCGTCAACCTGGCGCCAACCTGCCACACAATGCATCCTATATATTAATTAGGATGTTATGGGCCAATTCATTGATTCGGGTTTTGTAATTGCTCATTACGCGCTAGTGATAATGGGCAGCATCTCGCAATCAGACACGTCCGCGTAAATCCAGATCGCGGTCACATGACGTTAGCGCGTCGCTCCCTCTCGCAGCCACGAGGAGACACAAAGCACAGCTCGCTCCTCTCGCAGCCCACACGCAGGCTCTGCAAAAGGAACTAAAGGGGGAGCCTCGTTGTGAAGTGCAGTTTGTGGTTTCTCAACTTGAGTGTTGCCTTACGAACGTGGATCTGTGCGCCCGGCACATTAATGAGTTTGGCGTCTGCACGACGGGGGGGGGGGAGAGACAGCTGTGCCCTTAGCGCGTTTCTAATGCGTTGTCTGCGGCTGGCAGGCTCGCCGCAACGCATTATGGCGTTCACAAGAACACATCAAAAGATTTAAGGGACATATTTTCCGTAATGTGTTTGTTAAAGTGCTGATGTTGGTCATTTTATGTGCCAGCGCTCCGATTTATGAAATTTTCAGAAATTGCTTCGAGTAAATTTGGCTTCATGATGGAATATTTCAGAATTTCTTTGTTCAGTCATTCATTATTCTCATCTCATCTCATTATCTGAAACCGCTTAATCCTATATAGGGTCACGGTGAAGCCGGAGCCTATCCCGGAAACACAGGGCGTAAGGCAGGAATACACCCGACGACGGGACGCCGGTCCATCGCCATCATTCATTATTGGTACATGGTTAATCCTGAAGAAGGTCACGGTGAGCTGGAGCCTATCCCAACAGACACAGGGTTCAAGGCAGCGGCATTCAAAGAATGGAACGCCGCTTCATCGCAGGATACTCGGTGCAATTTCGCAAGTCCAGTTAACCTAGACATAGTGTCTTTGGACTGTGGGAGAAAACCGGAGTAACCGGCGAAAACCCACGTGGACACGGGGAGAAAATGCGAGCTCCACGCAGAGTTGCAACTTAGTCGGGAATCGAATTCAGGATCTTCTCGCTCTGATCCATCAGCACGACGCACCGTGCCACCCTGCAGGCTCTCCCAAAAGAACAGCCACATCGCGCAAGTCTCCAAACTGATTTCTGTCCGCATGAGCTTCGAGGCTGCGGCTCATCTCACGTTTACAGCCTACAGCCAAGGGTGGAAATTCCTCATTCCCACGGCGAGAGCAATTTTGTCCATAGGACAACAACACCACTGCTGAATTCACCACAGAGTGGGACTCATTCTCATCGACTTAGTGTTGACTCACGGGCTGAATCAACACCCCGACCAGGAGCTGAACTCGTGGCCTTCCGATTGTGATCCGCTCACCCTACCGACGACGCGGGTGCATATGAAACGCAGGCGTGCTGTTCCCTGCACGGGATACCAAACCAAACCAAATCCACGTTACGGAGCGCAATCGTTTCGACGGAGGTGACAAAATGATTGGAAACGCACACCTTGTTAAGAGAGCATTCGTTTTAAAGCGGAGGCACTCAATTTTATCGCCAACAATCTCGAACACGTGCTTCCTGATTATTTTGTCCTCTTTGACCACCGCTAATCAGCCTCCGGTGACCAACTCGTTCGTGATCTCGCGTGTGATTGTGCCTCGGGCAAAACACAGGGCCCAGCCACTGATGAGACCATTTTTTGTTGTTGCTTGATTATAGTTCGTGCTGTAAACATACGTTTATGACTCACCATGTTTCTCCATTAACCGTCTTGGCAATCAAAGCCACTTTTGAGTCACACGGTAAAAGTAACGGTCGTTTGTCTCTGCAAACAGCTGCGTGAGCAACCGACGCCATTCTTATAATAATAATTGCATTCATCGCGCGCTTTTCACCCGAGGGTCACAAAGCGCTGCACGGAGTACACTCGACACCGACCGCTGTCTCGTCCTCTCCGTCGCTCCTCTCGTCTCACCCTCCCGCTCTCTTCCGACGCCTTCCTGCGCTCTTCGCAACTCTGAGCGTCTCTCTCTCTCTCCTCATCCACTCCAGATGGCATTTCGCTCCAAAATCTCTCCAGTGTGTTCACTGCAAGAGCTCGTTTTTTTTTCTCCTTCACACTTAATGAAAACATCACTTTCATGGTCACCATATGCGACGCGCCACGATTAAATAAATCCTTGCTACGACGCACTATTGTGAATTACGTCATCATTCTATTCTAGTCCTTTTTTTTTTAAGCGAGATCATAATTGAGGCAAACGCACACCCTCACACTGCAGTCAACATCCCAATGCTGCCAGGTAATTGGCCGCGTGAAGTGAGGTGTGTAACGTCGGCTACTCCACGAGATCCAACCTGTAATTATTAAACTTGGATGAGAATACGGTGTGCCGCACGTCATCAATCAGCGCGGACCCGGTTTAAATGTTTAAAAATAGAGTTCAGCGCCGTGTGCAATTGTCGTGCAGTAAAAGCATCTGGGGGTGGCATGGTGGCATAGCGGTGAGTAGCGGTGAGTAGCGGTGAGTAGCGGTGAGTAGCATTGCTGCCTCGCAGCAAGAAGGCCTTGGGCTCAATTCCCGGCTTGGCTGAATTTCTCCGTGGAGTGTGTGTGTGTTCTCTCCCTCTCCGCAAAAGATTCCGTCGGGCTTTCGAGTTTCCACACACAATCCAAACTCGCCGCCTAGCACAATTGTCCCGGTGACTACATTTGACCTCGGTGGCCCTGCCTTGCGACCTGTATCTGCCAGGATAAGCTCCGATGTCAGCCGCGACCCTGTGCAGGTATACGCGTGTACTGAACATGATGCCGATGAAGATGAGAACATCCTGATCGGGTCATGGGGAGACTCGGTAAATATTTGCGGTAAAGCAAAAACATAACAAAAGCTCTCAGAACAGTTTAACTTACAATAAGCGAGCGCAAGCATCTTGTCGCGTCAACATGAGTGTTGACGCGATGACGGTCGGACGAGATCTTGTCACGATCGCTTTGTGCCGACAAAACTCTGATGGCAGTAGCGCGACAGAGGGGATAGAGCAGACGGAGCTTTTGTGCAAACGGCAGAGAGATGACGACACCAGCATTCGCCTTCGCCTCTAAGAATACGACTCCAACGTGAATCACGCACGACCGAGGCACAGGCTGTCACGCCGTTTCAAAAATAGCAGCGTACGGCGCCTCACTGGTCGTACCGCGTTCCGTTTCGCACGACGTAGCCGCTGCATGTGACGGGAGCTTCTGCGGTTCTGCCCACTCTCTACGCCCGTTACAATCGTGAAGAAGCCTCCACCGAGCGGCGCGGTACGTCGGGCATTCCGCCGAACAATACGCGGTGCGACCCGACAGGACACTGACAGAGCAGAGAGACCATCGTGAATTTCGTTTGATGACACGAGCGTCTACTGTCAGGCTGCTCAGTCGCATTTGTTGACGAGCGGTGGTTCTGCCGGTGACCTCTGACCCTGCCGCAGTCCACCGTTATCCGACGTGACAAGATGTTGCCCCCAGGGCACCGTGGTCATTGTTCCCACGTTTCCAGTGGCGCTCCCTCTCGGGAGCCGCACGCACGCGGCTCGCCTGTCGTCGTGTCCACACGCACTGTCGGTCGTCACGTGAGCGGCGCACACGAACCGCACTTGATTCACGCCACTGCCGCTTATCCACTTTCCCGGCAACGGCCACCAACGTAGGCGCCACGAAATGGAATTCGTCGATGGCATTGGTCACGAAAGCCTTTGAATTAAAGACAACGTAGGTGTGAGCGGCGCGGTGGTCCAGTGAGTAGCGCTGTCGCTTCAAAGCAAGAAAATCCCGGGTGCGAATCTCTACTCATGTGCCTTTCTGTGTGGAGTTTGCATGCTCTCCCCGTGCCCACGTGGGTTTTCGCCGGGCACTCCGGTTTCCTCCCACAGTCCAAAAAAACATGCTGCTGCATAGGTTGATTGGCTTGCAGACTCAATTGCCCGCAGTGCCCGGTGATGGACTGGCGTCCTATCGGGGGTATATCCCTGCCTTGCGCCCAGTGGCTGCCGGGATAGGCTCCGACTCACCGCGACTCTGTACAGGACTGAGCGGTTTCTGACAAAGAGATGAGATAACGTAGGTGTGTTGGCAGTCACAGCGTGTCCCCAGGTAGGATATCGATGCTACCCTACGTTCGCAATGACGCATCGTGATAATAATAATAATAAGCTACATTTCCTGACCGCATCTCAGCCAAAAGGCCATAAGGCACTGTACAAGGCTGAGAACGTCACCATAACAGCAGCACACAGGCTGATGAACAACACGGGAGTCGCTAAAGCCCCAGGACAAAGACGATCAAATGCCAATGAAATGTAATAAAAACAAAAATATGAAACTAATTTAAACCTCCTGAGAAAGTCCACGTGCGTGTTGGAATTTCTGGGTTCTTGGGGAGAGATTTGAGCATGCCGAGGGATTACTGCGCACCACTTTATACTTGTACGGCTTGTATGAGGAGAGGCGTTGGTAAAGCGCTTGGCGCAAAGTGCCGTGATCCTGGTGCTGTCAGTTTGGCCCCCTGAACCTGGCAACCGATGTTTTCAGTGGGATTTAAGCTCCACGGGCATTTCGCAAAACTGGTTAGCGTGGTGAAGTACGGTTGACCAATGCCTTCACGCCCTCATGCGCTAGACAGTGAGCAATGTATTGATGTCGGCTTCCCGGCTCTATTTTTGAGCGCCATTATGCAACGGCCGTGTCGAGCGCCCCCCCCCCGCTCCGTCGCGGCGTTTCGCCCACCGACGTCGGAGGCGAGACGTCGCGCGTCCACGGCGCCGCCCCTCTCTTCCACACAACCTCGCCGGGCGACGTCAACAATCTGGTGACAAAACGGCCTGACTGGCAGTTTGCTCGCGCCTGCCCGCGGTGCGGCGAGAATGCGCAGCGGTTGGCGGAACGCAAGGCAACGACGCGAGGGTGGAGTTCTTTAATTGTCGGCGCGGCGGGCTTGTCGGCTGCAAACGGGACACTCCAGTGATTGATTCTGCCGGGTGCAGTGGAATAGTCCGAGCGCAACCTCTGATTCACTCGACGAAGGTGAATTCGAGGTTGCGCTCTGACTATTCTGCTGGACAGCGACGCGGAACCGACCATGAAATTCGAACCGCCAGAACCAGTAAAATACACGCACGTGTTTATATAATTGGCTGTGTCAGGTGGAAGCAGATTTAAGACACACTTTTTTTACGTGACTCAACTCAGCAAGGGTTTATTATAGATAACCTTGGCCATGAAAGCCTTCACGTTAACTAGGGGGGAGGGAGGGGGGGGAATGAAAGGGGCCTGTTCTGAGAGAGCGATGTCGAGCACTCCGCCTCTCGCCTTCGCGACGCCCGAGGATGCATCGAATGTTGTAGGGGGAGCGCTCAGTGACACGGCTATCATGAAAGAGCAGCTTTGGAGAGCAATTCTGAGACATCGGGGAGTGAGCACGTACGTCAGCGCGAAGGCCTATTCTTTCAACTTCCGAGAAACCAGAACCAGTTCTGGAACCTGTCGGGTCGAGCGGTTCTTTCGGTTCTGCATCACTGTGCCAGTGAACACAGGAAATCGAATGGTTGCAGTTGGAGTGCGAGGGCTCCGTAGACTAGCAGAGTGCCCGCCCTACGGGCGATCGTGTAACACATTCTTATCGCCTCTCCTTGTCCATGATGTGTTCCGCTGACTGCTCGGACTCGCACGTATTCGTGGATAAATAATAACAATAATATCTGCATTCATTAAGGGCCTTTCACCCGAGGGTCACAAAGCGCTGCACAACAGAGCTGTGGAGGGAACGGCACGTCAACAACAACGTCGTGAAGGGGAAGAGTGCTTAAGAGGCTTGATGGCCGTGAAAAATTGTGAATTTTCTCAGATAAGTGATCGATAAGTGGGAAGTAAAGCTGAAAAATACGTACAATCATTGATGCTGTGCAGATGAAATGTTTGATTATCAAGCATCAGAAGCTGGTACTCTCACTGCGGATGTACTTTTATGTACAGTGTTTACACACTCGCTCCATTATGTAGATGAATGATTTGAACCCAGTACCACCGAGTGTGGACATACCCACGTAAATGCAAACACTCGAACCATTATGAATAGATGAAGGATTCAAACCCGATGCCTTCAGCGCGAACATGCATTCAAACGCTTTCTGCATTATACATACGAAGGATTTGAACCCGGCACCCTGAGTGTGGACGTAAGTTGAGAAATACAAATACTCACCCCATTATACATAGATGAAGGGATTTAAACAGGGTACCTTCAACGTGGACATGCGTGCACACAAACACTTGCTCCATTATGAATATAGCTTTACACTGAAATCCATGAACCGCCCTGAATGCATTTGCTGCTCCATTGCGCGCGCGTCACAAACGCTGATCGATGATGGAATCCAATGCCATTTAAAGCGCACGAGCCCAAGAGGCGCCGTATTCACCGCGTACGGTTCCACGGCGCCCTGGGAGGCGCGGGCGCGGGCGCGCGCCACATAAATCTCAATTGCGTTCCTTTGTCGGTGGAACTCCGTGCGGCTCCAGAGATTCCTGACGCCGATCCAAGCGGGGGATTCCTCGTCCAGCGAGGATCAAACCCTGGCCACGTTACTCGAGATCAGTCCCAGCTCAATCCCGCACAGGGTCACGTGGACCGGAGGCTATCCAGGCAGGCACGGGGTGCGAGGTGCAGCTGTGCCCCAGGATGGGAGGCCGGTACATCGCAGGGCAATGGAGGGAATTTAGTGAGCAGGTCAGCTGACCTAGGCAGCAGCAGATTGTCATTGGACAGTGGTGAGAAAGCGGAGTATCTGGGGAAAAGTGCTGAACGCGGGAATGGAGCCCGGGCCTTTCTTGCTGTGAGGCAGCGGCGCTACTCACCGTGCCATCGCGCCGCCCGCTCTCTTCCAGAGCTCACGTTCATCGCCCAACTTGCGACGCGGTTGACCTGCATTAGAAGAGGTCGCCCGAGATGACCCGACGGTGGATGAAGGCGTCCCTCCCCAAGTCATCGCAACCGCTCACAACCCAGCGATCTAACGACAATCGATCCAACGCACGAGCTCAATCGGATCACGCACGGTAGGTGTGACTCCATTCTAATAAATATATATATAATGGAGCTAGTGTTTGTTTTGTATGTATGTCTATATTGAGAGCGCACGGTTTGAAGTCTTTGTAAATACAAATTATATCCGCATAATACCAAACGTTTAGGTCTTATATCAGCTTAATTTGTCACTCATTAATTATTCTTGCGAAACGTCAGAGGGTCAGCAGCAATATCCCCAAAATGACGTCGGGGAGAGACCCAGGTCGAAGCAGTCACATCGTCTGAGAACGTCATCAACAAGAGAGGCCAGGAGAATGTGTTACATGATTGGAACATGCTCGCCCGTAGTGCGGTTACTCTCCTAGTTGTCATGATAGCAGAGGCAACAGGTGGCAATCGAAGAGGAACGGATGAACAATGCCAAGTAGGAGAGAGCTTTTTTGTGAATGGTTATTTTTTTCATAGGTGCGTTTCAGTGGTGTGCAGAGAGCCACCTCCTGTGCGCAGTGCAGAGAGCCACCTTCTGTGCGCAGTGCAGAGAGCCACCTTCCGTGCGCAGTGGAACGCAGATCTCACTCACTTTTATACGTGTTGTCTCGTGAGGTTTTACTGCCCCCGTTAAAGGTGCGCCGGTGAAATCTACGGGGTTCCCACGAATCTCAAACAGAGACTTCCCTTAGCTGCTTTATATTTTTTTACGGAGTCGGTGAAATGGTGCTTTAAAAAATATACCAAGAGTGAAAAAAAACCCCACATCCGCATTCGACAGGAATGCGTGTTGAAAGAGTGCGTTGTTCTGAGTGTTTGCTCTGACACTCGGGGGTCCTACCGAAGTTGTAAAGAATTTCCAAGTCTGTTCACACAACCTTACCGATCGGCCGTGTAGGTTTAAGACACTTTTACGTGACCCAATTCTTCGTCGTGTACAAATGTATAAATGAATGTGGTTCCTGTACTTTTTTTTGCATTTCCAAAAATCACTTGTAACAGCGATTTCATCAACTTTCGGAAGGTAAGCAGGACAAAGAGCCTGGATATATCGCTAAGCTATCTCTGGCAGTGTGTATTGGAAGTCTGGATGTAACGAGCTCAGTAGTGAGTCTCACCCCCTGGTACAACAATAATAATATATTATCATTTATAACGCACCACACATTTTCCTTCAATGTCGATGACAGTTGGGAACGACTACGAAGCGCGAGGAAACCACAGGGAGGTGGGGAGGGGGAAGGCACCCATGCCATTAGCTGGCGCCAACATTTGCTAGACACTGCGCAATATACAATGTGATGTAATGGGCCAATTGATGGCAGTCAGTCAGTATCAGTGCCCACATAATCATATACGGGGTCGCAGGGTGCTGGAGCCTATCCCAGCGGACAGAGGGTGCAAGATGGGCTATGCCCAGTACATCGAAGGGCACTTTTTGGGGGCAATTTACTCAGTGGACCAATAAACCTGGACGGCAGCGGCGTGTTTTTGGACAGTGGGAGGAAACCAGCGAAAACCGACATGGACACGGGGAGAGAGAACTCGTAAACTCCACACAGAAAGGCACCCGAGCCAGGTACTGAACCCGGGTCCTTCTTGCTATGAGGCAGCAGCGCTACTCACTGCACAGCCACCGTGCCGTTTTGTTTTTTACTTGTGGGAAGAAACTCGAGAACCTGGAGGAAACCTACGCATAACAGGGGGAGAACACACAAACTCCACACAAGAAGCCACTCAAGTCGGAATTGTACCGCCTTTGGTGGGAGCTTTTTTTCTGTATGCAGGAGCAGATGTTACCGCTGCACCACCCTGCCAGAGTATGTGGCTGGGTCTCCTCTGGGCACTTCAGTGGCCAAGCCAAACCCTTATTACCTTGTATTAGTCAAGCATCACATTGCAGGAATGTAATGAACACGGCATTAAAATTCACTGACGTTCCGATGTAATTAAATTCGCATTACAGAGAATAAGTACGTTAACTTCTGTGGAATTTTTCAACACGCTCAAGTTCATGTTACATGTTACTGTACCACACGCTCCGGTGTAGTTATTGTTAACGTGCGGCGAGTGATCGGCACAATTCTCCGCTGAATTGCTGATCGTAAACATTGCCGATTGCTTCAAAAAGCTGCTCTCTCGGGACAGCCGCGTTGGTTCGCTTCCTCTCTCCACCTGGCGACGTTTCGCCCCACACGTCAGAGGCATCCTCGGGCGCGAGGCGGAGAGAGGAAGCGAACGACGCGGCTGTCCCCGAGAGAGCAGCTTTTCGAAGCAATCATCGTGCATGGAGCCGTGCAAAAAGCTACATCGTTACCATCGTAAACATTGCAAATGATAGCGACGCAGAGGATCACATTCTCATCTCATCTGATTGTCTGAAACCGCTTAGTCCTATACAGGCTGACGGTGAGCCGGAGCCTATCCCGGCAGACACAGGGCGCAAGGCAGGGATACACCCACGATGGGACGCCAGTCCATCGCCGGGCATTGCGGGGCAATTTAGCCTGCGAGCCAATTAACCTATGCAGCAGCATGCTTTTTGGACTGTGGGAGGAAACCGGAGTGCCCGGCGAAAACCCACGCGGACACGGGGAGAGAACACGCAAACTCCACACAGAAAGACACCCGGAGCCGAGAGATTCGAACCCGGGACCTTCTTGCTGTGAGGCGACGGCGCTAACCACTGGGCCACCGCGCCGCCCCCAGAGGATCACATTTTTTGTTTGTTTATCTCCCGTCAGCGTATGATTCTTGAGCTTGTCGCTGCAGCGTTCTCTCAGCGGAGGGGGGGGGCGCGGTTGTGGCCGCGGAGTCACTGCGCGCAGGCAAGGCCGAGCGCGGCCGCCTGCGATGGAAACGGTGCTTGTGGCGAGCACGCACGTCACTGCCGTTCCACTGCGGTCGGCTGATCTGGCGCCTCGATCACAGGAGCGTGGAAAATAAACCCATTTCCACGTTCACGCCGGCTTTGCTGGACTACCCTCGTGTGAACATGTGCAAGGGTCTCATCTCTCATCTCATCTCATTATCTGAAACCGCTTAATCCTATGTAGGGTCACGGTGAGCCGGAGCCTATCCCGGAAACATAGGGCGTAAGGCAGGAATACACCCGACGACGGGACGCCGGTCCATCGCCAGGCATTGCGGGACAATTTTAGTCTGCGAGCCAATCAACCTATCCAGGAGCATGCTTTTGGACTGTGGGAGGAAACCGGAGTACCCGGCGAAAACCCACGCGGACACGGGGAGAGCATGCAAACTCCACACAGAAAGGCACCGGAGCCGAGAGACTCGAACCCGGGACCTTCTTGCTGTGAGGCGACAGCGCTAACCACTTGGGCCACCGCGCCGCCCTTGTGCAAGGGTCCAGACAAAGATTTCTCTCCTCCTCTCCCCCCCCTCCGTACAGCCTCGGCACACTTCCTGGGAAAGTGCCATTAGCAAGCAGCGCCTTTGAAGGCCGGCGTGGCAACACAAGTTGGTCGGTGGCCGCAACTATGACCGGCTGACCTTTCATTGCCAGCAGCGATGTTTACACCGCACCGGGTACCCACTTAAGGCTGAGTCCACCTAGATGAGACCCAGGAGCGCATAAGAGAGTGCTGTTAAAGTGTGCAACGGTGGAGATCAATTACCTAAAACGTTGCAGGTCATGTGTGTTTCCTTTTAAAGGCCACAGCGTATATATTTCAAGATCGCGTTGGGCGTCTGTTGTCATTTGAGTTGGTGCACCGGTGTCAACGCAGCAGCGCCACCAAATAAAGTATTGTAAATGCTGGATCATGGGGCTTGACCATACTTCCCCACGCTGGTGTGTGCGGGTCAGTGAAAGGGAGCCGAGGACTTCAGATGCGACTCAGCACTGACGTTAATCGTGGAGGGGGACTGAACTCGGATCTTCAGGGTTCGTCACGCAGCGCGAGACAAGCGGAAGCTGCCGCTCCCCGCGGCGTATTAGCGCGCTCGTTAAAGCGAGCACAGCACAGAAACAAAGATCCGCTGCGTCCCGAACGATACCCGGCCGCCTTTGTCTCCCCCATGTTGAGAGTCACCCGGGGGAGACCCAAGGGACAAAGTTCGCAGCCGCGTAGACGTCCTGCCAAGCGGCGACGCCAACGCCACGGTTGTTTCGGGAGAGCCGTGTCGCGCGCGTTCCCCGCTCCCTTGGAGGCGCGCGCGCGCGACCTGGGAGGTGAAACCGGCCCAAAAGGGGAGACGAGGAGCGCTCGACACGGCCCGTCCTCGAAGGTCAGCTTCGGGAAGCAATTGTTGCGCACGCGCGTCTGGCACGACGGGCGTGAGCGCGCGCACGCGCGTGCACGCACGCCCGCGTACGCAGTGGCAGGCGCCACGGCGTACGTGCGCCAAGCAAAATGCACGGCGCTCCACGCGACTGAAGGAGGACAGGATTAATTAAACATTTAAAGGAAAACCATTCATCATTTAGAATGCAGATGCAAACGAGACATGACGGGTTAATTAAAGTAACACAAAAATAGGGCCTTCATATTTCACCTCTAGCATCTATTTTTGTCAATCTCCATCCGCTGTCATGTTCTCTCTCTCTCTCTCTCCATCTCACGAAGCTATCTTTCATCTTATCACTGTGAATCTTTACCCCATGTGTGTATCTCCAGAGTCATCTCGCGAGGGGTTTTGATATTGGGCCGCAGCACGGCTGCACGAACGCAAAAGACACGAGACCAAAAGCTGCCGAGAGTGCTGCTGGCTTTCAACCCAAACTCATTCATTCATGAATCATCCATAACTGCTTAATCCTGTACTGAGTCAACGGGGTCCAGAGCACATTCCAGCAGACACAGGGTGCAGCGCAGGGTTGTGACTAAGATAGGACGCCAGTCCATCGTAGGGCACCGGGAACAATTTAGTCAGCAGGTCGGGGCAGTAAATTTGTTGTTGGACAGTGGGAGGAAACCGCAGTACCTGGCAAAAAAAACGCGCAGAAACGAAAATACGCAATCTCCACAAAGAAAGGTACCTGAGCCAGGAATCGAACCTGAGGACTTATTGCTCCGAGGTAGCAGCGTTACTAGTCGTAACACTGTGCCAACCAAAGGTATACTTTAAAAAAAGACACAAGATACCATACCACAGTAAAGATTTACGAAGTAAAGGACTTGGGCACGTTTTAAAGCTGACATTTTCCATTGCTTCCTCAGATGCTCTGCGTGTTTTTTTTTTGGGCAAATTCCACCGATGAAAAAAGCTGCGGCGATGAAGTGGCGAAAATTGAAAGCAAACTAACGAAAGGACACTTTCAAAGCGTCTGTTTGGTGTCAAAAAAATTAAACAGCAGCCACATTCTCCCGTTTATACACCATTAAAACTGAAAAGTAAGTTACATGAATTCCAATCAGAAGTTAGAAAATGTCAAAAAGTCTAAATTGGATTCCAAACAAAAGCCACATGAGATGAATATGCAGTGCGATGGCGCGATTGTGCAGCGGGGAGTCGCGCTTCTAACTCACGGTAGCAAGGTCCTGGGTTCGGTTCCCAGCTCGGGTTGCCTCTCTGTGTGGCGTTTGCGTGTTGTCTCCCCGTGTTGGCAGGATGACAGTCATCCCGAAAAATCAGCTATGCATAGCAATCAGCTATTATTCACGCTGGAAGGAACCCTTGAGCTATTTAGCTCTTCATAACAGTTGTCCGCCGGGGAGGGGTAAAGCAAGTTACAACGTGGCAGAGCACTGGGGGCAAGTGAGTCACCAGGACAATTAACCTAGGCAGCGTGCCTTTGAACCGTGGGAGGAAACCGGAGTATCCAGCACAAACGGGGAGAACATGCAAAACTCCACACAGACAGGCGGCACCCGAGCCCAGATTCGAACGTCGGCGCTTATTGCTGCGAGGCGGCTGCACTGCTCGCCGCGCCACCGCGTCGCTCTTATCATCACTGGCTCGGTCAGCACTGGCCTCTCGCTCACTGACAACGTGCCAGTTGTGTAGGTGCATGCTGCTGAGTTGAACAACACCCATTACCCAAGGCAAAGCATTCATTCACCTGGCGCTTTCGCTGGCCACGCAAACCAAACAGTCACGCCTGACAATGCAGGCGCAAGTCCGGGCAATGCCAGGTGCTGCTTTACGCTCTGCGCCAGCCCGCATGCGCGAGAAGACATCCGTCAGCGTGCCCAAGACAAGCCGGAGCGCTGGCACGCTGAAGTGCTCCTGGCAGACGCTCGACGGCACGCCCCAACGAACCGCCACGCAAAATCGGCGCCTGGCACCGACATGAGAGAGGTGGCGGCGGCGGCGGCGGCGGCGACGGCGACGGCGGCGGCGGCCGAGGAATGCGGCGCCCGCCGCGGGCAAGCTGCGACGCGCGCGCTCTCGTTGGCAAGTGGCTCGATGGCAAGGGAGGCGACCGTGGCTGGTGCGCCGGCTCAGCGGTGGTTTCGGGGATGTCGGCGTGACGTCAATAATTAATAACAGTTAAAAGTCTGCCAAAGAGTTAAATTGTGGAGGAATAAATATGGATCACAAGACATCTGGACAACGATTGGCGGATCGGCATGTTGTTCCAAACAGTTTGATACCTAAACAGAATTGTGACGCCCATATCGCACGGCGCATCGCTTCAGGTTTCTCTACACGTGCGTCCGCAATGTAACACCATCACATCAGTTTGCTCGCAGCCTTCGGAAGTGAGAAAGCATGAATTTTCACATCGGCTCGAAACTTTACAAAATGCTGCCAATTGCCCGCTCGCTCCGTCCCACGAGGGCGAGGCCACGCAGTCTTTCCACCTGGCCTCGTTTTACAAATATTGTCTTTTTTTTTCCTCAGACACATATCACGGGAAATATGACACCCCTTCCGATGCTGTGATAATAACGCACCACTGCAGACACAGGCGGCATGGTGGCGCGGCTGCCTGGCAGATGAAAGTCCCCGCGGTTGGATTTCAGGCTCAGGTGCCATTCTGGGTGGCATTGTGTGTGGTGTTTGCCTGTTGCCCCCACGTCCGTGCGGGTTTTCATCGGGTACTAAGAAGATGCTGCTCCTGCTGGCCTGCTGACCAAAGTGCCTCGAGTGCCCTGGGATAGTCTCGTGTCCCGATGCTGGGAACAGCCCTGCCTTGCACGCCCTGTGCCTTCCGAGACAGGCTCCAGGACAGGCTCCGGCCCCACGCGACCATTTGTTGGATTAAGCAGGGACTGACAACGTTGACTGTGAACTGGAGACGCGACGCGTTTGAACGTTTGCTCTCCCCTCTCACACTACCACGAGATGTTCTTTGACTCTCAGTTGAACTGCTCTGATGTTATTGCCGTTGTTAACATGCCGTTTTCTCCACAGCTCTGTGCAGCGCTTTGCGACCCTCGGGTGAAAAGCGCCCTAGAAGTGCAATTATTATTATTCTTTCTCCCGCGAGGTGTCACTGAATTTTCACGCCACAAACACGGGGGACGAGAATATTCGGCAAAAAGTTGTCGAATTTGCCAACGTCAGCTGTGTCCAGTCACCCTGTGGCACATTGCACTGCGAGGCAAAACATCCTTTCCGCCTGTCGGCTGTGTTTATTCAACGGAGCAAATACGAGACCACTAAGAGTCTGGGAGGCTCGTTGCACCCGATTTTATGCATCTGCAGGACAACCTGACACTTGGTGGATGGCAGAGAGGATGTCCAGCCTCACAGGGTTCAGTTCCCACCTGTCTGTGTGGAGATTCTATGCTCTCCCCTTGTTCTGCGTGGGTTTCCTCCCGGTTCTCCGGATTCTTCCCACGTAACAAAAAAAAAGATCACTCGTTGATGAATCGGCCGATAACATCGTAATATAATGCTGTATCTGCTGGCAAATGTTGGCGCCGGCTGAATGCATGGCTGCCTTCCCCTCGCCGCTCTGTGGTTTCCTCACTACACCTCTATAATGAATGATGTAAGTCGCCCTGGCTAAGGTTGTCTGCTAAATTATAATTTATGATAAGAATAATAATCCCCATCCTACGGACAATATTCCTCTAGGCATGCAACACATTCTTGTTACGTCAGAGTAAAAGCACAAATTCTATCTGCACAACACCAAGGCTTTTACAGCTTATATTAGCAAAATGTGTCTCCACAGCACGAAGATTTTTAGATCTTATTTCAGCTCTTACTTCCCACTTATTCATTACTATAACTCTTTAACGCTGTTTCGGGTTTAAATTCCCAATTTTTCACCAGTACCATTAACCATCTTAAGCCACTTTTCGGCCGTTTTCCTGATTTAGAAGACGATATTACGTGCGTAAAACAAGATTCCCCCGTAGGGCGGGTACTCTGTCAGTAAAAAAATAAATTGTCCAAGAGGAGACCCGCATCCAAAGCGAGGGTGAAAGCTCTCCGGGAGACCTCACACGGGACAACCTCCCCCGACCCCTCCTGCTCCGCACGCCCCCACAACGATGCAGATGCGCGAGCGATCTGGAGACCCATTAACGCAGCAAATCGATACGTCGCCTCTGCTGAGCCGTCACGCTATTCACAGCCCGTTTGCGATGGCCCTGCTCTCTCCGCGGAGCCCCCGGCCGGGTCTCCGCGCGGTCCGCGTGCATCCTGCGCGTTTACAGCGCGGTGGATGGGAAACGTGTTCGAGTGCTGTCGGGTGCCGGAGCGGTGGAGCGGTGGCGCGGCCGTGCAGCAGACGTTTACGACGGCGGATTAATACGCGGAGCTCGGCGTCGTCGGTCTGGAGGAGCGCGGGACGCTCGCTTCCGTTGGCGCGCCGCGTCCTGCTCATCGCACGTCACCGCAGGTCGTGGCGTTCAATCTGTTCGTCGGGCAGGTCGGCGCGACGTCGCAGTGAGTGGCGCTGCTGCTTTACGGCAAGAAGGTCGCGGGTTCGATTCCCACCTCGGGCACCTTTCCGTGTGCGGTTTGCATGTTCTGCCCGTGTATGCGTGGGTTTTTTGCCAGTTTCTCCGGTTTCCTCCCACAGTCAAAAGACATGCTACCACCTGTGTTCATATGCCTGGATAATTTGCCCCCGTTGCCCTGTGATGATTGGCATCCCATCCTGGCTATAGCCCTGTCTGGTCCGCTTCATCTTCCGAGACAGGTTCCGGCTTGCCGCAACACTGTACATGTGAGAATAGATTAATAAATATTCCTAGCATTTTAAGAACATGGGATAAAATAATGTAGAGTTAATATTACGTATCGCCAGTGCGATTCCGGCTTTGGACACTTTTCTGTACGACGTATGTGTCTTCTCCCCCTGTTCTGAATGGGCTTCCTTCGGATTCTCCATTTTCCTCCCACAGCTAAAAAAAACTTCATTATCGAAATGGCCGGCACCACGATGACATACAGCACGGAGTGCCTGGCCAGTTGGCACCGACTGACTATGTGGCTGCCCGATGATTGCTTCGAAAAGCTGCTCTCTCGGGACAGCCGCGTCGATCGCTTCCTCTCTCCACCTCGCGACGTTTCGCCTCCTCACACGTTTGAGGCATCCTCATGCGCAGTGGAGAGAGAGGGAGCGATCGACGCGGCTGTCCAAGAGAGCAGCTTTCTGAAGCAATCATCATGCATCGAGCCGTGAAAACCGACATCATTACACATGTGGCTGCCTCTCCCCTCTGCGATCCCCTACAATGCATTGGAACCTCCGGGTGAAAGAGGCACTGTGCTAGGGTACAACGCAATGCTGTTATACGTGTCACATACGTACACGTTAAAATAACTGGGTAACTGGTAACACGTATCAAATGACACAAACGCTTTCCACAGATCACCCAGACCCTTCACCAGGGCGTAGTCCCTATGCGTAAATGTGGGATATTCATGGCGGTGACGGGATGAGTGACACAATCAGGCAGATACGGATTCGAGGTAGGGTCAGCGCTCGTTGCTGTCCCACCGTGAGCTAGAAACGTTTCGACAGCCAACGTACCGCATGTAAAATCTCAAGGCAAATCACAATGTAAACGCGAGATGGTTTTATTCCCACGGAGGAAATGTTGCAGATGAACTGAATATTAAATGTCGCGCGCAGATTAATTCCAACGCCGTGAAAGAAAAGTATTTTTCGTGATGAGATTTAATGGTTGCTTAATAATAGCGCTGCTGCTGCAAAAAAAAATAATGCATAAAAACCTGGTACCATGTTTCTCCGGATCATAAAACACACTTTCCCCTCTTGGTTTTTAAAGCACTCGCTGTGGAGTAATCTCATCTCATCTCATTGTCTGAAACCGCTTAGTCCTATACAGGGTCACGGTGAGCCGGAGCCTATCCCGGCAGACACAGGGCGCAAGGCAGGGATAC
>JAZEWT010000003.1:19714426-19727121 GCA_036362905.1 Mordacia mordax | reverse complement strand
ATGTAAACTCCACACAGAAAGGCACCCGAGCCGAGAGATTCGAACCCGGGACCTTCTTGCTGTGAGGCGACAGCGCTAACCACTGGGCCACCGCGCCGTCCTGTAATGTGCACATTCAGGCTTTCAATAGAGCACTGAACACCACAAACATAACCACAGTACACGATATATTACACTAATTGTAGATTGTAATCGAACTAAAGAACTACTGTGCCTTACGGCACTTATCAACGGAGGGCGCCTCCTGAGGGTATTATTGCCTGCTCTTCCCCACTAACCAGGCATCGTGGGAGAGGTGGAACTAGGTACCCACACTTTACCCCACCGCACGAGACCTGTTGATCTAGAGGGTGGTCGAGATATCGCCGGACGCGCAAAGAAAATGCTGGTTCTCATGCAGACTTACTGGACTTTTCATAAGGGAATCGCTTTTGTATTTCTTAGACAACACGTAGTGATACAGAACCTTTAGCACCTCAAGGCCCACTCTTGTCTGCTATCTACGGACCACTAGGTGGCGCTCAATGCCCAATGATGGGTTGAGAGTGGCGGCTCTCGAGAATGAAACGGAGGTAACAAGGCATCTGGACCACCCTGTATACCGTGGTGTACCCGAATATACAGTAGAGTACTGTGGTGTACCCGGGGAGCGGTGGCCCAGCGGTTAGCGCGCTGGGCTACAAACCAGGCGGAACGAGTTTTGAATCCCGCTCACGGCCAACACCAGTGACGATTTTCTGGACCGGTCCTGGGCCTCCCTTAGGTCGACTCAGCCTCAAATGAGTACCTGGTGCAATGTGAAAATGTTGCCACTAGAGAGTCAAAGGCAGCCGAGTGTGGTGTTGGTCACCCACCCCTCGTGTGCCTTTGCGACCCTCATAGGTACTCGCTAACAGAACATGACCCTACAGTCTGTTATGGCTATATGGGGGATATTTGTCTTTGGTGTACCCGTATCCACTGCTGGCTGGATACAAACCACGTAACAGGAATGAAACCTGACCACTCTGCAACCTCTGCCACCGGAGCTGGGACTGAACCGGCGCTTTCTGGAGGGTAAATCCAGTCTGCTTACCACGATACCGTGAACCCCGCTACAGCCCTACTGTACACGTGAGAGATATCATTTACTTTCGTAAATCTAGCCACACAAAGCGCATGCATTTTAAATTGTAGCAGACATCGCGATGGAACTGCGGTATTGTATTGCTTAAATTATGCTATTTGTGCGTATGCCAATCTCGGAGGAGGTGTAACGTGCTAGCATTTACTGCCCACGGTGGCCCAGCGGGTAGCGTTGTCGCCTCACAGCAAGAAGGTCCCGGTTCGAATGTCGGCTCGGGTGCCTTTCTGTGTGGAGTTTGCATGTTCTCTGCCCGTGTCCGCGTGGGTTTTCGCCGTGCACTCCGGTTTCCTGCCACAGTCCGAAAAACATGCTGCTGCATAGGTTATTTGGCTTGCAGACTAAATTGCCCGCAGTGACCGGTGATGGACTGGCGTCTCATCGTGGGTAGATCCCTGCCTTACGCCGTGTCTGCCGGGATAGGCTCTGGCTCACCGCGACCCTGTACAGGACGAAGCGGTTGCTGACGATGAGATGAGACACAGACCATCACAGACACAAACGGGAGTTTATTGATCCAGCTAGACAGCCGATTTGGTCATAATTTTTTACCCAGGATGTTGGACTGTTTGTGTGAACGTGTGCATTTATTCAAAAGTAAATTAGGATGCCACTAAGATATATATATTTTTTTTATATCTTAGTGACTCAATATTATGAAAGGACAAAAGAAAATGTTTCAAATACATCCAGCATTTGGATCTGTCCAGGATGACGTTAACAGTATATTGAAAATTAAAATGAAGTCAAAAACGCACCCTATAAATTGACCCGTCTTGCCTACCTGGATCACAGTGAACAGACCTGCCCTGAGTTAGACTCCGGACCCTTTGTGACTGGTTCTGTTGGGACAAACATCCATTCCTGTGGACTTCTCAAATATGACATCTGCTGGGCAGAGTTGTTGGTTGGACTTCCACTATCGCCCCGCGTTAACAGGAGAGCAAATGACTCGCTAAGTATTTTTGACAACTCACAGGTTTCACTTTCTATACATATTTATTAAACGTTAAATATTAACCGCTGCGCTCGAACGCTGCCAACACGCAACTGTGTTGAAATAAGGATGAGGAAGAGTAGCACTATTTTAGAAAAAAAAGTCTCTTCCACGTGTCCAGTACTGCGCATCCAGGTGTATATACAAGTACCCTATGACCATCTGGTGGGGCAAAGCCATTTCACAAATAAAGCCCCCATATTAGACAGGTGGATGTTTGTCGAAACATGCAGTTTGTCTTGAGTCAGTTGAGTGTCAGCACCCGCTTAATCCTGTACAGGGGTGCAAGGCGGGGCTGTGCCCAGGATTTGACGCCAGTACATCGCAGGGTACTGGGGGAAATGTACTCAGCAAGATCACGAGCCGAGGCGGCAGCGTGTTTTTTGGCGGTGGGACGAAACAGACGTGCCCGACGAAAACCCACGCAAACACCACGCAGAAAAGCGCCCGAGCCGGCAACCGAGCCCAGGTTTCTTGCCGTGGGGCAGCGGTGCTGCTCACTGCGCCACCGCGCCGCCCGTGTTTTGAATCGATGTCGCTGAAATGACCTTGTCCTGCCAGAAGAAGGCCGTGGAGCCAACCAACCACTGTGCCGAGCAGATGCCATAGCTCACTTTGAGTGATGTTACTGATCAACCCAAAAGGATGGATGATTATCCCAAAGAACCAGATACCACGAATGGCTGTCTAACTCAAGGACAAATCTGTCGACTCTGATCTCGGTAGACAAGATGAGACGAAGCGACTGTCTACCTGGATCAATAATTTACCAGGCACAGATTTAACTGCATCGTGATATGTAAGAATATAAACATCATCCTGGACAGATCCTAGCGTTAAGGGTTAAGTGCTATCAGCGGAGTAGCTTCTGCGAAGGCCTGCACGGCACACGCTTCGGTTGGTGGCCTGCACCACGCCCGGCCACCTTCATCGCCCTGTTGGTGATGTTCACACACCGCACCAGGGGATGCACAGGACCGGTTCATAAAAATCGTCCTTGACATTCGGTGAGCAGGGGAATCTAACTGGGATCGCCGAGTTCATGGCGCAGCGCGATAACCGCTGCACCACCGCTCGCCACGTGTTTCGACACATCGAGTCTCCTCCCCATCCATCAGTCAGCCTTGTTTGAGGAGCCAATCACCGGCTCCCCCCCCCCCCACACTTTTGTTGACAAACATCGTCAGCAATGTGCGTCTCGTGTAAGATAAAACATTGGCAAGAATGCACCCTGTCTAGAGGAATGAGAATGCTGGCTTGCAGTTAAGTACTGTATTACACGGGACACTGGTGATGTACTGCCTTGTGGAATTGACGAATAAGGACACTAAAGTTAATCAGTTTTCATAGACAGGCTGGATAAATGATGACAACCATGGCTGTATCATGATAATATTGCACGATACACAGAACAGGGCGGCGCGGTGGCCCAGTGGTTAGCGCTGACGCCTCACAGCAAGAAGGTCCCGGGTTCGAATCTCTCGGCTCGGGTGCCTTTCTGTGTGGAGTTTGCATGCTCTTCCCGTGTCCGCGTGGGTTTTCGCCGGGTACTCCGGTTTCCTCCCACAGTCCAAAAGCATGCTCCTGGATAGGTTGATTGGCTCGCAGACTAAAATTGTACCGCAATGCCCGGCGATGGACTGGCGTCCCGTCGTCGGGTGTATTCCTGCCTTACGCCCTGTGTTTCCGGGATAGGCTCTGGCTCACCGTGACCCTATATAGGATTAAGCGGTTTCAGATAATGAGATGAGATGAGATACACAGAACAGCTCTTAAAGTATGGTCGGAGTTTTATGGACTGGCTTTTCATTCACCAATGGGTTAAATCTTCAATCCCAGTAGAGAAGTGCTCGTACTTCACGGGACGGCACTGTCGCCTCACAGTAAGAAGGTCCCGGATTCTAATCTCGGCTCGGGTGACTTTCTGTGTGGAGTTTGCATGTTCTCCCCGTGTCCCCCGCGTGGGTTTTCGCCGGGCACTCCGGTTTCCTTCCACAGTCCAAAAAACACGCTGCTGCACAGGTTAATTGGCTTGCAGACTAAATTGCCCTCAGTGCCCGGCGATGGACTGGCGTCCCATCGTGGGTATATCCCTAACTTGTGCCTTGTGTCCACCGGGATAGGCTCCGGCTCACTGCGACCCTGTACGGGACTAAGCAGTTTCTGACAATGAGATGAGATGAGAGACGTACTTCACGGACAGTAAATTTAACGTGCGGGCTGTCGTGAATGATATGATTCTTCATTGATTTTTGTGTCCGATCACCTAAAGTAGAAAGTGTGAAATAAATAAACCCCTCTCCACCAACAACGCCAATAACAGAGTTTAACGGGCGCTCGATGGCGCGGTGGCCCAGTGGTTAGCGCTGACGCCTAACAGCAAGAAGATCTCGGGTTCGAATCTCTCGGCTCGGGTGCCTTTCTGTGTGGAGTTTGCATGCTCTCCCCGTGTCCGCGTGGGTTTTCGCCGGGTACTCCGGTTTCCTCCCACAGTCCAAAAGCATGCTCCTGGATAGGTTGATTGGCTCGTAGACTAAAAATTGTCCCGCAATGCCCAGTGATGGACTGGCGTCCCGTCGTCGGGTGTATTCCTGCCTTACGCCCTGTGTTTCCGGGATAGGCTCCGGCTCACCGTGACCCTATATAGGATTAAGCGGTTTCAGACAATGAGATGAGATGAGACGATGGCTCGGTGAGTAGCGCTGCTGCCTGACAGCAATGAGGCCCCGAGTTCGATTCCGTTTCTCGGGTGCCTTTCTGCACGAAATTCGCATAGTCTCTTCCCGTGCATGCACTGCATTTTTTTGTCGGGTACTCCGTTTTCATCCCACAGACTAAAATTTCCCCTGGTCCTCTGAGACGCAGCTTAAAAATGGACTGATCTGAAATAAAATAAAAACTGACCGAGTTGCTCCAACACACATTTCTACTTGTGATCGAACCCAAAGCTCAATCATGAGCCTAAAGTCGAAGTGCCCTTACATACATCTGACATTCATTGTTTCTGGCTGCGAACTCCACGACCTGAGTGGAATTCGTGATGACGTAAAAAAAAATACCCGGCCTTGCTCCGTCTTTCTCCGGAGGTTAACAAAAAAAAGACACAGCAATTCATCCCAAATCGTGAAGTACGGCACGCTAAATCCGGATTTTAAAGACAATTGCATTGATCGTGCAACGCGCGTGGGGAGAAATGTCCAACCGGATGATTCATTAAATATATTATTGTATAATCCCCAAATTATTCAGACTGAATCATGCGATGCACGGGCCTTTTTTAGAATTATGGAATGTGCACGAGTACAATTTGTTCCAAACGCACCGTTACCCTTAGGTCAGCGTGTCACATTTTGCTCGCACAAGCGGCCGCGTTTCATCTTCTGCTGAAAGAGGATGTGGATTTTTTTTTTCATTCTCCTTTCTCAATAGGAATGTCTCTTCCTCGGGTCACCGTGGTTTTTTTTTTTCACAGCGAGATCAAATATAGGCGAGCCCACAAAGCGTCGGTCTGATTCTGACTCGAGAGCGCGCAGGAAGTGCGTGATGACGCGTCACATTCTCAGTGTGCTGCATATTGGTTCATAGTCAAGGTAAAGAACGGCATTTAACCTACTTGCGAACCCATTGCACAGACAGCGAAGGCTATGACCTCTCGCATTGCAGCTATTCGAATATTAAACGACTTCCTGTTCTTTTAAGTTTAGTTATTTTGGATAGGTTTCAAATTGGGGATTTTTGACAAGCAATGACCTACTCTTCAAAAGGTACGTGACAGGTCTTTCTTCGTACTGTATATTTCAACTTACTGTATTTATGGCCATCTGTATTAACATAAATGGCATGCTTTAGTAATTTCCTGCCGAATTTGCAGTGGAACTCTTGTTCACGATCCCATTAAGTGTAAATCATATTCTCCATAGTCGCTGTGCCTCCGTGGATCGTAAGTGTATCATGATCGAGGCGTTTAAGTGGTCCAATGAACCCCTTGGAGTCTAGCGCTCTTGCTCGAGTCTCCAGTGGTGAGCAGGTCTGGAGTCTAGCGCTCCTGCTAAGGTCTCTCTTGGTGAACAGGCCTGGGATCTAGCGCTCCTGCTAGGTTCTTGACTAAACTATGGTACAAATGTCTACGCTGATTAACCCGCATAAATCTGGATCTGTGATATTTGTCCCCACTACAGATAACAGGCGTTCACTATTGTATCAAACGACTGCAGGGCACAGTGAGTTTTAAAGTACACACTATGCACACCCTACAGAACTTCGAAGAACTATGCAATAAGCCAATTAGTCTGTATCTAAGCTGAAAGGATCCGTTTAGCTATGTTGCTCATTTTTACTGTTTTCCAGCGGGGAGGAGTAATCGAGTTACAACATCGGGGCACCGGAGGTGTTTTTGTCAGGACAATTAACCTCGGCAGCCGTGCCTTTAGAGAAATCTGGATTGCCGGAAAAAACCTACGTGGACACGGTCAGAACGCACAATCGCCACACAAACAGGGGACACCCGAGCCAGGAATCGAAACCGGGACCTTCCTGCTTTTAAACCGCAGCGTAATTTGCCACATAACCACAAGAATGCTGCGATGATGCAGTTACATAACATTATTTCAATTCCAGCAACCCGCAAACACCCAATGCTGTTTGCCCTTGACACCCTCTGTATAACTTATCATTGCCTTGCAAGCTGTACTTTAATTCATATATATTCTGCCTCGATATCCAGAGAGAATATCCTTGGGCTGTATTCATCCTAAATGTCATTGTAAACAAATCTGTCAATAAGTAAAGAGCCACTTATTCTCGCAAGCTCCCTTGCACAGCCTCACAAGTGCCTCCTTCTTTTTCCTACAAACATTCATTCCAGGGCGGCGCGGTGGCCCAGTGGTTAGCGCTGACGCCTCACAGCAAGAAGGTCCCGGGTTCGAATCCCTCGGCTCGGGTGCCTTTCTGTGTGGAGTTTGCATGCTCTCCCCGTGTCCGCGTGGGTTTTCGCCGGGTACTCCGGTTTCCTCCAACAGTCCAAAAGCATGCTCCTGGATAGGTTGATTGGCTCGCAGGCTAAAATTGTCCCGCAATGCCCGGCGATGGACTGGCGTCCCGTCGTCGGGTGTATTCCTGCCTTACGCCCTGTGTTTCCGGGATAGGCTCTGGCTCACCGTGACCCTATATAGGATTAAGCGGTTTCAGATAATGAGATGAGACATTCATTCCACTGACTAAAACCTTCCTTGGTAAAAACAAAAATAATGTGTTTCGTGTTATTCATCCACGTTTCTAGAAATCAATCGGCGCTCATGTGCAGCTCGGTTCCCTTCCTTCACCGCGCCTCTTGACGTCGCTATTTGACCAAAACACAGATTTCCCTCGCATCTGTGCGTTAACTTTTCCCACATTACGCGCGTCTGACTTGCGCGGGCGTCTCGTTTCCGGCTGTTAAACACCCCGAACTGTTGCATCTGCCCGTATTCCTTAATGGTTCTCGGCAATGTTGAACGTTTGCCGCCGTGGGGACATTCCCCGCCAGGGTACAGATGATTGCGACAAAAATAATAATAATCGTACCGTTTGTAACGCGCACAAACTCCACGCCCGGTCATGGACGAGATACGGATATGGAGGCGCCAGTGAGGAAGTCCATCCTCTCTCCTTCGCGACGTTTCGCTCGAGGATGCCTCCAACTTGGAGGGGCGAAACGTCGCGAAGGAGAGAGGATGAGGCTTTCCCGAAAGAGCAGCTTTTGGAAGCAATCACCATGCATCGAGCGGTGAAAATCTAACTCATTGCGATGTCATCGGCCAATAAATTAGAGAGTGTTTTTTTAGATTTGAAGAACACCGGAGAATCCATAGAAATCCAGAGGTGATGTCTAGATGTTGCCACTGCACATCCTGTTTGGTGTTCGGAAATCCCGGCACCTGTATCGTTTACGCTATGGGTACTTTTTGCCAGTGTACAAATGTAATAAGTAGAACAGGTTTTTACCATTTCTGGCAATTATGCAGGTGTTAATATATGCACACATGCATAATTGCCAGAAATGGGTTAAGATCTTAAGACCTGCATAATTGCCAGAAATGGTAAAAACCTCTTCTACTTATTACACCTGTATTGTCATAAAGCGGCGATCGACACCTTCCTCTTTTTGAAAGTTTAGAAACGTCTCATTGCATCTTAAAACACGTAACCTGAGAGCGCTGATTGAAATGGAATCCACCGCAGACTCACTAGAACAAGCAAAGCAAAGTTTCGTCACCACCGACGAAATACACACTCGCCTACTTGTCTGATATACCGTGAGGCTTCGTTTCACTCTAATGACATTACTGGGGGGGCAGTGTTCGAGGCAGACGCAGACTCACGCTCTGCTACGATCTTAGAGCGCTGTCCTGCAGGGGCACAACTCGTCTCATTGCCGGAAATAATCTCGCAATCTTTTGTCTTGGTCCCTATAACAGGTATTTTTTAGAGGCCCTGTAGCACACACAGGGCCTTCTCCCTTTCCCCCATAACCTGCTGTAACGCCATCTGCCCCCCCCCTCCCCCCACATTAATTCGTCCTATTTGAAAGAAGACAATGAGAGCCGTATCATTAACGCCACTCGGAAGTCATGGCGGCCATGACAGTGTTTGAATTGCTGACTACTTGGCAGAAATAATTCCCTTCAAGAGATGGCTCAGTGCTGCGATAATCAATCGTGTGCATTTAAAATGTTTGACACGCGAGTAACATGATCCTCGCACTCAAAACGAGCCCCAGTGGCCAAAGCGTTTTCTTGCTCTCACTGCAATCGAGGCGGTGATTATCTTAACAACGAAGCAACGGCAGAAATTCCACATTTCTATGACGGAAATCGTAGTCTCTCTGAATGGTAGCCGCCGTTGACTTTCCCACACAAGCGGCACCCGTTAAATGGACGCGCCAGCGAGATCGACGGGATGCGTGTCACGTCACGTTGTTTGGAATGTAACACTAGCTGCCAAGCTTCTCAACGGCACTATTTGAGCGGACTTGAAATAATCCTTCAATGTATAGGCAAGGGCGGCGCGGTGGCCCAGTGGTTAGCGCTGACGCCTCACAGCAAGAAGGTCCCGGGTTCGAATCTCTCGGCTCGGGTGCCTTTCTGTGTGGAGTTTGCATGCTCTCCCCGTGTCCGCGTGGGTTTTCGCCGGGTACTCCGGTTTCCTCCCACAGTCCAAAAGCATGCTCCTGGATAGGTTGATTGGCTCGCAGACCAAAAATTGTCCCGCAATGCCCGGCGATGGACTGGCGTCCCGTCGTCGGGTGTATTCCTGCCTTACGCCCTGTGTTTCCGGGATAGGCTCCGGCTCACGGTGACCCTGTATAGGATTAAGCGGTTTCAGATAATGAGATGAGATGAGAGATGTATAGGCAGAGAGTTTAACGCGGTTACTAACGCTGTCTATGATTTGCAAATACACCGTAGTTCTGATTAAATCCCAACCTGAGCACGTGGTTCAGAGAAGGAACCGTACGCCACGTGTTCTCGTGCAGAAACTTTGTTCCGGAACAAGTAGCGTTATAATGAAACAACGTTATGAGAGGCAACGCTAAACGAAAGCCAGAGATATACTGTACACGTGAAATCGGGCGAATTTTTTCCGAGATGCTGCTGCCACTGTTGCTTGGCAGTAGGGTGTATTGACACAAGGCTCTACCACTAAGGAGAATAAGTTACAACCTATCAACAATACCAGAAACCCTGCATTGGTAAGGTGGATATGGAGGTGCCAAAATAATTCACAGAAACAGTTGTTTCGTAATAGCTGTGTTGAGCTTTCCCACTCTCATTCCTGACGTTTCACCTCGCACGTTAGAGACATCATTGGACTTCCACAGAAATGGAGATCTATGCAGAAGAAAAAAAAAACCCCAGCTCTGGAGATAATCAATTCTCTCATGCAGCGAGATCTGAAAACCTACATCATTCTCAGAGACGGTGTTCCGGCGAAAATAAACGCTGCCCACACGTAATGTACGCGATGCTATGCTGCAGCAATCCGTGAATCACCACCGTCAGCATTTTCGTCCCAACTGCAAACGATTCCATGGCCACCGCTCCGGAGGGGTGCGGACCCAACGCCGGAATGTGGTTGGAGCTGTTCGACCAAGGTTTTGTTGGTGCCAACCGCTCGCCAACCGCTCGCCAATGTCTCGGTCAATTTCAAAGCCAACGTGATGACCGCCCATTTAAGACATCATTTCATTGTGTACACAGCTACAATATACGGTACTTGTCACCTCCATATTTATCTTACACCCATTGCGGTTTTTTTTTTAAATGAGTCTCATTTAGAGGGTCGTCAAAGTACCACGCGCTAGATTGAAGCGTTTACTTTCAGAAATTCAATTTGGCGTCACGGAACGCATTCATCCGGAGAGTTTAGTGCCGTTGTGCACAGGAATAATCCACACGCAAAAAAGCTGAGTAATCGAAAAAGGCAAAGATCACAGCTGCGGTGGAGAGCATCACACAAGGGACACCAGCTGCAGTGACGGAAATTTTCAGCAGACTTATGCAAATGTTTATTGGATCCACAAGAATAATCATCATTATCAGTGTTGATGATTGCTTCGAAAAGCTGCTATCTCGGGACAGCCGCGTCGATGGCTCTCTCTCCTCTCCTCGCGACGTTTCGCCTCACACGTTAGAGGCATCCTCAGGCTAAACGTCGCGAGGAGAGGAGAGAGAGCCATCGACGCGTCTGTCCCGAGAGAGCAGCTTTTCGAAGCAATCATCATGCATTGAGCCGTGAAAACCTACATCTTTACATTATCAGTGTTACCTATGTTCTCAATAGCGTTGCGGGGAGCCGGAGCCTATCCCAGAATACACACGGTGCAAGGCAGGGATATATATACCAAGGATAGTACCAGGCCATCACAGGGCACTGGCCATAACTTGGCCAGTAGGCCAATCAACCCAGGCAGCAGCAGCAGCAGGTTTTAAACTGTGGGAATAAACTGGATAGGGTGAGAATACGCAATCTCCACATACAAAGGAACCCGCGCCGAGAGTCTAACCTGGGCTTGCTTGGTGTGAGGCAGCATAGCCAGACACTACACTATGCCACCCCTATGCAAAATTATCGCGAATAAAACGCCCGTTGCGTCACTCGTGTTGCGACATCAGAAGCAGCGCTCCAAGTGGGATGTATTTTAAGAGCCATAGGCAATGCGGTGCACTGCGACTTTTTCGGTGACTGAAACAACACCAAAGATACACACAGGGTCAGGGACGTTGGCGTTGAAGTTGCCGGAAAAACAGACTCCGGGAGCTGCGTTCACCAACAGCCGACAGCTGCCGCGTCCATTAGCCGGGAGCTGCTGGCTGTCGGTAAAATTGCCGCTATCACTGTCGCGGATGACATTTCATATCCAGCGCCGCTCTCATCCCTGCCACCATCAGCACGCGCGCCATCAATTTACAGCCCCGGGAGTCGCTGCCGCTCAGCAAAGCGACACCTGCCTGCAAATTGTAATTTACTACACGGCAAAGACAAAGGCAAGGATTCAACACTCTTAAAAGCCTCGACCGACCCTAGGGTCAAGTGCCGTTAGTGAGAAGCGCCTATGAAGGTCGGCACGGCACACGAGGAGGTGAGTGGTCAGTTCCACGCTGGGCCGCCTTCGTCTGCCTAGTGGTGATATGTACACCCCAAGCAAGATAGTCATTTGAGGCTAAGCTGACCTGGGGGAGGCCTCGGACCGGTTTGAAAAAAAAATAATAATAATAATTGCATTTATATAGCGGCTCTCACTCGAGGGCCACAAGGCGCGGCACAGAGCTGCGGAGAGAACGGCACATCAACAACAAATCGCAACTGGTGTTGGCCATGAGCAGGTATCGCAACTGGTGTTGGATATGAGCAGGAATCGAACTCGGGTCGCCGGGTTTACGTCGCGGCGCGCTAACCGCTGCACCGCACACGCGTTCACACGCGCAAGAGAGAGGCAACAACCGCGGCCAAGGGACGCTTTAGAAGCTGTCTCGGGATCATTGCCCTGGCACGTACGTTGGGCGAGCCGTGCCGATGAGCCGCTGGTACTCAAGAGTCAGAGGTGATGCTAACAACCAAACTCGATAATTCATCTTTGTGAAATATCTCCCAACACGGCGAAACGCTTTGCCACTGCGGTGGAAGCGTACGCGGGGGGGGGGGTCACAATTTTACAAAATTCGTAAACGCGCGGCGGCACAGCGGAGGCATTCGTTCGAAGGCAGAATGACTCGAAGGGTCCGAGGAACCCGCAGCGAGGCGGGAGGAAGCTGTCCACGTGCTTAGCCGGCGCTGAGAGAATTAATCGGCGCACATTGCAACCAAAACGCGAGCGCGTCGGGAAACAAATCCGCAAAAAAACGCGCTCGTAACCTGTGATCAACCGCGCGTTAGCGCTCGGTGCGACCGCGTGTCTGCCGTCTCTTTTCAATGCAACCATCCTCGACATCGGTCCGCACTCGGCCTCGCTTGCACTCGCTCGTTTCCCCTCTTTTAATTGCATCGACTCCGCTCGCAGTCTGCTTGCGGGCCCACTATTTACTGGGGGGGGGGGGG
>JAZEWT010000003.1:19668388-19703502 GCA_036362905.1 Mordacia mordax | reverse complement strand
GGGGCGATTCATGAGAAAGTCAAGTGAGCGTGTGTGTGGGGGGGGGTTGTGAAGATACTCGGTTAGTCAGCGCCAAATCATCACATACTGAGTCTCATCTCATTGTCAGAGACCGCTTAGTCCTGTACAGGGTCGCGGTAAGGCGGAGCCTATCCCGGCAGACACAGGACGCAAGGCAGGGATATGCCCACGATGGGACGTCAGTCCATCACCGGGATACTGTGTCTCATATATTATAATAATTGCATTTCTACAGCGATTTTCACCCGAACGTCACAAAGCGCTACACAGAGCTGGGGAGAGAACGGCATGTCAACAACAACGACATAAGAACAGCAAATCAGCAACAATAAAGTTTTTTTGGGGGGGGAGGTGGGTTGTTACAAATCCGAGCTGTGGGAAGAACGGAAGTGTCAACAATGACATCAAGACAGTTCAACTGAAAGTCAAATAGTAGCAATAAATTATAGGACATAAAATAAGCGATAAAAATATATTCTTCAACAAACAAGGAAGGAAGGAGCAAGCGCAGGTCGGCAGCGCCATCATCCCGGCACGACAACATTGAGCCGCGTCAACATTCCGAGCCAGAGGGCTTGAGAGCCTTATGGAACAAGCGAGTCTTGAGGCGAGATGTGAAGCTAAGACGTTGTTGGCCAACTAATTAATGAGTATATTTGAGTTCGTGGGAGGAAACCGGAGAACCCCCAGGATAGACACCGCAGCACAGGCGGTGGAATACACAAACCCCAGCAGAAATGTGCCCGAGGCAGGAGTCGAACCGTAAAGAGTCTCCGCGGTGTTGTTGGACTCACCTTGCCCGCGGTAGGCTGCGCATGAGCTCACGAACGATCGCAAGCTTGATTGAAATGAAATGGGAGCCACAAGATGCGTGGAGCACACTGTACACCTCGGCGACAATTAACCGTTGGGGCACTGAGAGCCGCACATTACAGCGGATGTAACGGGGATTATGGAATTAGTGCACAAGTGATGGAATTTACCAGATTAACGTTAAACGATCTCTGCAGATGGATGGACAAGAGTGCGTGAACTGTAATTACACGAGTAGAGTTTTCTAATTGCACGAGTATAGCATGTCTTGTCTCGATTACATGATCATTCCTCTGCTGCAGAGGTGCTCTCTCGGGAGAGCTGCGTCGAGCCCGTCCTCCTCTCCCCTTCGCGAGGTTCGTCCTGGATCGGCGGAGAAGCGTCGCGAAGGCGAAACGGAACGCTCGACACGACTATCACAGAAGAGAGCACTTGCCACGCAGTATGGATTGGCAAACTCACTCTGACCAGAGGGCGGCGCGGTGGCCCAGTGGTTAGCGCTGACGCCTCACAGCAAGAAGGTCCCGGGTTCGAATCTCTCGGCTCGGGTGCCTTTCTGTGTGGAGTTTGCATGCTCTCGCCGTGTCCGCGTGGGTTTTCGCCGGGTACTCCGGTTTCCTCCCACAGTCCAAAAGCATGCTCCTGGATAGGTTGATTGGCTCGCAGACTAAAATTGTCCCGCAATGCCCGGCGATGGACTGGCGTCCCGTCGTCGGGTGTATTGCTGCCTTACGCCCTGTGTTTCCGAGATAGGCTCCGGCTCACCGTGACCCTATATAGGATTAAGCGGTTTCAGATAATGAGATGAGATGAGACTCTGACCAGCAGAACCAGGCATTTTCTCTCAAGCCCGAGTCCAGCATCTGAAACCATCGGTGAAGATGCTGCATCTATTCCGAACGCAAGGGATTTCTGCAGGTGGTGCAAATTTAATTACCGGCGTGTGCTTCCTGGACGAGAAATAAGCCAGCAAGGGGAAGAGAAAGAGGAGGAGGAGGAGGAGGTGGTGGTCGTGCCACGTTCTGCTACGCGAGAGAGTAGGCGGGCGGAGGAGAGAGGATCAATGACAAAAATTAAACCAAGCCACTCCCCGACTTACGAACGTCCGTCTTACGAACGCTCGTGCCTACGCACGAGCTCCCGTCAGATGCGTAAATAAAACCGATTTCTTTAAATTGTTATATTATACGATTAAATGCCGTGTCCTGACTTGAGATTTTACAAGCTACATATGTCTGCAACGGCGCAAATAGCGTCAAAATTTCGAGAACATCGAGAGTGCCTTGGCTGCTTCCTACACGGCACAGAGTAACGTTGAACAGTGGTCCGAATTGCGAACCAATCGATTCACGGACGGAACTGAGGAGCGGAACCCGTTCGGAACCCGAGTTAATAACGGAGCTCCCAAGGAAATGAATTCCCACTGCTGCCGCCGCCGTAACCGATTTTTGGAGCTGCGGCACATTTTCAAATGTCCTCATTAGCGAACCCGCACTTTAGTACCGCTTTGCTCGCGGCGCGCTCACTAATCCGTCGCTGAAACGGACGAGCAAAGGATAAATACGAATTCATCGCATTAAAAAAAAGGGGAACATTGTGTCAAATGTGGGTCAGAGGCCTCCCATGGGATCCTGGGATTTGAAGACAGACAGCGTGCAAATATTAACAATCCACCGCAGTGGGCTGGAAGCCACGACTCACACCGTGGACTAGCAGTGCGGCAAAACAGGGTCTCCTCTGGTGGGACTCTCATGACCATCGGGGTCCATGTACAGCTCGTGAGCACGGAGCGCCCCCAGGGAGAGCGATGCAATGCCCCCCAGGCGGCGACCCGGCCAAGCTCCAGCGCGCTCGCCGCCAGCTGAAGAGCTTCGCGGTTCGTGTCCAGCGGCCGCCCTGGTTAACGCGGCGGTGTGTATTCGCCGTAATAAAACTAAGCGTCGGCGGCGCGTTTGCGCGGTGAGTAGCGCTGTCGCCGCACAGCAAGAAGGACCGGGGTTTCATTCCCGGCTCGGGTGCCTTTGTGTGTGGAGTTCGCGTGGTCCCCCCCGTGTCCGTGTGGGTTTTCGCCAAGTACCCCGGTTTCCTCCCACCGTCCAAAGATACACTGCTGCCTAGGTTAATTAGTCTAATGAGTAAATTGCCCCAAAAACGTGTGCCCCGTGATGGACAGGCGTTACATCGTGGATATAGCCCTGCCTTGCACCCTCTGTCTGTCGGAATAGGCCCCCCGCAACCCTGTAAAGGAAACGGAAATTGTGCTACCCAATCACCTGCCGACTAGACGGAGATATTTTCCATAGCTGGTCATCGGAGTCCAGCAACGTCGCATGCGTCGAAGGGTTCCCAAGAACGCACGAGCTTTGTCACCTGGATGCCAAAACTCCTGCTAGGATCTCCCTTGATGAACAGGTCTGGAGTCTATCGCTCCTGCAAGCGTATCCCTGATAATCAGGCCTGGAGTCAAGTGCTCCTGCTACGGTCTGCCTTAGTAAACTTGTCTGGGGTCTCGTGCTGCTGCTAAGATCTCCCTTGGTGAACAGGTCTGGAGTCTAGCGCTCCTGCTAGGATCTCCCTTGGTGAACAGGTCTGGAGTCTAGCGCTCCTGCTAGGATCTCCCTTGGTGAACAGGTCTGGAGTCCAGCACTCCTGTTAGTGTATCCCTTGGTGAACAGGTCTGCAGTCTAGCACTCCTGCTAGGATCTCCGTTGGTGCACAGGTCTGGAGTCTAGCGCTCCTGGTAGGATCTCCCTTGGTGAATAGGTCTGGAGTCTAGCACACCTGCTAGGATCTCCCTTGGTGAACAGGTCTGGAGTCTAGCGCTCCTGCTAGGATCTCCCTTGGTGAACAGGTCTGGAGTCTAGCGCTCCTTCTCGCGTCTCTCTTGGTGAACAGGTCTGGAGGGAGGTTCCGGGCAAACAATAATCTGCAGACCCTCCAACTGAAGTTGTCGTCAGGACGGGCATCCAGATGTAAAAATCTGCTCCAACACCCGGAGCATTGGGGGCAACCGTCCAACCGGTGTGAAGCTGGGTTCCGGCTGCTTAAACCAACAAGAACAGAGTGCATTGCAATCCATTAGAGAAAAATAAACGCCTACCGAGAAGATGCATCGAGAACTGAGTTCGTGTAATGCCCAGTTTTGTTTTCTATCTAATCCCCCTACAGACTTCATACAAACAGAGATAATCTTCTTGCAGTGTATCGCGTCTAACGAATCTGGACATTCAGACAGGTCCACATGGCAGCACTGAGAGCCAGCGAGGAATAATCTGTTGAACAGAACTCGCCAATATCTTTATTCTAGAAAGAAAGAAGCGCTGGGCTTAATGCACCACCAGACCATCTGGAGATGGCACAACGAGATGGGAGTCTAACTCTTCTCCGGGGCAAATGAACACTGATGCATTCCTGGCCAACTCCTGTCTCCAGCTCCGAGTGAGTGATGGAAGTTTTTGATTTTTATAATTGGGGCGAGCGTTTTCAAAGAACAACCATTTTTGACTTTCCCCAAAAAGTGTTACTTATTTTAGCGACCCCTGCGAGATGATGGGCTGAGTCAACCCTGCTCAAACAGCATTCGATCCCATGACCTTGCGATTTGCGAGCCGCTCGCTCTGACCGGACACAGCGAAATCCCAAAGTGTTTACAGATGTGATTACTCCAACGTAAATACGCCCCGAGAACGCATCCAGCACAGGGGAAAAAAACTCTCTTTCAACATAGAAGACAAAGATCCCCCATAGAGCCTCAACAGACTGCAGACTCAAGTGCAGTTAGCGAGCGCCTATGCAGGTCGACACGGCACATGAGGAGGTGGGTGACCAGCACCACTCCCGGCCGCTGTTCAGTGGCACTGTTTACACACTGCACGAGGTGATCATTTGAGGATGAGTCGACCTGGGGGAGGCCCAACACTCATCTCATTATCTGAAACCGCTTAATCCTATATAGGGTCACGGTGAGCCGGAGCCTATCCCGGAAACACAGGGCGTAAGGCAGGAATACACCCGACGACGGGACGCCGGTCCATCGCCAGGCATTGCGGGACAATTTTAGTCTGCGAGCCAATCAACCTATCCAGGAGCATGCTTTTGGACTGTGGGAGGAAACCGGAGTACCCGGCGAAAACCCACGCGGACACGGGGAGAGCATGCAAACTCCACACAGAAAGGCACCGAAGCCGAGAGACTCGAACCCGGGACCTTCTTGCTGTGAGGCGTCAGCGCTAACCACTGCGCCACCGCGCCGCCCGGGGCCAACACTGGTTTAAGAAATCGTCACTGGTGTTGGCGGTGAGCGGGATTCGAACTCGGGTCGCCAGGTGTGTGGGGCAGCGTGCTAACCACAGATCCAGCGCTCAGCGCATGCAACACAGAGCCTTAATTTGATGCTTTCTTGATCAATGGTGATATTCAATGGTGCATCTTATTAAATTTTAATCCCACAACGCTACCTAATGAAATGCTCGAAAAAACAAACTGTGCTTTCTGATGCATGGCTTGATCTTCTTAAGTCACGCACCAATAACACAGCCTCAAAGTTTTATGCACAGGAGACTTTCAAAGTTATTAGGGCAGGAGTTTCACCAACAAAGCTCATTGATTCTTTTATCCTTCCTTTATCCTTTCCAGCCAAACAATGTTCATGTTTGCACACACGCACACGAGTGTGCCTATAAACTCATTACTGATAGCGAACATTTTCCAGCGTGCAGGAAGCTTCGGTTCATAAGTTCACAAAAGCTTTGCATTGGGTGCTGAGTCTGCACCGCTCTCTCTCTCTCTCTCATTGTCAGAAACCGCCTTAGTCCTGTACAGGGTCGCGGTGAGCCGGAGCCTATCCCGGCAGATACAGGGGGCAAGGTAGGGATATACCCACGATGGGACGCAAGTCCATCACCGGGCACTGAGGGCAATTTAGTCCATCCATCCATCCATCTTCTTCCGCTTATCCGGTGCCGGGTCGCGGGGGCAGCAGTCTAAGCAGCGATGCCCAAACTTCCCTCACCCCAGACACTTCCTCCAGCTCTTCCGGGGGGACCCCGAGGCGTTCCCAGGCCAGCTGAGAGACATAGTCTCTCCAGCGTGTCCTGGGTCTTCCCCGGGGTCTCCTCCCGGTGGGCTTTGCAGCAGCATGTTTTTTTGGACTGTGGGAGGAAACCGGAGTGCCCGGCGAAAACCCACGGGGACATGCTATAGCCTGGTACAAATGGTGTGTGCATCTGCAAGGCGAGGGGATTGCGAAGAGGCAGCGGGGGTCGTGACCCCCTGTGCCTCTTAGTAGGGTTATATTATTTGGATCTGGCCCTCTATGTAAAACAAGCTGCGCACCCATAGCCGCGATGCCTTGAGGAACTTTGGGACCAAGTGCTGTTGGCGAGCAGCTGTAACGGCCGTCAGGGTACGAGGCGGTAGGAGTGGTCACGCGGACAGAGTCCGGTGCTTGTTGACTCTGGGAGCTGTAGAATTAGAAATTAGCTGAATACGTCCCGGGTCATCTTCATCTCTGCCTCTGATGCCAGGAACAAATAACCTTTGCGACTCCTGGTTTTCTCAGGATAGTCCTCCTTTCGTGAGTCAGCTGCCGTGAGAAATGTGTAATTATTTAAGGTACAAGATGGCTGCTTCGAAAAGCTGCTCTCTCGGGACAGCCGCGTCGATGGCTCTCTCTCTCCTCTCTCTCGCCTGCACTTTATCGAGCGCCACACGACTTGATGATGGCTCTGCAAAGCTGCTCTTTCGGGATGCGTCGTGTCACTGAGCAATCATCGTCTCTCCTTCGCGCGCGACGTTTCGCGTCTCGCACGTTGCAGGCGTGACTGACCAGCACCACTCATTTTCGCTCACGGCCAACACCGGAAACGATTTATGAACCGGTCCTGGGGCCTCCCCTGGGTCGTTTCAGCTTCAAATCAGCACCCAGTGCGGTTTGTAAACATTGCCACGAGGGAGACAAAGGAGGCCGGGCCTGTTGCTGAACACCCACCAGCTCCTGTCACAAACTGGCCTTTTACAGGGGCTTGCAAACAGCACTTGCCCCTACAGTCTATTAAGGCTATGCGGGGGAACTTCATTTATATCTCATCTCATCTCATTATCTGAAACCGCTTAATCCTATATAGGGTCACGGTGAGCCGGAGCCTATCCCGGAAACACAGGGCGTAAGGCAGGAATACACCCGACGACGGGACGCCACTCCATCGCCGGGCATTGCGGGACAATTTTAGTCTGCGAGCCAATCAACCTATCCAGGAGCATGCTTTTGGACTGTGGGAGGAAACCGGAGTACCCGGCGAAAACCCACGCGGACACGGGGGAGCATGCAAACTCCACACAGAAAGACACCCGAGCCGAGAGATTCGAACCCGGGACCTTCTTGCTGTGAGGCGTCAGCGCTAACCACTGGGCCACCGCGCCGCCCACTTCATTTATATATTATGTACAAATTAATTGCGTAATTTGCTTGTCAGTTAAGTTCCCAATAAACAATTACTTGAACTATTTAAAGCCTACTCGTAAGGGTCGTGCATAAATTGTATATTAAATGTATACATTTCAATGTATCATTTTAATCCTCCCGTTTTAAATAAGAACTGACTGACAATTCAGATCCGCGTCTCTCTTCACTCTGAATATTTATTCAACGTAATATATCGGCGAGGTCATCTTCGGTCAGTTGATAAGCTGACCCATGCTAAGGGAATGTGGACTTACCATGACTGGCTATGAGCTGCCAAGGAAATATATTTCCCAAATGCCTGTTTTGTAATGGGGGGAGCACTGACTGATGAAGGTGTTCTGAAACACGTTCGTATTATTATTAACGGAAAATGCTTCCCAACATCATCATCGCAAGCAACATTGATCCATCAGCTTACAAATCAATTCCTGTAGCACACGACCACGGCTCACTCTGGCGTGATCGCGACTACGCGACTCGAGGGTGGCTATATTAATCAACGTTCCTCAAGCATTGCCGCTCAGCCGAGCATCGGAGCGAGTATCTGGCAGTGGGTAGCGCTGTCGCCTCACAGCAAGAAGGTCCCAGGTTCGAATCTCGGCCTCGGGTGCCCTTCTGCGTGGAGTTTGCATGTTCTCTCCCCGTGTCCGCGTGGGTTTTCGCCAGGCACTCCGGTTTCCTCCCACAGTCCAAACAACACGCTGCTGCGTAGGTTAATTGGCTTGCAGACTAAATTGCCCGCAGTGCCGAGTGATGGACTTACGTCCCATCGCGGGTACATCCCTGCCTCGCGCCCTGTGTTTGCCGGGATAGGCTCCGGCTCACCGCGACCCTGTACAGGATTAAGAAATTTCTGATATGAGATGAGACGGTCGATGTTGTACGATCGCAGGCCTCCCGCGAGTGATGTTCATTCCATAATTTCACTCATATAGCTCAGATAAAGGGCATTTTGTTCATCCCACGGCAGAACCACCTCTTGCGGTGCACTGTCTAGAAAAAAAAATCTAAAATTTTCTTATAATTTGTGAAATAAACATAAATAATTGTTTTTGAATAGCACCTTTGAACCAGAGGTCCCAAGGTGGTTTCGGATCTAGATGTTCATGGCTCGATGTATGGGAACGCTCTTGAGAACTTCTATTTTTGGGATATCCGTGTTGTGCGTTCCTCCTCGGTCCTTCGCGACACTCCTGCTCTCACACCGCAGGCAGACAATTGAGCCACCCGGCCCACTATCCCAGAGAGCAGGAGCGCGTCGTTGGGCTGCGGGAGGCATCCGGAGTACCCACGCGGTCGCCTACAAAATATTAACAGCCGACACACTGGTCCCTGCCGCTGCGAGGCGGCAGCGTCACCCACCGCGCACCACCGCGCACCACCGCGCACCACCGCGCACCACCGCGGGCCACCGCGTCGCCCGCAGGTTCACCGCGACCAACTTGGGCCTGGCGTGGAGTGGGCAGCCGGTGGTTCGAGTTACCGGACGGATGGCGCCTGGTTGCTGCAGCCACTGCGCCAGCGAGAGGGCCTTATCGTTTACAGGCCGGGGGGAGGACCAAATGGAATTTTAGCCTCAAAGACGGGAATCGAACAAAGATCATTTTGATGGAAGCGTAGTGGCCGAACCGCTACATCCTCACAGCCTCTCGGATGCTTAGCGAAAGCGCTGCCTCGAAAATCAGCTCGTGACGCGGGGCTTAGCCCGGGAGAGCTCTTAGATTTGTCATCGCCCATCTGCTGCGCATTCAAACTAATCGACACTGTCAGTGAGGGGGGGTTTTTGACGTATGTAAGGCCCAAGACTAACAGTCGCAACCTGTCACAACATTTCTCACCTGACTCCCAAAAAGGGTGGAGGGCAAGATTGCATTTTCTTGAATTTGTTGTTGTTGTTGTTGTGTCTGTGAGGATTGTAAGATCATACGTCCGCGATGCACAACACGTGTGGGTTTCGTCCGATAGGATTGTTGCAGGCGCTAGTGTCACGGACATTGTGCAGAGTGCAAAAGTACCCGGTGCGGTGTGTAATACATCGTTATTAGGGATACAATCGCGGCTAGGCACGGTGCTGGTCACTCAATTCCTTGTGTACCGTGCTGGCTTTTACAAGTGCTCGCCATTAGCATTTGAAACGAAAGCGTTTTAAGGCTTTTGCAGGTCATCGTTGTATTTGAAAAGGATGAAAATACGTCTGCGCAAAAAGAATCAAAGCTGATTTCCCTAAAAGCTCATCTCATTATCTGAAACCGCTTAATCCTATATAGGGTCACGGTGAGCCGGAGCCTATCCCGGAAACACAGGGCGTAAGGCAGGAATACACCCGACGACGGGACGCCAGTCCATCGCCGGGCATTGCGGGACAATTTTAGTCTGCGAGCCAATCAACCTATCCTGGAGCATGCTTTTCGACTGTGGGAGGAAACCGGAGTACCCGGCGAAAACCCACGCGGACACGGGGAGAGCATGCAAACTCCACACAGAAAGGCACCCGAGCCGAGAGACTCGAACCCGGGACCTTCTTGCTGTGAGGCGTCAGCGCTAACCACTGGGCCACCGCGCCGCCCTCCCTAAAAGCTCTCTCCACCAAAAATTGTGAGCCGCTATTCAGTGTAATATAAGCATATGAAGACAATCAATTTGCACTGGAAGCCACAGCAGAATATGATCTCTCGGATCGTTGATGTGAGCGGCGCCTTCACGGATACACGGCTGCTCTGTGCCAGTGACTCGCAATGCCACTCGGCCAAAGCGCTCGACCAAACATTGCACACTGCAGACACATGACCGAGGGCCTGTTATCTGTGGCCCTATTATCGGCAAACTACTATGCAGTCATAGGGCCCAAGGGGGCGGTGGAAACCCATTTCCTAAGCATCCCGCATTCTTATCCACGAAACGTTTCCCGTCGTGCACAGTTGTACCGCTTGCTGTTATCCGCAATATTCTTACAGAGTTGGGCAGGTGCGTCATTCTAATATCCGTCTTTGGCGAATAAGTGGAATGAGTCAGTAAATAGCCCTGCGAATAAGAGGATATGCGGCGTTCGTACTTTTGGTAATTATCACCACCAGTCTCTGATTAATACTGTTATGGCTTATCGTGGAGTCAAAACCTATCCTGGCAGACAGAGGGAGCAAGGGAAGACTATACCTAGGATTTGATGTCAGTCCATCGTAGGGCGCCGGGTGTAGTTTAGTCAGCGGGGTAATTAATCTCGACAGCAGCATGTATCTGAACTGTGGGAGAAAACCAGAGTACCCAACGAAAAAAAAACACGCAGACACGGGGAGAAATTGCCAACTCCACACAGAAAGGGACCTGATCCAGGTATTGAACCCGAGGTCTTCTTGCTGCGAGGCGGCCGTTTGCACCATAAAGATATTGTTTTTCTGCTCACGTGAGCATTCAAAATAATAGTTGCACTTCTAGAGTGCGTTTCACCCGAGGGTCACAAAGCGCTGCACAGAGCTGTGGAGATAACGGCATGTCAACAACAACATCTGAACGGCAAATCAACAGCAACTAGCGGTGATCAGTTCCTCAACATAATCTGAGCGACCGCGGTGAGAAGTCCTTGAGTCCCACGGTGGCTGAGACAATCCGGAGAAGGACCACTGCGGACTTCTACACAGTGTTACTCATTTTACTGACCCCGGATAGGCTGATCGGGTGAGTGAACCGTTAAGCGCGATTTGAACTCACAAGCTTCCGAGTGCGAGTCACTCGCCTCTACCACGTAACAACCCACAGCCCCCCAACAACCCCACTACACCCCAGCTCTGCAACCCCCCCCCCCAACACACACACACAGCCTTCCTCTGGAAACTGAAAAAGCTGATGCGCTGATGTAGGTTTTCACGGCTCGATGCATGAAGATTTCTTTACAAAGCTGTTCTTGCGGGATCGCCGTGTCGAGCGCACCTCCCACTCTCCTCCTTAGAACGCCTGAGGAAGCCTCTAGCGTGGGAGGCGAAACGTCGCGAAGGAGAAAGGGGGAGTACTCGACAGGGCTATACCGAATTAACAGCATTGGAAGAGGAGCTGGTGTTACGTCATTCTGTAGGTTGAGATTCAATAATATACATATAACGGAGCAAGTGATTGAATAGATACATGTATGTACAGGAAAGACTTCAAATAACTACCATTTATATTTTTTTAAGTTTGAAATGTGTGAGTTTATTTCAGTCCATCTGAGCGTTTAATGTGAGGGTAGTTGGTTCGAATGTTTTTTGTTTGTTGTCTTACTTGAGCGTCACTTCCCACTTACTGAGCACTCTTCTGAAACCGTCGCTATTTCAGCGTAAATTACCACTTGTGCTTTGGTAACATCAACCACTTCAGCCACTCTTCCGCTTTAATCGTGACGTCAGAAGAACGTCATAGGCTCGGCACAACATTGTCTGGAGGGCACGGACTTTTGCACTTGTTTCTCATTCTGCAGACATACCTGCCTGTTGGCCTAAAAGACTCATGTTAACCATTACCAACTGTTTAATTCATAATTTGTTTAATAATAATAATAATAATAATTGCATTTATAGAGCGCTTTTGACCCGAGGGTCACAAAGCGCTGCACAGAGCTGCGGAGAGAACGGCACGTCAACAACAATGGCACCAGAACGGAAAATCAGGAACAATAACAAATGTTTTCGTGTTTTTTTTTTAATATATACATCTTTGCAAAACAACATGTAAAGTATGATCAAACTTTCAACTATAAATTAAAAATGCAAAACTATCTGAGTTTATAATACATATATTGTCTCATCTCATCTCATTGTCTGAAACCGCTTAGTCCTGTACAGGGTCACGGTGAGCCGGAGCCTATCCCGGCAGACATGCAAACTCCACACAGAAAGGCACCCGAGCCGAGAGATTCGAACCCGGGACCTTCTTGCTGTGAGGCGACAGTGCTAACCACTGGGCCACCGTGCCGCCCACATATATTGTTTACATTCGAATTCTTGGTCAGAGATGGACACTGCCGCATAATTCCTGTTGGGCTGGCAATAGTGCTCACGGTATAGGGTTTACGTTGGCCAATTTGAACGTTTACTTTATTGCAGGATTGCAGGAATCTCATATCCAGAGCTTGCAAGCTCACTGGGTATTTTCTGCTGTCATAATGAACATCTATCTGTCAGTCGGTTTGTATTTAAGCTAAAATGAATTGTTGAGCTATGTAGTTCTTTTTAAAAGTTGTCTAGCGGGGAGGGGTACGCAAGTTACAACATCTCAGGGCACCGGAGGCAATTTTGTCAGGACAATTAACTTAGGCACTGCAAGGGGGGTCTGGCTCCCGCCACGGGAATATGGAATGTCCACCCGTGTCTCGGTGCAGTCAGACACAAGTGAGCGTAGCGCCGTCGTTTGTTTGCACTATGAGACACTCTGGCTTCTTTTGACACCGTGACGCAGTGCCCAGTGGGGTGGGGAGAGGCCCCTGTCCCGTGTAAGTGCTTTGTAACGCATCCTGACACCTGGCTGTGACCAGTCGGGATGACACTGAGGGCTGAGATGCCTCGCTTGTCCGACACGCCAGCTTACCCGAGAAGCGATTTGTTTCACTTACGACCCAACCCGCACCGACAAACGTGGTGAAGCACGGTCGCACAATCGCCGCAACGGACACGGTGCAAGAAGGGCCTCATCCACCGGCAAATTTCCAAATCTGTGTCACTGAAACTATTGATGATTTAACAACGAGCGGGCGATAATGGCTTCAATGTCGAAGGAATTTGTTCGAAGAGAGATCGACTCAGGCGCGTGAGGAAACTGCAGGGAGGTGCAGAGGTGGAAGGTAGCTGTACAGTTAGTCAGCGCCAACATTTGACAGACAATGCATCCTATATGTTACGTTATCGGGCAATTAGTTAATGAGTGTTTTGCTTTTTTGGTCGCGGTAGGAAATCGGAGGAAAGGTGTGAACAGAAAGAATATTTGACCCTATGTGGCAAGAACGCAGGCGTTAAGATCTAACAACGCCAAACAGCGACCTTTCACATGAACATCGAGTTCGCGACATTTTGGCTTAACACTGGTGAGAGTAGTCCGTAAAAAAAACGACTGTATTTGGTGATGGTCAATCACCTTCAAGGATAGTGCGCGGATACCTCGGAGCACGTATTGCCACAAACATGCGCGGATTTCTTTTTTGTTGTTGTTGAAACAAATGTTTTGTTGCCGTGACTCTGCGTGTGTCCCGGTTGTAATGGCGAGGTCGTGCGACTGGGTGAACTGGTGGGATGGCGCGGTGCCGCTGCGGTCGCAGACATTTAGAAGAAGAAGAAAAAACGACGGTGACGCGTGCGAAGAACTGCAAAAAGAGGTCACGAATAATGATCATAATAAGTTGCTTTTTTTTTATTTTGAGAAACACGAGCAGATAAAAGGTTGGGGCTTATTCCATCACGTGCACAACTGGTTAACATGACAAATGCAGGCTCTTGTGTTCGCAGGAGGAGAACATGTATGGCTTTGAGGAACGAACAAGTTTGTTTTTTCTGATAAGTTTGTGTACGGTGTCTTGCGACAGTTGGTTGAAGGGCGCTTTATAAATGTAAGTTATTGTCTCATTGGGCAGCATGGGGGCGGCAGGGTGGCACGGTGGCTCAGTGGGTAGCGTTGTCGCCTCACAGGAAGAAGGGCTTGGGTTAAATTTTCTGCTTGGGACCCTTCCTGTGTTGAGTTTGCGTGTTCAATGTGTCCACGTGAGTTTTCGTTGGGTAATCCTGTCTCCTCCCACAGTCCAAAGATATCCTGCTGCTCAGGTTTATTTGCCTGCTGACTAAATTACCCGCAGTGCTCTGCGTTGGATGGCATACCATGCTGGGTACAGCTCTGTCTGGTACTCTGTGTCTGCCAGGATAGGCTCTGGCCCCACGACCCTGTACAGGATTAATCCGGGTACTGCTAATGAATAAATGACCGTTTCCTCATGACATTTGTTTCTCATATTTTCGGAGGTGCTGCAGCTACTGATGCCTCCACCGTGGGAGGCGAACGGTCCGTGAAGGAGGGAAGAGCAACGCTTGACACGGCCATCCCGAAACTGCGGCTAAGAAGAGCAATTCTCGTTCATCGAGCCATAAAAGCTACGCGAAAACCAACAAAAAATATAACACTCAGCAATTAATTGGCTTATAACATCAAAATGTACAGGACGCATTGTCTGGCAAATGTTGGCGCGGTTAACCGCGTGACTGCCTTCTCCCTGCCCATCTCTGTGAATTCGTCGTGCTTCTGAGTCGTTCTGTCTTCATTCAACATTGAAGAAACACGAACCGCGCATTGTAAATTCTAATCACAGTAAATCATTAATGCAATGACTAATATGGGGGAATGGTTGTTCTCATCTCATTATCTGAAACCGCTTAATCCTATACAGGGTCACGGTGAGCCGGAGCCTATCCCGGAAACACAGGGCGTAAGGCAGGAATACACCCGACGACGGGACGCCAGTCCATCGCCGGGCATTGCGGGACAATTTTAGTCTGCGAGCCAATCAACCTATCCAGGAGCATGCTTTTAGACTGTGGGAGGAAACCGGAGTACCCGGCGAAATCCCACGCGGACACGGGGAGAGCATGCAAACTCCACACAGAAAGGCACCCGAGCCGAGAGAGGACCTTCTTGCTGTGAGGCGTCAGCGCTAACCACTGCGCCACCGAGCCACCCAGAAGTTCGTTAAATCCGGATGTTTATGTAACGATGCTATATATAGAGTACCGCCCATATCTTGTAACAACCTACATATTACGAACACTGTTAAACAAGATAAAACGTGTATAATAGCAGCACTACACCACTGCGTTAAAACCAATTCTTATTTCAATCATTTTCAATACAGACCACTGTCTCAGAAGTTATGAAGAGCGTCCGTTGCATCCGAAGAAAGTTGAATAGAGGTCTGCCAAATGAATAAAGTACAAAAGTGATGAATTCGTTGCATATCATTTGTGATGTGAAGGTCTTCATTGGAAGAGAGAGAGAGACTCAGCGTGACTGGAGTAAAGCCACGCGATTAGTTGTGGCAACACGGCCAATTAATTAATGAAGCGTGTTTAGTCGTGGGAGAAAATTGGAGAACACCGAGGGGACGCACACAGAACAGGGGGAGAACGCACAAACCACACACAGAGATGTGCTCGAGGCAGGACTGTAAGTGAGCTGCAGATGTTACAACTGAATAGTATCACGCTATGGGTACTTTTTGCCAGAGCGTAAACAGCTCCACCTGAGCTACTAAGCATTGATATTGCATTGTCCTGAGCTGACTGCCTTTTGGCATCATCTGGCTGACATTGACAATCATGCTCAAAAGAAAGCCATGTCTGGTGTCAGCCAATCAGTTTGAAGGACAATGCATATGTTATCAAAGCTTCCTGTTTGCATATTTTGCCACAAGTATGTGTGGCGTTTGCAAACTAGACACATTGTCAAATCTGTCTGTTTTGGTGTTTTAAGTTCTTTACACCTGTATAATTGCCATAAATGGTAAAAACCTGAATACTATCAGTCGATCGAGGTTTGACTGTAGTATTATTACTGCAACACCACAGCAGAGGCGTGAGCATGACCATGGCACAGCCAGTTTACAATCACAGCGGCGAATTGTATCGCCCCAAAAATAGCTGTGCGTGAATCCGGCGCACTGCAAACTGCTGCATCGACAAAATATATATATATAAAGCGCGCGCGTTTATTTAATCATAAAGACAACTTTCTTCCATGAGGCTGCCACGAGGCCGCTTTAATGAAAACACTGTTCTATGTGTTAAATACACCTCGGCTCAAAGGCTTCAGGGGGATACACGCTGCTCCGTATTCCGAACGCATTTGCAAGGCGCGTTATTGTCGAGGAGGAGAGACAATGCGCAGCTTGTTCTAAGCCGTGCAACGTCACGCGCAGGGTGCAGCCCTGACACACACATATATATAATGGAGCAAGTGTTTGTATGTATGTCCACATCGAGGGAAGTGGCTTCGAATCGTTCACCAGCGGAGCGTAAATGTTTTCTGCACAACACTCAAGGCGTCTGTGCCCTATTTCAGCTCAGCCTCTCGATTAACGATTATTACTCTTTTGAAAATATAACAATTTGTCAGTTTCAATGTGCACGTTTGCGCTCGATTACCATCAACCGTCTTACGCCCTCGTTATCCCGATGTCTGACCGTCGCGATACACGCTCGGAATAAGCTCGCCCGTAGGGCGGGTACTCTGCTAATATGCTGCACTGACAGAAGGGACCAACCTACTCCTCCACGAGAGTTCTCACACTTTAACCCATCACGCGCAAATTGCAAATTCACTGAGAGTTTAAGGAATCCCACTGGAGTTGCCAGCACCTTGAGAGCGACGTTCATTTGTTATATCGCAAGGACACACTCGTGCACTGCCGATATATAACGCAAGACGTTTCAGCAAAAACCGTTCGAAACGCTTGACAAGGTCTCCAATGTGGGAGGCGACGCGTAGCGAAGGGGAGAGTAGGAACACTCGACATGGCCATCAGGAATAAAAACATCCACGGAGAGAAATTCTCATCACGCATCGAGTTGTGAAAACCTTCATCGTTAAAACGATCAATCCATTTTCTCTGGTTATATTATCTGCGTACAGCACTGGCAAAAATGTCCCAACGGTGTCTGCTAAATTATAATTAATCATAATAACAGCGATGTCATGATGTAGGTTTTCACGGCTCGATGCATATGATTGCTTCGAAAAGCTGCTCTCTCGAGACAGTCGCGTCGATCGCTTCCTCTCTCTTCACCTCGCGCCTGAGGATGCCTCTAAGGTGTGAGGCGAAACGTCGCGAGGTGGAGAGAGGAAGCGATCGACGCGGCTGTCCCGAGAGAGCAGCTCTTCGAAGCAATGATCAATAACAGCGATGTTCAACAAGTTTCACAGCTTCAGCTTCGCCCAACGGTGGTGGTGGCGGCTGAACTGCGGATCGATGAAACAGGAGCCAGCAACAACACGTGTTCAACACGTAGCCTCGAAGCCACGGCTACAAACCGATGGCTCACAAGACACGGCCCGCGGGACAGGTCCAGCCCAGCCACGCGGAAATCAAAAATAAACCGAATCGAATGGAAGAAGATTTGATTGATTTTAGGCCCAGCAATGAGAAGGGGGGATGCGTGGAGCAAGCGGTGGTCGTGACCAGTTTGTGGCCTGTTGCCCTGGAATTCTAGCCCTGCTATGACCTCCACAAACCAGCACCAACAAGAGATTTCTGTGGAGGGAGGAGGGCAGATGTTTGGCGGTGGACACTCGATGACTAAGTTACTCCACAGGACACCCTTGCGGCTCTATCAGCCTCTTGAGCTGTTATTGCTCACGGTGTGGGTTTCTAAGAGGCTGCTTTCGCTGCTCCCTCGCGGTAAGAAGACCGAGGTTCGATTCCCACCTCGGGTGTCATCCTGTGCGGCGTTTGCGTGTTCTCCCCGAGTCCGCGTGTGTTTTTCTAACCAGGTACTCGGGCTTTCTCCCACAGTCCAAATACATGCTATCCAGATTAATTGACCTGCTGACTAAATCGACCCTGGTGCCCTGCGATGGACTCGCGTCCCATCCGCCTTATAACCCTGCCGTGCGCCCCGTGCCTGCCGGGATAGGCTCCGGCCACCCACACCCCTGCGTGGAATTAAGCGACTTCTGATAATGTTCACGATTCTGTTCGTCCGGCGACGACGACGAACATTACTGCGAGTGTTGTTCGTTCTTGAAATCGATTTTTGAAACACATTTCACGGCGGCAAGCAAAATTCAAGAGCATCGCTGAGCAGTTTACACAGAACACATTTGTTTACTGCACTGTACTACGCATAGCCGACCAAGAAATCTTGTTGTTTTGAGAGTTGAATCAATTTCCCACCCAGGGGAAATCACCGACTGCAACTACGTCCTAGTAAATCAGGTTCTGAACGAGAGTGTACAGCGCCTCGCGCGACACCAAGTGTCTCCTCCTCGCTCGTCCCGTAAGAGTGTGGCCACGGTCAGCAAACGAACGGTGGCGAAGGAGGTGCAGACATCGGGATGAATCGTCGGTCACTCAAGCCCGTTACGTCGCCAGTTACGGTTAATTGGATGGAAAAAAAAAGCTTTGTATTCGGTGACGCCTTTTTTTTTTTTAAACAAAAGTACGTATTCGGGCGGCACGGTGGCCCTGTGGGTAGCGCTGCTGTCGCCTCCTCACAGCAAGAAGGTCCCGGGTTCGAATCTCGGCTCCGGTGCTGCTTTCTGTGTGAAGTTCGCATGTTCTCTCCCCGTGTCCGCGTGGGTTTTCGCCGGGCGCTCCGGTTTCCTCCCACAGTCCAAAAAACATGCTGCTGCATAGGTTAATTGGCTTGCAGACTAAAATTGCCCGCAGTTCCTGGTGATGGACTGGCGTCCCATCGTGTGTATATCCCTGCCTTGCGCCCTGTGTCTGCCGGGATAGGCTCCGAGTCAAGCGACCCTGTACGGGACTAGCGGCTTCTGACAATGAGATGCGATGAATTTACGTATTCGTTCGCTGTCGAAGGTGTTCGCGTGAAGAGAGAACTACCCAGACGTGCGAGGAAACCGCAGCAAAGGGGAGGAGGTGAAGGCGGGGTGGGGTTGGGGGGCGCCACGTGGGGTGAGCTGGCACCAACTCGAGACCATACCGTCCGCTAAGGCTACGTCGAGGTATCGCCGGGCTTGTCCAGCGTGCGAGGTGCAACGTTGAGAAGGCGAGAGCAGGATCGCTCGGCTCCGCAACGCCAAAAGCAGAGCGACGGACGGAAATCGTCACGCGTCGCGCCGTGACTCGAGCTGAAACGAGCCGTCGCACTGCAACAAATGCCTCCTTCCAATGAGAAAGGTGCTGCTGGCCCGGCCATTTCGCACGTGCCACGCGAAGCGCTCCCCAAGCACACGCGACCCTCCTCTACCCGTCAAACACGGCCACGGCGTTTGTCTTTGTGCCTTGCTTTTTTTTTTGTACAACCGTGCCTTCCTCTTCACGAAGAACGCGTTAACCCGTTAACCTCTACACTGTCAACACTGGGCAACAGGGGTAACATCAGCGGCTTACAGAAAGAAGCTCCTGCCCAAAGCGGCTACAATTTCCACCTCGGATGCCGTTCTGTGCGGCGTTTGTGTGTCGTGTACCTTGTTCTGCGCGGGCATCCTCTGGATTCCTCGCTTTCCTCCCATAATGAAAATACACTTGTTAATTGGCGATTAAAACTCAGTAATGTCGTTGATACGCCGTTCTGATATCGCTCTGTTGTTGACATGACGTTCTCTCCGCAGTTCTGTGCCGCGCTTTGTGACCATCGGGTGAAAGGCGCTCTACAAGTGTAATTGTTATTATTAATCATACATACGATGTAAGGCGGCACAGTGGCCCAGTGGGTAGCGCTGTCGCTTCACAGCAAGAACGTCGCGGGTTCCAATCTCGGCTCGGGTGCCATTCTGTGTGGAGTCTGCATGTTCTCCCCGTGTCCGCGTGGCTTTTCGCCGGGCATTGCAGTTTCCTCCCACAGTCCAAAAAACATGCTGCTGCATAGGTTCATTGGCTTGCAGACAAAATTGCCCGTTGTGCCCGGTGATGGATGGACGTCCCATCGTGGGTATATCTCTGCCTTGCGCCCTGTGTCTGCCGGGGATAGGCTCCGGCTCACGTGACCCTGTACAGGACTAAGCTGTTTCTGACAATGAGATGAGATGTGTTATGCACCGTAAATTAAAATTTTCATCCAGGGTTTGAAATTCCACATTCCCATGACAGGGATGGGACTGCTTGCGAGACGACCACTGTTGAATTTCAGAACCGCACCACTGTGCGGTTCTGAAATGCCATGGCTGTCACACACCCCACACCCAAAAATGATGTAGCATCGAGGCCCGCATTGGTGCACTCCGAGACCACGACTATGGTTTTCAGACCAGGACCCTCGCAGAAGGGATTAAACTTCCAAGGTTTTTCCCAGGGAGTAGAAATTGTTTTTTCCTTGGGGGGGCATTTCCAAGGGTCAGTTTCCAGTGAGCGCGGTTGCGTCCGAAGCCATCGAATCTGCCACATCAGGGACGATGGGAGAACTGACTTGTCAGAACCAAACGAGGGGAGGCTGACCGCGTGGGTGCGGGAAGGCAAAGAGAGATGGCCACTCTTGGGCAGTAGGTGAACGACCGCTGGAGATATGGGGAGAGGAAGAGAGATGCGGGGAGGCAGAGGGAGAGATGTGGGGACAATGAGCGGAAGGCTGTCAGAGACGGGCGCGTGTGTGTGGAGGGGAGACACGTGGAGGTGCAGGTGGAAGCGGCCACTATTTTGTCGTGAGTGCAGAGACACAGGTAGACACGTGTGACGCAGGGAGACACGGGAGGCGCCGGGGGTCCAACAGACAGGAGAACACAGAGACACAGGGAGACATGTGGGTCACAGGAAGGCTTGTGAGATGCAGCAAGACACGTAGACTGACACAATGGAGAAAAGAGAGGAGACACGTGGGAAGAGACGGCCCAGAGATGATGTGGATGGCAGCAGATAAAAAAATCGGTCTACATCACTCATGCTGTGTATGGTAAACGCATCGCCAGTGAGTGTGGAGAGCATCGGTGCGAAGCAGTTGGCACACTGTGTGTGAGTGGGGAGTGGTGGCACAGCGGTTAGCGCGCTGCGTGGGTGGGGAGCGGTGGCACAGCGGTTGGTGCACTATGTGAGTGGAGAGCAGTGGCGCAGCGGTGGGGGCGCTGTGTGAGTGTGGGGAGTGGTGGCGCTGTGGTCAGTGCACTGCGTGTTGGGATGGAGTGTATTGGCACACGGGTGGCCCTCGCTGGGCAGGTAGAACTTGCGGGGTGCGGACGGAGAGTAGGGAGGTGCCGGACAACGGGGCCCTCCGTGTCACGTCACGGCAGGACCCCCCCCCCCCCCTCTTTCCCTCGGGCTGAGTCTCCCTCTTCGGATTCGGGGGGCCCGAGCAGTGGAGGGGCAGCAGCGGACAGCCAGACCCATCTGCTCCTTCCCCCGCCACTACCCCACTTGTTCTGGATGGCGATGGCAATCAGCGCAGAGGGCGTGGTGACAGCAACCCCCACGCTTCTCAAACTTCTATACTGTGAGTGGAGAGACCATCACTGTGCCCGTTTACTAGTGGTGATTTATTCTCACCTCATCTCATCTCATTGTCTGAAACCGCTTATTCCTATACAGGGTCACGGTGAAGCCGGAGCCTATCCCGGCAGACACAGGGCGCAAGGCAGGGATATACCCACGATGGGACGCCAGTCCATCACCGGGCACAGAGGACAATTTAGTCTGCTAGCCAATTAACCTATGCTAGCAGCATGTTTTTTGGACTGTGGGAGGAAACCGGAGCGCCCGGCGAAAACCCACGCGGGGGACACGGGGAGAGAACATGCAAACTCCACACAGAAAGGCACCCGAGCCGAGATTCGAACCCGGCTCCTTCTTGCCGTGAGGCGACAGCGCTATCCACTGGGCCACCGTGCCGCCCACCTTCCATTATAACGCTCATATTTTATTATTCCTACCCTGAAGCAGTGCGCCCACGTGTGTGCATGTTTTATATAAAGGGAAGCTGTGCGGAAGCGCTACGAACACGGCGCGCAGAATTCGACTCCCACTCATAGCCGACATCAGTGACGAATTTCTGAACAGGTCCTAGTGCTCCCCTAGGTCGTCTTAGCCTTAAAAAAATGTTTTGCTGATATTCCGTTCTTATCTCGTTGTTGATGTACCGTTCTCTCCGCGGCTCTGTTCAGCGCTTTGTGACCCTTGGGTGATGAGCTCTCTAGATATGCAAATGTTATTATACGATAAATGTTACATTAAACCATTTCCCAATATGCGTATTAGAATTTATATGTATTATAATTTGGCATCTTAAAATTATAGTTGAAAGTCTGATCCTATTTTACATGTTGTTCTGCAACGATGTGTATATTTAATTAAAAAAAAACAAGAAATCTCATTATCTCATTATCTGAAACCGCTTAATCCTATATAGGGTCACGGTGAGCCGGAGCCTATCCCGGAAACACAGGGCGTAAGGCAGGAATACACCCGACGACGTGACGCCAGTCCATCGCCGGGCATTGCGGGACAATTTTTAGTCTGCGAGCCAATCAACCTATCCAGGAGCATGCTTTTGGACTGTGGGAGGAAACCGGAGTACCCGGCGAAAACCCACGCGGACACGGGGAGAGCATGCAAACTCCACACAGAAAGGCACCCGAGCCGAAGGATTCGAACCCGGGACCTTCTTGCTGTGAGGCGTCAGCGCTAACCACTGGGCCACCGCGCTGCCCTAAAACAAGAAATGTTTATTGTAATGATGTAGGTTTTCACGGCTCGATGCATGATGATTGCTTGGAAAAGTGGTGTGTGAAAGGTGGTGCCACGTGTAAACATCGGCACGAGGGAGACAAAGGCGGCCGGGCGTGGTGCTGACCACACACAGCACCGTGTGTGACGTGCTGGTCATCATAGGTGCTCGCTAACAACACTTGACTCTACAGTCTGTTTGGGCTGTGCGGGGATCTTTGTCTGTGTGTGCGCGCGTGTTTCCACGCAACATTGACACAGCTAATGCAACATGAGTCTGCAGCAGTCATGAATAAATGATTAATGACGCACAGTCAATAGATGACTTGGATGTATCATCTGTGCCATACATTACATTGATTAAATTATATAAATATTTTAAACAACTGAAGGTTTTGCTTTAATCGCTAGTCGGTGAGTAGTAATTATCTTGGGCGGTCAGCATTTGTCACATAAACCATATTTACTGCTCCAATAAATGCTTTTTCATGGCGATGCCGTGGTAGCGCTTTCCATCAGAGGGTCACAAGTTCAAATGCTGTTCTGGGACGACTCAATCCTTCATCCCTATGATGGGGTTGGTAAATTGTGGACCACTGTGCAGGAGAAGTCACAGCGATATTTCTACAAAGAGAGAGGGCGGTGGAAGTGAGCCGGTACGGTCGGCAGGGCCGGCAATAAAGTGGCTGAATTATTCGGTGAAAATGGGTGGAAAAGGGGTCGCAATACGAATACGATGTGAGCAATGACCGGACAATTGGTTGATGCCAGACTATCAGACGCGGGTGATGGTAGAAGCGCTTGATTTGCATTGTTGAGGATTATTTACAATTTACGTGGCATTGATATAAATATTTGAGCGGCACCATGACCCAGTGGTTAGCGCTGACGCCTCACAGCAAGAAGGTCCCGGGTTCGAATCTCTCGGCTTGGGTGCCTTTCTGTGTGGAGTTTGCATGCTCTCCCCGTGTCTCATCTCATCTCATTATCTGAAACCGCTTAATCCTATATAGGGTCACGGTGAAGCCGGAGCCTATCCCGGAAACATAGGGCGTAAGGCAGGAATACACCCGACGACGGGACGCCGGTCCATCGCCGGGCATTGCGGGACAATTTTAGTCTGCGAGCCAATCAACCTATCCAGGAGCATGCTTTTGGACTGTGGGAGGAAACCGTGTCACGCGTGGGTTTTCGCCGGGTACTCCGGTTTCCTCCCACAGTCCAAAAGCATGCTCCTGGATAGGTTGATTGGCTCGCAGACTAAAATTGTCCCGCAATGCCCGGCGATGGACTGGCGTCCCGTCGTCGGGTGTATTCCTGCCTTACGCCCTGTGTTTCCGGGATGGGCTCCGACTCACCGTGACCCTATATAGGATTAAGCGGTTTCAGATAATGAAATGAGATGAGAAATAGTCGACTGAGCGGTGGGGTAGAGTGTGGGTATTTACCGTTTTGCCAGCGTGAATCAGGAGGCCAAATACCCTCGAAAAGGGCTCTCGAATGCTCCTTCTCGTGGAGGATGTTCTGCCAGGCGTCGTGTGAGAAGTTACAAGGCCGCACCGTACGTCTTTGCATCCTTGATTTAAAAACGTAATTATAATATGTTTGGGCTGAAAAAAGTTCTGAGACGTTCTCTGAACGTAAGTGTTATTTTCAGAAGAATTAAGAAAATATCTGCCTTGTATACCCGGCACAGAAATTTTTAATGTAGTCTATTAAAGACGTTTTGGGCGGCACGGTGGCCCAGTGGGTAGCGCTGTCGCCTCACAGCAAGAAGGCCCTGGGTTCGAGTCTCGGCTCGGGTGCCTTTCTGTGTGGAGTTTGCATGTTCTCCCCGTGTCCGCGTGAGTTTTCACCGGGCACTCAGGTTTCCTCCCAGAGTCCAAAAAACATGCTGTTGCATAGGTTCATTGGCTTGCAGACTAAATTGCCCGCAGTGCCCGGTGATGGACTGGCGTCCCATCGTGGGTGTATCCCTGCCTTGAGCCATGTTTCCGCCGGAATAGGCTCCGGCTCACCGCGACCCTGTACAGGACTAAGCGGTTTCTGACAATGAGATGAGATTAAAGACGTTGTGTCTGTCTTAGAGACTGAAGAAAATCTCTTGCAAGAGTTGCAGTGATGTGAGTTTAAATGAATTGATGTTATTTCCTCTCGGATTACCAAATCAATTTTAAAAATACGCTAAACGTGAAATGTTCGCGCTTGTCATTTACAAGGCATTTTTGACGTTCGACTCAGTATTCAATTTGCATTTCAGACGACAACCAAAAGGAAATGTATACTTATATATTGTTACATACTTTACATTATTTTGTTGTTGAGAAAATCATTAACTCAACATATTACATTACCATAGACGGTAAATAGACAAGATTTTCAATTTTACGAGCAGAAAAAAAATCTAATGTGTATATCTACCAGCCAAACAATGGTTGGAATATTACAGTGCATCCACATTAGCTTAAGTCGGCAATATCATTCAGTAATGAACACAGCTTGTTATTATTATTATGTTTGGTATTGGCAACAGGTGCACAAGCACAACAACAATAACAATTCCACCCATCCGTCAATAACACTGTGATCACAAGAACGGAAACTTATACAACTGGCGACGTTTTGGGCAGCGGTCCTTCATCGTATCGTCCCGATGCCCTCACGTCGTTGGTTAGGCGACCTCAACACTGGCATTGAGCTCCTAAGCCTCTCGCTGCCCCGTGGCAAAGGATAGAAGAGCAGCCCCCCGATGGGGTAAGAGGCCATTGCTTAAAACGTCACCGCCGTGATGTAGACACGCGTCGCGAGTCTGCTGTTGTTGACTCTTCTATTGTTGAGAGTTAGGATATAGATTTTTTTTCTGCATAAATCAGGCCCCGAAACGAAGGGCTTGTTGCTGTTGCAATTTCCACCAGAGCGTGCCCAATTTAAGTCCGACGAGAAGACGCGCCATTTCTTTCGGAAGCCGCCTAAAAGCCAACGCAAATATTTACATTTAACCATTAAGCCCCCTCCCCCCGTGCTATGTTTAAACGTGGCAAACAAGGGGCCGCAACGTCGCCTGACTCTTTATAGTCCGGCGAGCGAGCACACACGAGCACCGTGCAGAGACTGAGACAGCACGGATGCACGGTGGAGGGACAGCAAGCGTGCACCGTGGAGAGACAGCACGCGTGCCCCGTGCAAAGACAGCACGTGTGCACCGTGCAGAGACAGCACGTGCGCACGGTGGAAGGACAGCACGTGTGCACGGTGGAGAGACAGCACGCGTGCGCAGTGGAGGGACAGCAAGCGTGCGCAGTGGAGGGACAGCAAGCGTGCACGGTGAAGTGACAGCACGCGTGCTCGGTAGAGAGACAGCACGCGTGCACGGTGCAAACACAGCACGCGTGCACGGTGCAAACACAGCACGCGTGCACGGTGGAGAAACAGCACGCGTGCGCGGTGGAGAAACAGCACGCGTGCGCGGTGGAGAAACAGCACGTACGGACCGTGCAGAGACAGCACGCGTGTATGGTCCCGGAGCCTCGTCGTTACAGAAGTCACATCCTCAGGTCGCCTGTCTCAAGCCGCCCACGTCGTGATGACGGCGCAGAGGTCGGCGCGCAGGATTAACGTTGGGATGATAGTCATCATCTCCGAATGCGCGGTGATTAAATATAGACGTCGTGCGCATGATTGGAACAATTAGAGATAATGTCCACGTGTCTCTTCACGAGGACACCACAGAAGGCGCTGTATTGTGTACTCCGTGTGCGCTGCTCGAAAGAAACACTGTCTGTAATATCAGCCTGTCAAATATCTTTTAGTCGATAAAATATAGGTGACGTTTTGGGGCAGTGGCCCTTCTTCATGTGCGAATGCATTTGCTGCGGTTGCAGTTTCCACCTCGTCATTTATGCGCCACTTTGAAAAGCAGCATTGCTAAGCATCGTTCATTCATTATCTCATCTCATCTCATTATCTGAAACCGCTTAATCCTATATAGGGTCACGGTGAGCCGGAGCCTATCCCGGAAACACAGGGCGTAAGGCAGGAAAACACCCGACGACGGGACGCCAGTCCATCGCCGGGCTCATTCATTATCAGTCCTTGTTAAATCCTACATAGGGCCGCAGTGAATAGAAGCCTATCCTGGCAGACACAAGGCGCACGGCAGGGCTATACTCAAGACTGGACGCCAGTTCATCGCAGGGCACCAGAAGAAATGTATTCAGCAGGCCAATTAACCTGGAGAGAATGTATTTGGACCGTGGGAGGAAAACAGAATACCCGACGAAAACGCACGCAGACACGGAGAAAACATGCAAACTCCACAAGGCAAGGCGACACCCTAGCCGGGAATCTAACTTGGGTGATCCTTACTGTGAAGTGGCAGTACTATTCACTGTGCCACCGTGCCGCCCAATGAGACATAATCATAATTTACATTTCCAAAGCTTCTTACATGCGAGAACACAGCCAGGCATCAGATACGGGAATTGAACTTGGGTGCTTCTTGGTGTGAGGCGGCAAACAAATCATCGGAGATTCTTTCCGTACAAGGCCGAGTCTCGCGATGCGTGCGTCGCCTTTGTGCCGTGCTTTGTGGACCGCTGCCGCAGCAGTCTCCTGTATTGTGGCACACGGTGACGCAGCGCGTCTGCAGAGTGGTCCGCATGTCTCGTCAACCCGCGTTTGACAGTTTCGACGGCTCGTGATTGGCTCACCTGAAGCCGTTCTTCAGTGGCACGCAAACGCATATGATCCACCCGAAGTAAACACGTAAGGGTTGTAAGTGGAACAGGTTTTACCGTTTCTGGCAATTATGCAGGTGTTAAGATTACGCAGGTGTTGAGATCTTAACACCTGCATAATTGCCAGAAACTGTAAAACCTGTTCTACTTATATATGTATACTGGCAAAAAAGTACCCATAGCGTTAACAGCTCCACCTAAGCTATTAAGCATTGATACTGCGTTGTCCTGAACTGACTGCCTTTTGGCATCGGCTGACACTGACAATCAGGCTCAAAAGGAAGCCACTGTCTGATGGAGGCCGGTCAGTTTGAAGGACAATGCATAGGTTATCAAAACTTCCTGTTTGCATATTTTGCCACTAGTATGTGTGGCTTTTGCAAACTTGACACATTGTGAAATGTGTCTATTTTGGTGTTTTGGGATCTTAACACCTGCATAATTGCCTGGCAATTTTGCTGGTATTAAGATCTTAACACCTGCATAATTGCCAGAAACGGTAAAACCTGTTCCACTTACATATGTATACTGGCAAAAAAGTACCCATAACTTAAGGGTTGTTTATATGGAAAACGAATGGCTGATGAACGCGTTTGTTCACAGTGACTTAATACCTTACTGATTGGCCTTTGGGAGCAGGCAGGTTGGCGACACTTTCCCATGACCCAACTCTCCAACACTTTATTACGCAGCGGCTGAACAGCCACTGCCGAATGTTGCCAAATTAATGGTTTTCGTTTTACGTTTTGAAAATAACAATGTAATTTAACAAATTCATAACGCGCCGCACGGCATTCGTTCAAACGTCGACGCCGTTCGTCATGAAAAGAGACTGACTCAGAAGAGACGCGAAGAAACTGCAGAGAGGTAAGGGCAGGCAACCACGGAGTCAGCCGGCGCCAACTTGTACCAGACACCCATAACTGCATCCTGTAATTAACACGGTTTTTTTTATTCTTAAGAGAAAGGAAGAATTCGGAAGAAAAAAAACTACGCAAAATAGGGTGGAGAACACGCAAATGCCACGCAGAAAGGCGCCCGAGGCAGAAATCGAACCGCCTCGATCGGTAACCTCATTTCCGAGGCGTGGATGTTGCCTCTGCACAGCCACCCTGCCACTCCAGAAGAAACATAGGTTCCATGGGAGCTTCTGCCGATTTGAACCTGTACCCGTGTGGTTGTGTTTCGAATACGTTTCCCGAAGTGACTCCCAGACAGATGTCCCGTGTCCCACGTCCCATGGAACCCATAATTCATATCTGTGCTCGATTCCATTTTTTTCCCCATGAGCTTGGGTGAATCGCACTGCATCTAGTAATGATAATAGGTGTAACCGACGCCACCCGTCTCGCCTCTCTCTTTCCTTTCACTTTCGGCCGCGTGATCGTACGGGAGACACAGACCAGCGCGACGGTTAACAAAATACTAGAGATGATCAGCTGAACAATGCGCGCGCGCGAACGCACGGGAGGACATTCAGATGGTAAAATTCTGCGTTGTGTAATTTTTTATATGAATTCTCCCATGTGCTCTGCACGTGCCGCTGGTCCGCTGCGATGCACCTCTTCTGTCACCACTGACTTCCACCACCCACGCCAAAGCGTATCTTCCTGTATATAAACAACTCTTTATTCGCTCGCTCGACCATCACCTGCACCAACTTCACGAACAACAGCCACACGCCAACCCACAAAGCCACATTAATCTCCTTCGCACCCCTCTCCGGGTCTCCAGTGCACTGAAACGTGTCCGCGAGGACCGGTGTGGCTCTCTACGTGGGGGCGTGTCCATGCCGATACGTCAGCACTTCAATTTATGTGCGATACGACTATGTGCAACTCATCATTATCATAGAGCGGCACGGTGGCCCAGTGGGTAGCGCTGTCGCCTCACACCAAGAAGGTCCTGGGTTCGAATCTCAGCTCGAGTGCCTTTCTGTGTGGAGTTTGCATGTTCTCCCCGTGTCTGCGTGGATTTTCGCCGGGCACTCCCGTTTCCTCCGACAGTCCAAAAAACACGTTGCTGCAAAGGTTAATTGACTTGCAGACTAAATTGCGCGCAGTGCCCGGTGATCGACGGGCGTCCCATCGTGGGTATATCCATGCCGTGCGCCCTGTGTTTGCCGGGATAGGCTCCGGCTCACTGCGACCCTGTACAGGACTAAGCGGTTTCTGACAGTGAGATGAGATGAGATCATAACATAGCTACAGGCTACATTAACGCCTCCTGAATCGCACTATCATGGTCGCACATAAGCCAAACGATCCGTCCACAACGCAAATACGTGCAACTCATCACTTCCGTAGCCACCGGCTACACAGGGTTGCAACTGTAAGCTTGAAAAACACCTCAGCACACCGAAGGAGGGAGGAACTGTAATTAATAATAATAATAATGGCATTTATAGAGAGCTTTTCACCCGAGGGTCACAAGCGCTTCACAGACTTGCGGAGAGAATGGCACGTCAACAACAATGGTACTAGAACGGAAAATTCAGCAGCAATAACATATTTTACTTGTTGTTTTGCAACAACTTTCAACTATAATTTTAAAATGCTAAATTATCAGTGAAGATAGCACATATAGTGGGAAATGGTTCAATTAAACATTAATCGTATAACAATAATAATAGCATTGCCAGAGCGCATGATTATGTATTGAGTGTCGTATTATAATACAACATACAAAGACTGGGACTTTGAAAAAATAATAACATTCCGGGACGTTGAATACATTTTCCCATGACACATCTCAAAAAAGACAGATGCTCCAGAGAAAACCAGGACAGCTGACAGACAACTCTTTAGCTGGTCGTGAAAGGGCCTAAGGAGCGAAAATGACCAAGGCTTGAACGCGTCTCGTATCAGACTGGGAATCATCGGCAGCCGCGCTGAAGCAGCAAAGCTTCCGTCCCACGCAGGCAGCGCGTCAACGCTCGCCACGTGTAAATATTCCTTCAAGAACGATCGTGCGGAAGAATTCTCCGCAGGAGCACGTCTTTCGTGTTGATCTCGCATTTTAATAAGGTGTTCGCTATTAATCCGTGTTTATATAACCGCCTCGTTTTCGCCGTCGCCGCATAACAAGGCGGCTGCATTTATTTATTTATTACAATCCAGGCCTTGCCGTGGAAAACACGAGGGAGGGATGAGAATCGCGACACCAGGCCCTCGGTGCGCTGTGGCCACGCATCAATGTGCGCACATCAAGGAGGGACACAACGAGCTTTATGCCTGATTACGTCCGCGCTGAGAGCGCAACGCCGATTAAATATGTCAGCGTCTGCGGCGCAACAAAAATCAATCAATTCGAGGCTTTCAAGAAAGAGAGAACATTTAATCAAATAATCAGCGCAATGATTCAAATGAATTTAGCCGTGGTTTTAACGCGCGCCGGTTTATTAAAACGCGTACGGTAAATGTGAGCACAGCGTCCTGTGGCCAATGAGGGCAGTCGTGTAATATTCATTCAGTACCCGCTCGATCCTCCATACGGTGGGGGTGAGCTGGAGTCTATCCCGGCGCACACATTGTGCATGGTAGGGAACTAACCGACAGTGGGATGCCAGTCCATTGTAGGGGCACCGAGGGAAAATTGATCGGCAGGACAATTAACCTACGCAGCAGCGTCTTGTCTTTGAACTGTGCTTGGAAACCGGAGTGCATGGCGAAAACCCATGCGGACACAGGGAGAGACCTCACAAACTCCACACAGAAAGGCACCCGAGCAGGGAATCAACCCCATGGCCTTCTCGCTGTGAGGCAGCAACGCTGCTGAGCGCGCCGCCCCAACGTTGTACCACGACATTGGAGGATAAATAAACACGCGCCACGTCGGAATGAACCGCGTGACCTTCATCATTTTGCGCAGCGATGTTCGGGCAATTATTAGGTCGGACTATGAGCAAGGCTCACTGATTTGCTCGGCTTCCACGTACGACTGTGAGGGTCATGCAAAGTCTGCAGGGTGATCCAAATGTCCTGTTGTAAGCCACATTTAATTGACGCTTAACATTTTATTTCTATTGCTTACTACAATTTTAAATACCAAATGTCGACGCATGTATTTTCTTATTTCGGGTGGTCGATCCGAGCTCACATACTATTCATACCACTTACGTGGGGCGGCGCGGTGGCCCAGTGGTTAGCGCTGTCGCCTCACAGCAAGAAGGTCCCGGGTTCGAATATCTCGGCTCGGGTGCCTTTCTGTGTGGAGTTTGCATGCTCTCCCCGTGTCCGCGTGGGTTTTCGCCGGGTACTCCGGTTTCCTCCCACAGTCCAAAAGTATGCTCCTGGATAGGGTGATTGGCTCGCAGACTAAAATTGTCCCGCAATGCCCGGCGGTGGACTGGCGTCCCGTCGTCGGGTGTATTCCTGCCTTACGCCCTGTGTTTCCGGGATAGGCTCCGGCTCACCGTGACCCTAAATAGGATTAAGCGGTTTCAGATAATGAGATGAGATAAGAGATTTTTAGTGATTGCTTGTTATAGTAACGTGGAGATATTACATGGAATTGGAAGGGAACTGCTTCGTGTAAATTGTATAAGTAACTAGCGTTTCATTGTGCCTGCTGAGGCCTGATTGCTGATTGACGTGCAACGAGCTCAGCTCACCACACTTTTCACCGATCCGTTCTGACCGCTTGGGTGAATTGTTGTCAAAACACCCTCTGCGACTGATGGTGGCTGTCGAGGACGCTTCATGCAGCAGTGGATTGACGAACGCCTGTCAAGTGCCATATCTCATTATCATGAAAGCATTACTATTCATGTCTGCAATTAAAAGAGACAAATGGAATATTTTTTTCCTGCGTATACAAAATGGATTTTTCACTAATTCCCACCGAAGTATGACAAACAGTTAATTTCAATAACCATTTTGCATCATCACCTCCAATTATTTGTTCCACTCCGAGGCACGTAGGGAATTAGAGGGGTAACATCGTGCATCACGGCAGCGTGCGCTTAATTTTAATCGAACGAGACCAAGTCAGCGCTTTGTGACCCTTGGGTGAAAAGCGCTCTATAAATGCAATTATTATTATTGTAATGATGTAGGTTTTCACGGCTCGATGCATAATGATTGCTTCGAAAAGCTGCTCTCTCGGGACAGCCGCGTCGATGGCTCTCTCTCCTCTCCTCGCGACGTTTCGCCTCCTCACACGTTGGAGGATGCCTCCAACGAGAGAGCCATCGACGCGGCTGTCCCGAGAGAGCAGCTTTTCGAAGCAATCATTATTATTATTGTTATTATTAAAGTCGAGGTGCGACTCCAGAAGTCGGGGCGCCTCGCCACGACGGCACTGCGGTGGCGCGCCGACCGAAACGTCGGACGCTTGGATAAACGGCACGCGGCGGGGCCCGAACGAGATGCGTCGGGGAACTCACGCGTAGCGCGACCGCGTTGCCCGCACGGCAGAGCCCATGCTCTCCGGCCCCCCATTTCATTCCCAAAATCGTGAGACTTTTTGACGCCAATGGCCGCGTAACGTAAGTGATCTCATCTCATCTCATTATCTGAAACCGCTTAATCTTATATAGGGTCACGGTGAGCCGGAGCCTATCCCGGAAACACAGGGCGTAAGGCAGGAATACACCCGACGACGGGACGCCAGTCCATCGCCGGGCATTGCGGGACAATTTTAGTCCGCGAGCCAATCAACCTATCAAGGAGCATGCTTTTGGACTGTGGGAGGAAAACGGCGTACCCGGCGAAAACCCACGCGGACACGGGGAGAGCATGCAAACTCCACACAGAAAGGCACCCGAGCCGAGAGATTCGAACCCGGGACCTTCTTGCTGTGAGGCGTCAGCGCTAACCACTGGGCCACCGCGCCGCCCTCACTAAAAATCGTCTTCTTTTATGCGCAAATGCCTCAGCACGGTTTGATCATTTACATGCGCCACAGACTTCAGCGTAGATCCGCGACTCTGCGTTTGTTTTCGCCGGACACTCTGGTCCAAAGAGACTATGCCCAGGATAATTGCCCGACATAAATTGCCCCCCGGCGCGCTGAGATGTTGCAACCTGCTAATCCCTTTCCGCCGGACAACTGTTCAGAAAGCTGCGTAGCTCATCGCTTCCTTCCAGTTTAAATAATACGCTGTGTAACGAGCGACGCAAATTCAACGCCTGATCAAGGGCGCAACGCGAATATGGATGAACGTGGAAACCACATAGGTGCGAGAAAGGCAGCCATACAGCTAAGCCGGCACCAACATTTTTTAGACGCTGCGTACAATTATGGTGGCATCGGCCTCTCGGCGTTGCGCAGCAGCATTTAGCTCAGAAACGGAGAGTCGGACAAGGGTCAAGTTTGGATTCATTTTTCTCGCCTCGACGAGCGGAAGAAAGGTAAATGCCCGATGTAATTTCATCTTGCTTCGGTAGATAACTATCCCGTACACGAGACCCTTGCAGCCATCTTAGCTCGGGATCTAATGCCTACGAAACATATGGGCGATCGCCACAGGAGGAGGCGATGCTTATACGTTTCTTAACCAGGGTCACCAAGCTGTGGATTGCACAAGACAGCTCTAAAGGATGGTCGGATGCAATAAAAAATGTTTGGGAGTGGGGGGAGAGGGGGGGGCGGCAATCATTCATGCTTGCACCGGGGGCCCGAGATAGTGAAATTCTCACTACTGGACACGTGTTGTATAAAGCGGCATAGAAATAGCTCTCTGGCTGATCATCGGGAGAGGTCCATAGGGTTCACGCTGCAAAATTGGTGTCGCCCACAGAAATGCGGTTGCCTGATTTCTTGCTGTGGGTTTATATGTATATTCAATGCGAGGGCTTATTCAACATGCAAATGCGCAGCACACTCCAAGGGCGCAGCTTGAGAAATGTGCGATTCTCTGCGTGTTCTCCTCATCATTGATAAATCTCGTCCTGCTCATCATTGCCCTGAAAGTAGAATTCATTTCGATCGCACGTAAATGGTCTGCGCGCACCACACACATCATACAACGCGTGTACCCGCGGACACAACGCACGACTGTCGGCAGCCATGAACGTTTGTGCTGTAAATAAGAGGGCCGTGCGGTTCTGAATGGAAACATTCACGCCTCGCAGGAGAAAAATGAACGCCCTGGGTTCGAACCCTGGCTCGGGTGCCTTTCGTTGTCGTCTGTACGTTCTCCCCGTGTCCGCGTGTATGTACGCTGGGCGCTCCAGTTTCCTCCCATAGCTACAAACTCACTCTTTGGCAAGTCACGCAGTGTAAGGCGAATGTTGGCGCCGGCTTTCTACTTGGCTGCCTTCCCTTCCCCGACCTCTTTAAAATTCCTCGCACCTCTAAATCATTCTCGTCTCTCTTCGAGGAGTGAAACAAAACACGCGCGCTGTAAGTGGTGAGTGAATGACACCAGGGCTGCCTGGCAGTGGCAAACGAGGCAAGACTGAAGGGGCAACTGCTGTCGGCGAGTAACATCTATTAAATCCAGAACTGCACACGAGGGGGTGGGTGGCCAGCACTATTGCCCGGCCACCTTTGCCTCCCTCATTGGCAGCGTTTGCACACCGCACGGCGTCGAAGCCCACCGCATCAATGCACATTCATCCTGGACAAGACCCAAATGGAGTCGCGCCGTTCAGGTGCCGGTTCGACGATCATCCGTGCGCACGTGGCATTGCACCGATAGTCCGCCGTCACGTGACGGCGTTGACCTCTACATTACGACACGTGACCTGGTCTCCAATCGCACCGACCAGCACGGCGGCCTCAGCTCCTCCGGGCATCGCCTGCT
>JAZEWT010000003.1:19630032-19644005 GCA_036362905.1 Mordacia mordax | reverse complement strand
CCCCCGCAACTCTCCGCGGTTTCCTCACGCCTCTGAGTCGCTCTCCCTTTGAGCGAACATATTGGACGCGAAACGAATGCTTCGCGCATTAATAATTGCAATGATACTTTATTTTTTATTAATGAACTAGCCCAGAAATGCGCAATAGGTCACCTTCGGGCACGTGGCGAATCCACTGCTGGATGAAGGTATCTCTATGCCCTGTCAATAATAGCGTTTGTTTGATAGTCCATCAGCGTCGGGTGGTAAAGCAGTTGGGCAGCAAGGGGGGGTGGCTGAGGCAGGGGGCCTTGAATCAGTTCAGAAATCTTTCGTCCACCAATGTCGGGGAGACGAACGTGGGCGGCCCGATTCGCGGCGCAGCCCACAAATCACCGCCCATCCGGCACGCACGCCGGACTGCACGAGTGCGCTGGTGGACAGGCGAGACACGTTCAGATGCTGGGAACAAAACGCTGTGAACGTGAGACATTATGCGCTCGGCACTAAATCACAATTTGCTGACGAAAGTTTTTCCACAGCATTCACGGCCGAAAGCGACTGTGGTCGTGGTGCGTTTGATTAACAATGCTGGCCGGTGCTCACCTCCATTGGGTGGCCTGAGACCAAGCGGTGGAAATTCTAACAATCCCAGGAGTGGATTTTGGGGGAATACATGGAAAAATCCCAGAGGGAAAGCCACTCCTACAGTAAGAGATTAGAAATAATATAGCAGCTACTTTTTAAGTACGTGCCCCTTAATAAAAGCGCCTAAACATTTTTACAACCTTTTCATTGGGACTTTTGGGGTAGCATTGGGGGTTACATTAGGCTTTCGTGGTCTTAAATTGAATGGTTATGTTACCTATCAGAAGTATGAAGAATACAGGAAATTCGTTCTGATAGACACCCCCTTGTTAGTTCCTAGTGTGAATATTTTCAGATTCCTTCCCTGAACATCACAATGGAAGGCAACTGCCCTCCATGGCAGGGATATTGCCCCAAATCAAACCTACAGCCTCCTGTCCACTTAATTTCCAAACAATCCTGAGCTACAAAGAAAACCTTGGAGTTTGTTCTTCAAAGTAATCCCTTCATGAATATTTCCCATGGAACCATGACCTTCATGGAATTCGTGACAAATTGGAGCTTCGTTTGAAGCTAGGCACGGATTAATGTTTCATAGTGCTCAGAGTTTATGCAACAATTGAAACAATGCCACTGCCTCTTGCGGCTGCTGATGAAGGCTTGCCAAGTATTCTTGTCCTCCTGGACCTGAGCGCTGCCTTTGATTCCGTTGACCACCCTACCTTACAGGCATACGGGTCTCTGGCTGTGCCCTGCACTGGATGAGATCCTACTTCTCTGACCGGAAGCAGATCGTCAGCCTCGGAGAACGTAACTCAGAGACCCATCCTGTTTTGTCTGGAGATCCTCAGCGTTTAGTCCTCGGTCGGCCCATTGCTCTTCAGCATCTACATAAAACTACTTGGCCATGTTCTCATCTCATCTCATTATCTGAAACCGCTTAATCCTATATATGGTCACAGGGCGTAAGGCAGGAATACACCCGACGACGGGACGCCAGTCCACCGCCGGGCATTGCGGGACAATTTTAGTCTGCGAGCCAATCAACCTATCCAGGAGCATGCTTTTGGACTGTGGGAGGAAACCGGAGTACCCGGCGAAAACCCACGCGGACACGGGGAGAGCATGCAAACTCCACACAGAAAGGCACCCGAGCCGAGAGATTCGAACCCGGGACCTTCTTGCTGTGAGGCGACAGCGCTACCCAATGGGCCACGGTGCCGCCCCGTGTGTTATTATGAATGCTGTGAATTTACTCTTCAACACACCGGTGGTATCTCTTGATAACATTGGTCACGAAAGCGTTTAAATTAAAGTGATCAGGAAATTAAAATTTAAGTTCCCATTCCATTGACCACAGCGTACTGTCATCGCCCTGCTGAGCGCGGCTGATAACCTGCTCATCGTGTCCAGAGCGCGCGTCTCGTCCTGGCTGAGCAGTGTCTCCAGCGGCACCAGCAGCCGCCTGGCACCTCTCTCCCACTGCTTCACGCGCGCGCAGCAGCAGCAGCAGCATCCAGAGACCTTCAAGCAGCAACTCAAGGCACTCACCCGACTAGAGACTCTCACCCGTCTAGAAACTCTCCCGTCCAGACTCTCTCCCACCCAGTCTCTTAACCGTCCAGACTCCCAGACTCTGGACCTGGTAGGATACCGAAGCTAGACCTATTCCCACTTCAATGGCTTTGACGGCGGCTGGAGCTCCCACTCTTGTCCGTGACTAAGCCTGCGAGCCCGTCTATCTCAGTAATGAATTGCGCGGTCGCACATAAAGCCACAACACGAAGCATTGCTACACGCTTTAGATGCTCTGATACGACAAAGTTTCTATTACAGCGGTTACATCTGCACCTCACAGAGAGAAGATTCTGCCAGAAGCATGTCAATTCCCACCTCGGTGTCTTTTTGTACGCCGTTTGTGTGTTCTCTCCCTATTACGCGTGGGTTTCTTCCGGGTTCTCCAGTTTCCTCCTACGCAACCCCCCCTCCCCCCCACACTAATTAATTAATTCGCCGATAACATCATAACGTACATGACGCAGTGTTTGGCAGGTGTTGCCGTCGGCCGACCGCGTTTCTGCCTTCTGCATCTCCATCGCTCTGCAGTTTCCTCGCATCACAGAACCGTTCGCTCTTCGAGAGACACTCAACGACTGCGCCCGTTCTAAATTACAATTCTTAAACGCAACACCCCAAATTTTTAAACACACGAAGTGAAAACTGATCCACAACTTGCGTCCCGTGGCATTTGATGGAACAGTTATTCCCAGCATGGAAATCTCAACAAACGCGTCAATAACACTATGGCCTTCAAACAAAAAAAACATAATAGGAAACGTTGTGGGCAGTAGTCCTTCCTTCTTCGGCCCAAAATGGGCCATCGACATTTTTTTATCTTTTACGGCCACAATGTTATGGTAGAAAAAAAAGTTGTTGCTGTTATTCGTGCAACACTGTCAAGCCACCCGCAAACAGTTCTGAAGAGGAAAGTCAATTATAAACGAGGCATAATCGTCTCTTGAAACTCGCTGGCAGTGGTAGGAATTCTGATTCTTATGGCAATGACCCAGCTCCCCCACAATGACTGCTGACTTTCCATTAGGATCGCTCTGTTTCTTTGAACTATAGGGCACTCTGAATTGTTTTAATTTCACGAGCAGAGCACCCACCCTGTGGGCAAGGATTAAAGCGTAAGAGTGCTTAATAGGGTTTATGGTACTGCTGGTACAAACGTGGGAATTTAAAGTTGAAATTGCTGAAGTTTGAGAAGAGTACTGATGTTGGTTGTCACGGCTGCATGTATGAGAATTGCTCACCATTACTCTTCTATCAGGATAGCCATGTCGAGTGTTCTTTATCTCTCCTTCGCAACGTTTCGCCTCCCACGTTGGTGGCAATCATCAAGCGTTCTGAGTGGTTTAGCTGAAACATGTCGCCCAATAGAGGGTGGCGCGGTGGGGCAGCCGGTAGCGCTGCTGCCTCACAGCCAGAGATTCCCGGGTTCGGTTCCGGGCTCGGGTGCCTTTCTGTGGCGAGTTTGCGTGTTCTCTCCGTGTCCGCGTGGATTTTCACAGGGTATGCCGGCGGTCTCCTTCCACTGTCCAAAGACAAAGTCTCGGTTCAAAAGTGCCGTCCGATGTACTGGAGTTCATCTCTCATCTCATCTCATTATCTGAAACCGCTTAATCCTATATAGGGTCATGGTGAGCCGGAGCCTATCCCGGAAACAGAGGGCGTAAGGCAGGAATACACCCGACGACGGGACGCCAGTCCATCGCCGGGCATTGCGGGACAATTTTAGTCTGCGAGCCAATCAACCTATCCAGGAGCATGCTTTTTGGACTGTGGGAGGAAACCGGAGTGCCCGGCGAAAACCCACGCGGACACGGGGAGAGCATGCAAACTCCACACAGAAAGGCACCCGAGCCGAGAGATTCGAACCCAGGACCTTCTTGCTGTGAGGCGTCAGCGCTAACCACTGGGCCACCGCGCCGCCCTGTACTGGAGTTGTATCCTGGATATAGCCCCTCCCCCCCCTTGCGCCCTCTGTCTGCCGGGATAGGCTCCGGCCTCCCGCGACCCTGTACAGGATTAAGCGGGTACTGATACTGACCGATGTCGCTCTCTTTATCTGCAGTGTATTGAGAGTGTTCTGTGCACACGGCATAGTTTGTCGCCATCGTCTGGCTTTGTATGGTATGGCAGTACAGCAAGCATGATGATTGTTTACAAAAGCTTCTCTTCGGGATAGCCGTGTCGAACGTTCCTCTTCTCGATGAGAATAGACGAACCCAGAGCTCAGCAGACATCCCAGACATGCGTAACGTAGGAATGCAATTTCACGCCAGTGCTAAACTAGGGGTGGGATCAGATTCAGTAAAAGTGGCTCAATCAAATAAATAAATAAATAAATATTTGCGGCACAACAACTTCATCGAAGTTTTGAAACTAATCACACGCAACCCAACGGATCTGCTCGTCAGTTTAAATGTGGTCCATTTATTTACAAAAATATTCATGGCAAAGGTAGGCCTCACCAGAACCTACTGCAGGCCTCACCAGAACCTACTTCAAGTTTCGACGATGAGTTTTACCAGCAGCAAGAGGGAGCAGCGATGCAGCAATCAACTTGTACCTGTGAGGATTTGAAGATTAGGCCATAAACTCAGCTCCACTAAAACTCACCCACTGGTATCGATACACTGACGACACATTCGTTTGTATACCGAAACGGAAGGCAGAAGCTTGAGGAATGCCTTGGTCACCTGAACTCCACCCACCCAAGCATCAAGTTTACCATGGACATTAATTGAAAACGGCAAAAACCCTGGTGAAGAGACACGGACAGGACACTCAGCCACACAGCATACAGGAAACCAAAACATACGAGCAGACATTTGCACGCTGAGTCACACCATCACCAGAAACAGAAATGGAGGATACCGCACAGAAGAGCCCAACGGTCCAAAACAATCAGACAAAAAACATCTAAAAAACGAGCTACAACATTGACAAAAAGCACTACTCAACGCCAAAACCAGAGATCAAACTCACCATGACAGAAAATTACAAAACCAAGAAAATAAAGACAAAACCACAAAGACCCGTACCTTCCTGCCATATGTCAACGATACCACGGACAAAATCAATAAACATTTCCAGAAATATAAAATTAAAAACCATCTTCACAGCCGATCAGTACATACAGGACGTGCTCACATCACCCAGAGACAGAATGCCGTTGCAGACAGAGGGTGTGTTTTGCATTTCATGCAGAATTTGTGAAGAGCTGCACAATCACCGCGAGGAAGAGAGAGAGAGAGAGCACAAGGCGTCAGTGCGGCGTTTGCTGCACACAGAGAAGTCCGCAGCAGCAGCTCACACTGCAGGCAGACAAACACAATCGATTTTGAAAAGATGCGTGTTCTAGCCGCAATTCGCCATGAGGGCCCAAGCTTGATCCTATGAAGCAAATGATATTTACAAGACAGCAAGTAATATGAATCGCAAACAAGAAATGGGAATAAAATTAAAGTGGGCATGGCAGCCAGCATTAATTTTAACAGTAAAATAACGGTAATTAATGAACCCCCCTCATCCTGTAAACAGCTGAGCAGGCATCCCAGACATGCATGATGTAGGAATGCAACTTAAAGTTCGTGTTAAACGAGTGGTGGGATCAGATTCCTTTGAAGTGGCTCAAACAAAAAATAAAGCCAATGGAAGACACATATATAATGCCACAAAGTCTCACAGAGTTTACTCAGTCATCAACGCTCGCTATTATTATTATAACGCCTGAAGTTGCCTCCAACGCGGGAGGAGAAACGTCGCAAAGAAGAGAGGAGGAGCACTCGACGCGGCTATCCCGAAAGTGCGGCTTTTGAAAGCAATCACACATCGAGCCGTGAAAATCTCTACGACACAGCAAGTAGATTGATTTCCACCTGTATTCCATCTGTAAGGGGAGTCGGTCACCCTCTCTCACAAGCATGGGTTTCCTCCGGATAGTTCGGTTTTCTACCCACACATATAAACGATCATTAACTGATATAAGATTACAACAGGTTTTACCGTATCTGGCGATTATGCAGGTGTTAAGATCGTAACACCTGCATAATTGCCAGGCAATTATGCAGGTGTTAAGATCCCAAACACCAAAATAGACACATTTTACAATGTGTCCAGTTTGCAAAAGCCACACATACTAGTGGCAAAGTATGCAAACAGGTAGCTTTGATAACCTATGCATTGTCCTTCAACTGACCGACCTTCACCTGGCAGTGACTTCCTTTTGAGCCTCTTTGCCAGTGTCAGCCGTTGCCAAAAGGCAGTCAGCTCAGGACAATGCAGTATCAATGCTTTATAGCTTAGGTGGGGCTGTTAACGCTATGGGTACTTTTTTGCCAGTATACATATATAAGATTACAACAGGTTTTACCGTATCTGGCGATTATGCAGGTGTTAAGATCTTAACACCTGCGTAAAAAAGTACCCATAGCGATCATCGACTGAGTTGCCCAACACATCCCAAGGAGGACCACAGAGCCCATGATTTTTCGCCTCCACGCTCGAGGCATCGTCAGGCTCCTCGATGGTTTCGCCGAAACGATTTGCGTTGCAGAACTGCAGTGCACGAGTGTCCTCTTTCGACGTCGAAGAGCTGTATGTTTACAGAGTGTTTCGCTTGCACTCCTGTGGGATTGATCGTCTCATGTCCCTCGCATTGCAGGTCGCTTTAAACGTTTATGCCACGAGGGATGGAACAGGGACACTCGACACGCAAATCCTGAGAGTACAGCTATGGAGAGCAATTCACACACCGCGCCGTGACAACCGATATAATTATAAAACATTAGCACTGTCATACCGATACAGGTTCAGAGCTCGATGCCTGTTGATTGCTTTGCAAAGCTGTTCTTTCAAGATGGCCGTGTCAAGTGCTCATCTCTCCTTCATGACATTTCGCCTCCCACGTGCGCCTGAGGATGACTCCAACGTGGGAGACAAATCATCGTGAAGGAGCGAGGGAGAGCGCTCGACACGGCTATCCAGAAAGAACAGCTTCATAAAGCATCCACAATCATCACTGCATTGTAAGGTTTATGCAGTCACTGCCACATTTCGTTCAGAAGGCAAGTACGCACGACATTCACGGGTTTTATTATTTATTCATTATTTGTGTTTTCATATATAAACGTAAATGTGAACCAATTTTTTTTTGTTATGATCACGGGTTTAACTGTACGTCGAGACAAAACAAGCCGACGAAAATAACAAGACATGAAACCCAGGCCCTCACCATCCTGCCCACCTCTGCCAACAACAATAAAAACACACAAATCAGAAACCCTCTTTTAGTTAAAGCAAGAACACAAGTTGTAGATGGGAATACAAACTTTGACAATATTGAATGGCAAATAAAAATGCTATCATTATATCAAAAGTCTAGAGTTCTTAAGCTTCGGACAACCTGTGTGACCTCTAATACAATGTGCAGGTGTCGATATAACTTGTTCTATACAGTCCTTAACATGCCATGCCCTTCTTATAGTACATACGAAACGGTGTGATACACGTGCGCCGATCCAGTGGCAATAGTCGTCGTTTGTGTACTCTATTCGTTGAAACTATGCCCGGGTGAAGGAAGCAAGAGAATCCCAAGGCAAGTGATAACGTCAGCAAGGTTACGCGCTGCACCCGCGCGCTGCGACGGCACCCATGGGGTCACGGGACACTCGCGGGGAACAGCTGGCGGCTGAGCGCCCAGACGAACTCTGCGGAGTCGCGCTGCCGCTTCACGGCAAGGGGCGTTAAGCCGGGTTCGACTCCCGGCCTCGGGCGCCACCTTTCTGCGTGGAGTTTAAATGTGTGGGTTTTTTTTTTAAATCCCGTGCACGCGTGGCTTTTCGCCGGGTGCTCCGGTTTTTCCCAGAGTCGAAAGGCACGCTGCTGCTGCTGATGCTGCTGCCGCCGAGCTTAAACGGCCTGCTGACTAAATTGCCCCCGCTGCGCCATGCGATCGATCGACGTCCCATCATCGGTATAGCCCTGCCTTGCACCCTGCGTTTGCCAGGATAGGCTCTGGCTTCACGGCGCCCGGCGGATAATGACTGAATGAACAATATGTGAACCGTGCAGTTCACAGACTCTCTCCTGTGATGTATCGGCCAGTGATGATGATTCAAGGCCGTTGCTGTTGACCTGCCTTTCTCTCCGCAGCTCTGTGCAGCGCTTTGTGACCCTCGGGTGAGGCGCAGTGCGTCGATGTTGGCTGTCATGGCTCAATGTATGGGACATACTCCCAAGAGCTGCTCTTTCGGGATGTCTGTGCCTCGAATGTAAGAAGTGACGTTAAACTTACCACGTTGGAGGCATCATCGGGCTACGTGGGAGGCGAAACGTCATGAAGGAGAGAGGAGGAGCGCTCGACACGGCTATCTGGAAAGAGCTATTCTTGAGATCGACTGTCAGAAGGCAGCGTAGCCAAATCCATTGTTGTACTCTACTAATACCTTCACCCACCCCAGACTGATAAGGTGAAGTATAATCAAATAACCCCACTGTGTATGGTTTCCGGGGGGGGCGGCTAACACACCAGTGGTGTCGAAAAATGGCTGTAGACGAAATCTAAATGCTTGTGTCTGCCACACACGCAGACGCGAACGTTTAAGTCTACAGGCACAGACCACACAGCCTTAAATGGTCACCCTATTCACGCGCTGTGTGGATTTTGAGCAATAGATAGAAAATGGCCAATAAAGGCACTTGTACAAAAAACACACACACATAAGAATCAAAGCTGCTTGTTGTTCGTTCGATGTCATTAAGAAAACCTCAGCTAGCTGCCAGGAGGACTCGGCAGAGGAGGATTTCTGTCGTTACGCTGGTTAAACATCTAACGCGGTGTACGCATGCACGCGCACACGCTGTTCAGAGCGCGCCGTGCCCCCGACACAGCGGGGGTCCGCTGGTTATTCACACCGCACGAATTTGAAATCATCTGCACGAGAGCTAATCCTGCGGTGTCCCTGCACTGCCGCGTGTCCTCGCAGATAACGGCGCCACGGGTGATTCTCCGCGTTAAGGGTTTAAATGTCCGGGGCGAATCGACAACGGGTGATCAGCCTCCAAAACAAGCAGCCACTCCGAGACAGGACTCGCAAAACGTCTCCGTACTGTTGGCTAAAATATCGTCGCGGGGGGGTCTTTTGTATGCGAGGGACACTTACCAGAAGCACAAGTTAGGGGTGGGAAAGCCTGACGATGCCTCCAACGTGGGAGGCGAAACGGCGCAAAGGAGAGAGCAAGGAGCACTCGACGCGGCTATCCCGACAGAACAGCTATGGAGAGCAATGCTAATACACTGAGCCGTGATAACATTCATCGGGAGAGTGGTGGGCTTCCTTCCACAGTCCAAAGACATGCTGGCTCAATTAATTGGCCAACGTGTCCCATTGTAGGTAGAGCCCTACTGTGCACGCTGTGTCTTCCGAGATAGGCTGCGGCCCCCTGCCACCTGGTAGATTACGCAGGTGCTGATAGCGCATGACTCACGTAGCGGTATCACGTTGAGATGTATGTACAATTTGGACTATATTCTACTGCGCAAGTGCCTGCCACAAGCATGCCCTTGTGTTGACGCTGGGGTTTAGGCAGTTTTTTGGAAGGGGCGAGTTTCCTGCCCCTGCAACGGGAAACATGTTAAGTTGTCAGCAGGTGGCATTATTCGCTATGAAAAATACCGAGCAACATTCCATCACTCTGGCCTGGCCAAAGCCTTTAAGAAAGTGCAAAAAACCCGAGTGAAAAGAACAAAAACACATGAATGTATACCTGCGCTCTAACCGTGGCAAAGTCGGAATTAAAATACTGATATATTTACTATACTACACGGGATACGTTTGTTCGGTGATTTGAGAATTGAAGGGGGGGGGGGGTTCTGCAGTTGGCACAGTCATGACTAATGGAAAGCCGGTTGTGTTTTATGATTATTTTCAGACAAAACATTACATGCGTTTAGAACATTCCTTAACATCATAACTTTAGCGTAAAACAAAAATATACCCAAGATTGTAATGTGACTCACAGCGTGACTTAAGCGATGTGTTTTGTTAACCGATGCTTAACCATCCAATATGCTTCCAATTACAAAGGTTACACAACAGAAGCACCTTGCCGTATACATTTAAAAATATATTTGATAAGAAAATCTCTTTAATAGGAATTTTCACCCCCTTAAAAAAGGCCTGCGACTATTTAAAATTTTCTTATTTGTTTTCATAACAATATTAATCATAAAAACTGAATTATTGCAAGCGAACATCACACGCCATCCCTTAGCATAAGCATAGAAATATATATAAAACATGTTATCATACAAAACTGTGATTTCATCTCCATCGTAAAAAAAAACATTAAAAGATTTCATTAGAAAACGCTGATGCGGACAAAGTAAGTCACTGTATTGTTTAGCTGCAGGAAGCTGAACGTGATGATCAGCCATCATGCTTGCGTGTAGTACCATAAGGATAGACAGACGTGTATTATTGCGGCAGAAAGTACCCAGTGAGCTTACAAGCTCTGGATGCGGGATTCCTGCGACACTAAAAACGCGACAGAGCAAAAACAAAGACCGACCGAAAGTGGGGTGCGCTAGGATTTACCACCGTCCTCCTAAACGCCTGGAGAGAGAGGGAAAAAATCACGCAAACGAGATTCCGTTTAAATATTATCCGCCGACATTTTAAGCTTTCTGAAACTTGAGAATGTTACGAATGTGTGTCCGCTGCAGTTGAACTAAAGGAAAGACGATATGATATGAAGTAAACGCTCTCTCTACAAGCCGTACGTGCTTTCTCAATGTATCTCCCCGCCACCGCCACCACCACCACCACCACCGCCGCGATGTTTCCTCAACACCTCCGTCTCAGACACTGCTCCCAGTTGCACCCAGTTGTTGAAACGCCTCACGTCGCTAAAACTCGCTGCCGTACAAAAGTAAACGTACTTCGGAAATCACCGCATTTATGAAACGAATTTATGAACAACAACAAAATAAAAAATACTTGAAAGAGAGAAACCGTCATTACGGTGAAGGAAGAAACAGGAATGTTAGTTTTAAGATATATAATTGTCGAAGATGGTGAAACTAAATTCTTTGTCAATCCAATCCCAAAGCGCGTTTTGAATATTCCAGGAAAACTCCCGTCAGCGTAGTTTACACAGCTTGCAGTTACACTTTTTTTTATATTTTGCGAATGATCGTGTCGTATGCGCGTAATGCATATCGAGTGAGATATTAATTTTGGCACTCGCTGCAGCATTTATACCAACAGGTGCAAGGACATTGGCCCTTTGCAGACACAAGCGTTCTGCAAGAGCATTTTGTGAAAGGGAGAAAAAGGCAAGGAGGGGGCAATGCTTTAGCCAAGCGTTTTTAGTGGTCAAATTAAGCAACATTTAACGTCGTATGCATAGATCAAGGTGCAGCCCTGCAATTCCTCACTCATACACCACTGCTGACCAAAGAACTTCTACGAGAGAGAGAGAGAACTCTGCAGTCAATCCAGACCAGGGGTTCTTGACATGTTTCACCACAAGGGCCACTTTGTTCTGGTTTCCACGGACCACCAGGTGGCGCTCATAGCCCACTGATGGGTCACGACCCACCGGTTCAGAATGGCGGCTAAAAAAAAAAGAGAGTTTGGTCTACTCTTCCCCGCTGGCCCAGACGTTTTGAAAAAAGTTGGAATGCATGGACTCGTCATCCCCACCACACGTTACCTGCCGATCAGCAAACTATGCATATCTGAATAAAATAAACAAATAGAACTAAACAGTTACTTCCTCGCATAAGAGGCGTTTCACGTTCACGTCAAGATTATTACTCCAATCGTTACTCTGTGCAGCAAAGCCAACACAAGAGCAGGAATTGAATCCCTCCATGCCCTCAGATGCCACTAAAGATTTCAGCTCGATGGGAAGCTAGGGACACACTTAACGGAGAATATCCGCAATGGTTATAAATCCTTTATGTTGTTACGTCACAACAAGGCTTGTTTACACGGCCCGCTATACCGCTTGCTCAAGGAACCGAATATAAATTCCATCGACACCTCCGCCAAAGGAAGCGCAGAAGGAACGTGACTTGGTTGCGAGTCTGGTTGAGCACAGACACAGCGCGATTCACCCTATCAGCCGGAGCAGCCGCACAGCAATTAATCAATCCGTCGCGACGCCTCGGCACCCAAATACGCCGCTTTATATCTGCATTTAACGTAAGCGCCACTTAATCTCATAATCGTTCGCGAAGGATTAGCGTCGTGCAGGCTCTGCGCCATCATTTAATTCCACGCGCAACCAGAAATGCGCTTCCTTATAAAATAGCGAGTTGTGTTTTGCGAGGGATTTCAGTGGCACTTGATTGGCTCTCGCTGTGAGCTCTTTCACCGTAAAGGTCAGATTACAGATGGCTTTTCTCAGACTATTTTCGGTCACTGCTGAAAATATGCACTTGCTTTGTTGTCGTTACGGGCAGTTGATGCTTGATAAGATTATTTTATTTTAACATTTCAGATAGCTGGCTGGGTTTTCTTCTTCTAAGGATATATCTATACCTTGGCAGCCAGAGCAGAGATTCTCATTTAAACTGCCACCAATGTAAAGCCATTTTCTAAATCCTGATATTCTTATAGTTTGCACAAAAACGTCTATTTCAGCTGTGACATTCAAACAGTTTTAGACGCGCAGCAATTTCTAAAACCGTCCGCTTGATGCTCTTAAAATTTCTCACGCACGTTCGGAACTGTATTCAAATCCAGATCACATTTGCCCCGATTCACTCCGCCGCCAGTGCTTTTGAAGCGCACTCACAGACCTCGCGGCGCGCTGTCGGCAAGCGGGTCTCGTTCTCCCCGACTCCGACCGACAGTTTGGCAGCGCTCCTAGCGGCTGGGGTGGTGGTGATGGTGGTGGTGGGGGGTGCTTCCAGCGTCCGTTACTTGCGCTCGTCGGCCGCAAGCTCCTGCGATTCAACGTCCGGGCAACTCGGGGCCTAGATGCTGCTCTCGGCGAGCTCTGCCCCACCATCCTTCTCCCGGTGGCCATTGGACGCGGATTTCCAGGCCGCCATGCCGTTGGTCTCGTTGAGGCGCCGGACGCGGTAAGTTTCGTACAGGATGCTGTGAGTCACGTCCTTGAGGTCCTCCATATGCGACCTTGAGTCGGGGGTCGAGAGGCGGGGAAGCGGGAGGGGGAGAGGAAGGTCGTTGCAGAGAGAGCGCGGTCGGCCGAAGGTCGCGGAGCGATAGGTAGGTACGTGACGAACTACGCTTCTGGCGAGGAGCCCGATATTAGTAGTTGCAATTGTCAGCGGAATGTCGCAATGTGTTGTGAATGCTGTGGGTTTGCTCTCTAACACGCCAGCGTACAGCTCTCTAACACACCAGCGTGCCACTCTCAAACACACCAGAGTACCACTCTCTAACACACCAGCGTGCCACTCTGTGAAACACACAAGCATGTCACTCTCTAACACACCAGCGTGCCACTCTGTGAAACACACAAGCATGTCACTCTCTAACACACTGGCGAACAGCTCTAATACTCCAGCGTGCCGATCTCTAACACATCGGTGTACTGAAATCGTGATAAACTGACATATCCTGCTCATATGAGAAAACACTCTATTGTGAGAGGTGACACATTACCTGTTTATAATTTCCATAAATGATTTACAGGCTATACGCTAGAGTCATATTTATCTCATCTCATCTCATTGTCTGAAACCGCTTAGTCCTATGCAGGGTCACGATGAGCCGGAGCCTATCCCGGCAGACACAGGGCGCAAGGCAGGGATACACCCACGATGGGACGCCAGTCCATCGCCGGGCACTGCGGGGCAA
>JAZEWT010000003.1:19602503-19619716 GCA_036362905.1 Mordacia mordax | reverse complement strand
CCCCACACTACACCGCACCTCTTTCAAACGCACAGACAAGCGAAGCGTAATGGGTAGCATAGCAAGGGTCCGCGCACTGCAATCAGGCGCGTGTGTGTGTCGAGCGCCTTCACGCCGGAGAGCAATCGACGCGGCGCTGGAGTCGTTCGCTGGCCCGCAGACACGGCTCCGCGCGGAGACGGCGCGGAGCAGGAACCAGCGTCTGGAACCCTCGGCCGAAGCCGGCGTCGGCAGCATCTGGTCTCGCTCGTCTATTTTATTGTCTCTATTTTTTTAAATTTTATTTCACGCGGCCGTTCACGACTTCGAAATTAATTTAAGCATCGCCGCGCTCGTTCGACTATCTCCGCTTTTTCTCTCCCTTTCACCTCCGTTGAGAAAACGTGCCAATTGGCTCGTCCAAGCAAGGCCGTGCGACGCTCCCTTGGCGTTTGCCAGAGAGATGCGCTCAAACGTTACCTTCGAAGGGAAATCACAAGTGACATATTACAGCGAGCCGACAAGGTGCCAAAGCATACAAAAGGGCAGCTGTTAAACTGTCCCGCGCCCAATATCCGTGCTCAATAAACAATGCACATAAATATTTCCCGTGCGTTGAGAGAGTCGAGCTGCTTTTTGATTCACAGAAGTCGTTTCCTTTCCGGATGTGAGCGTTGGGGTCCTTTCATGTAAACACACTGATTACGGACCGCAAGGTAAATTAAAATCTCTCATCTCTCATCTCATTATCTGAAACCGCTTAATCCTATATAGGGTCACGGTGAGCTGGAGCCTATCCCGGAAACACAGGGCGTAAGGCAGGAATACACCCGACGACGGGACGCCAGTCCATCGCCAGTAAATTTAAATGAAAGAATGCTAATTCTGCCCGGCAATTATCATTGATGGCATTTATGTCCGTTCCAAATATTTAATAAGTAAAGCAGTAAACTTGGGTATATTTGCGACACAACACGGATTCTATTTTATATTAACCCCTCCCCAAAGATTGTAACCATATCGCGGTGGGAGCTGGCGTGTTCAATGAACCCTAGAGCTATGTTGCTTGGAGTCTCGCACGACTTCGAGGGTCTCCCTTGGCGAATAGGTCTGGGGATACTTTCCAGACAATTAACCATCTGAAGACCCTCCGACTAAAAGAAGTTGGCACCAGGAAGGCTATCCATAGGAAGACCATTAAATTCTACTGAAATATCCCCAGACAACTGGCCAAGCAGGGTCAACCTGAACACCAGTCGTTTAAACTGACAACAGCATTCACAGTCTGCAGGGGATAGGAGCATTTGGAGAGGTGGTGCAGTAATTCATCGCATTGGGTTCCAGACACATAGACCTGAGCTCGAGCCCAAGTCATAGCCAGCAAGATTCGTGAGTGATATCTTTACCGGCTCTTGGGTGACCCCTTCAGCAACCTGCACTGACCACCATGGTGAAGTATAGCGACTCAACCTATACAGCCCACACCGAGTATAGAGGCCTGCATCCACCGGTTGATCTCCAATTGGCTGAAAGTCACAATTATCATTAACCGGTGTTGAATTCTGTGCAGCCGCGTGTGACGACGGGGTGGCTTTAGGTGCGAGCCACCACGCGGCCATCACGCGGCCACTCGTCTTCTAAACACAGCCTACCAACATCACCGTTTTGAATATAAATACAAGGCGCTCAGGGAAACACTCGCACGCAACACTCAAACCAAGCTGCACGGCAACACACAGGAGAACGTTATTGCAGTCAATAAAATCGCTGTACGAACTCGAAGGCACGGAGAGGCTCTCGCTTGAAGGCCCCGCTCATTCCGCGTTGAGAGCGCGGTGCGAATCTCATCTCTGGGCCCTGGCATGTCACGGTTTGTGTCGGGCACGTTTAGCTTTTGGCAACCCGAGATTTGCAGGTTAAAAAAAAACATGTTTTAATAAAGGGCGGTGCGGTGGCCCAGTGGTTAGCGCTGACGCCTCACAGCAAGAAGGTCCCGGGTTCGAATCTCTCGGCTCGGGTGCCTTTCTGTGTGATGTTTGCATGCTCTCCCCGTGTCCGCGTGGGTTTTCGCCGGGTACTCCGGTTTCCTCCACAGTCCAAAAGCATGCTCCTGGATAGGTTGATTGGCTCGCAGACTAAAATTGTCCCGCAATGCCCGGCGATGGACTGGCGTCCCGTCGTCGGGTGTATTCCTGCCTTACGCCCTGTGTTTCCGGGATAGGCTCCGGCTCACCGTGACCCTGTATAGGATTCAGCGGTTTCAGATAATGAGATCAGATGAGATGTTTTAATAAACCGGAGCCCCCGCCGGACATCGGACAGGGCAAGCAAAGCATCCATCACGAGGAGGCGACTTCTTGCCGCAGGCAGCTTCGTCCGCCGAGCGAGCCGCCGCGTTCGGGGCGCGCTCTCCGCAGCCGTTCTCTCGGGACGGCCGCATCGAGCGTCCCCGCCCGCTCCCTGGCGGCGCTTCGCCTGCCGCGTTGGGAAATGCCGCCAACTGCGCTTGGGGGCCGCGTCGCGCGGCACTCGCGGCCGTCGTCGGAGGTCGGCCTCCGGGGGGGCGAGCAGAGGTCGACGACCCTCGGCCGCGGCACGAGACGGCGGGGAGCGCGGCGGGGGAGCGCGGCGGAGAAGCGAGGAGCGTGGGCGGCGGCGGCCGCCGGGGTCGCTAAGAATCCGGGATTGGTTGGGAGTCCGATACCGGCGTTACCCTCCCGCTGACCGTCCAAAGCAAGCCGGGAGATCTCAACAGGGGCGGAACAATGTAATAACATTAGCAGAGTGCCCGCCCTATGGGTGATCTAGTTACAAACGTGCAACACGTTATTCTGATGTCTCTTGTTGATGATGTCTTTTGCTAACACGAACGGCTAAGAGGTGGATTTCTTCCTTCTGAGAAGATTGCTGGACATCTGCACTTTCAGACCGATAATTAAACTCGAAATAAAGCTGAACTATGACGTAAAATCCTTGGTGTTGTGCACATAAAAATGTACTTGCATGAAGGAATTGAACCTGGTACCCTCATTGCGGACACACATACAAACACTTGCTCCATTATATATAAGTGATGCCATGTTGGAGGAAAAATTTCACGGAATATCTTGAGTGAGAGTTCGGGACTATAAGGCCTGAAACCCAAACATTGTGAGCAGAAAAACCCAAGACAACCAGTTGTTTTAGCCATACTTCACTACGCCGGTCAGTGTGGATTTGTTAAAGTACTGAACATAGTCACAGGTGAACAGCAGTAGAGTACACGGGATCTGGATACACTGCCCTTCGTATTGATGTAGATTTTCACGGATTGATTTCTGAAAATTGGGTGGCACGGTGGCCCAGTGGGTAGCGCTGTCGCCTCACAGCAAGAAGATCCCGGGTTCGAATCTCGGCTAGGGTGCCTTTCTGTGTGGAATTTGCATGTTCTCTCCGTGTCGGCGTGGGTTTTCACCGGGTACTCCGGTTTCCTCCCACAGTACAAAAAACATGCTGCTGCATAGGTTAATTGGCTTGCAAACTAAATTGCCCGCAGTGCCCGGTGATGGACTGGCGTTCCATCGTGGGTATATCTCTGCCTTGCGCCCTGTGTCTGCCGGGATAGGCTCCGGCTCACCGCAACCCTGTACTGGACTAAGTGGTTTCTGACAATGAGATGAGATTTTTGAGAATTCCTCTTGAGAAACCGTTCTTTCTGGAAAGCCGTTGGGAGCATTTTTCCTCCTTCCTTCGTGACGTTTCACCTCCCACGCTGGAGGCATCATCGGACACGATTGCCTGAAGAAACGCTCGACACGACGATCCCGCCAGAGCAGCTGCTATGAGTACATTTCACACTGCCCTCTGCTGCCCATAACATGTCCTGACAGCCTACGACTGCTGTAATGCACAAGTGGTGCCCCCGACAAGGATTAACCAGGCTTGCTCCTGCTAGGCTTCCAAAATTGGATGAGTTAGAGTGATTTGATAGTGTGCGTTGTTTTGTTTACAAAATTAAAAAGTTGTAAAAAGGAAGAGGCTTTACCCATTTATCTGGTAATATTATTCTGGCAATATTATTGCCAGAAAAATGGGTAAAGCCTCTAATTTTTTACAACTTTTTAATTTTGGCAAAAAAGTACCCATAGCAAAATTTAAAGCTGATTTTTTTTTTTTAGGGTGAAGAGGAGGTATGAATTCCTTGAAGATACTAAACAATCCAGAAGATTCTCTGCTCCTTCATACGGACCCTTACAAGTTACAATGACGATCTTTTCAAATCCTATCCGTGTAAATTGCCCTGTTGGTCCCTCACTCACTCGTACTTGCACGTTACACTGTGATGCATCGGTAAAACAAAAAACAAAAACGCGCGCACACACTTCAAGAAAACCGCAGAAGATATCAATTGCTTTTTTATGTGGTCTGGCAGGCTGGCCGGCTGAGTGGATGATTGAGTTTGCTGACGAGCATGAGGTTAGGAAGGCTGAATCACTTGAATCCTGCCTCTAAGCAGCTATAAAGATGGTGCATTATCAGGGCCAGACAACTGGCGATTGTTAAGCGAAATGTCACAGACCGTGATATCATTTGAGAGAGGGCATTTGCAAGTGTCGTGAGGCTCAAAGTTGTCAAATTTGAAATATTACCCCGACTAACCAAAACACTGTGAGGACCTAAATCTGCAGTGAGCAGCCAGTCGATCGTGATAGACCAGATCGATCCCAGAGACCTGACCAATCGATCATGAAGTATCCAGTGTGGGCTTAATTCTGATGAATCTCACGTGCAGTGTAGGGGTGTTTTAAAGGGGGAAATTGATTTGGGAGTCGATTCTGGAACTTGTTTGGAAATTGTAAAGATCTAGGATTGATTCTGAAAGTGATATCGTGTTTTAAAAGGTTGAAGACCACAAACGTGTACTATGATTTAATAGAAGTGCAATTGGATGGTATGCACCAGTCTTTGTTTATCTGAAAAATGCATCAAAATGTGTGTTCCTGTGGCAATTAATGAAGGCAGATTGGTATCAATTTTTTGAAATACACAGCAACATTCCTTTAAGAACTGAATGTTCTCATAAATATCGGTATTCCAACATCCCCAATGGGATTTTCATCAACATTCCTGCTTCTATCGCTTACGGCCTGTAAATACGAACACTGACCAGGAGCATGAACTGAAAATTGTGCAGAGGATTGCGGAGAGCTGTCCCGCTTGGCACTGCACACAGAGGAGCTCGTGGATCAGAAAGCAAACGCAAGTTGAATGTGAAAATAGGCCCACTGAGCTTGTGCGGGACCCGTCATTATAAAGGGAAAAGCAGTGTAAGCCGCCCTACGGGTACTCTGTGCTCTTTGGTTAATAATTAATGATAATTAATAGTTGCATTTCTAGAATGCTTTTAACCCGAGGGTCACAAAGCGCTGCACAGAGCTGCGGAGAGAACGGCACGCCAACAACTACGACGACGACGACATCAAAACGACTAATCAGCAACAATAACTTTTTTGGGGTTTTTTTTTACAAATACGAACCGTGGAGAGTACGTTTTCTGCTGACATGACTGCTGCGACCTGGATTTGTGCCTGATATACATTAAAAAATATTGCTGCTAGCTGTCTGGAATTTCACAGCAATAATCAACAAGTGGGAGAGCAAAGCTAAAATAAGATACCCAAGACTTGGCGTTGTTAAAATAACATTTGCACTGATGATCAGGCTAACGACCGGGCTATCTATGATGCCTCCAACCTGAGATGTGAAATGTCGGGAATGAGAGCGACGTGGCTATCCCAAAAGAGCAGCTTTCGAGAGCAAGTCTCATCGATTGCCCGCACTATTTTTCCACCACGCAATCAGCTCGGGAGACCCCCAATGCCCCGCCAAGCCACTCGTACCCCACCCCGCGACGCGCTCGCTCGCCCGCTCTCCACAGCTCTGCACAACACTCACGCAGCATCCCTCGCTCCGATACAAGGCACGCAGGACGACGCGTCCCCAAATCCGCACCCACAACCTGGAGCGGCTTCTCCACCGCACCTTCGAGAGACCACCACCACATCAACTTAAAGGAAAAAAAAACATATTCGAAACAGAAAGGCACCCGAACCGAGATTCGAACCCGGGTGCTTCTTGCTGTGATGCGACAAGAAGGTCCCGGGTTCGAATCTCGGTGCCTTTCTGTGTGGAGTTTTGCATGTTGTTCTCCCTGTGTCCTCGCGGGGTTTTTGCCGGGAACTCCGGTTTCCTCCCACAGTCCAAATAACATGCTGCTACACAAGTTAATTGGCTTGCAGACTTAATTGCCCACAGTGCCCGGTAACGGACTGGCATGCCATCGTGGGTATATCCCTGCCTTGCGCCCTGTGTCTGCCGGGATAGGCTCTGGCTCACCGCGACCCTGTACAGGACGAAAGCGGTTTCTGCCAATGAGATGAGATGAGACTATGCAAAACAACACCTTTTTCATCAGGCTCTCCAACACCGAGCTCTTTGACACGCGCTTCCATATCCGTGTCTCCTCCCCAACAAGGCGTGGAATTTGCTCCGCGCATCATTAATCGCGTCATTAGTTTTGCGATTCAAGGTGCGATTGCGACGTAAGGCCACTCACGAGTGGCCGCTGGGCGGGATGCAGTAGATGCAGCAGTGCACCCGCGTGTCGGGGATGTGCCGTTTGCGCGTGATGCGCACTTCCTCTCGCAGGTACTTCTCGTACTGCTCCCCGATGTACTTGAGGATGGGCTCCCAGCTGCGTGCGCCACGCGCGGGGGTAGAGGGGAGCAAAGCGGGCAGTGGGGGAGGCGGGGGCAAAGTCACGAACGGCGGGTTAGGCGCTCGAAAAATCAAGCGATTGTTGAGAATCGCTCTCGAGAACTGCTATTTCGAGATAGCGGCGCCGAGCGTTCCGTTCTCTCTGCTTCGCGACGTTTCGCCTGCCTGCGTTGGAGGCATCATCAGGCTGACGATCTCCGGGCTGATGATAATTCCTCCAACATGGTGGGTAAAACGACGCTGAAGGAGAGGGAAGGAGGAACACTCAACGCAGCTGCACGGAAGGACGGCGACGATGGTGATTCTGCAAAGTGTATCGATGGAGGTTGTCATAGCTCGATGCTTGACCTGCAATTTTGGGATAGCCATGTTGAGAATTTCTCAAATCTCCTTCACCATAATTCACCAAAGCAGCTCTTGAGGGTGATTCTCACACATCAAGCTGTGAAAAAAACTACATGTTCAGCATGAAATAAGTATAATCAGCCTAGACATAATTTCTTAACACATTGTTCGAATCGTGTTCATTACTATCACTGCTGTAAAGCTGCTCCACCATGGCAGCATGTTCGTTAGAAGACTCGTGACCAGCTCAGAGGCAGGTTTCTGTGGTTGTACCCAGGATGAGTCACCTGCCCAAAAGGCCTCTTCATCTACAGATGGCGAGCACAGACATGCGCGCGGAGAGCATTTACGCAATGTCGTGAAATATAACAACGATGTGACATTGGAGTTAGCGGTCGGATTCTCGCTAAGCGAGGCTCTGGCGATGATGCACAGGTGCCACCTGTCATTGCTCGCGCACCGTGCGGTTTTACAGGCGAATACGAAAAGTAAAAAAAACATAATCAATCGTCCATAAATTCTCAATCTCCGTTTTATGTGGAGTGCGCACATGCATCGCGCATCACAGTGTAACTCTCATCTCATCTCATTATCTGAAACCGCTTAATCCTATATAGGGTCACGGTGAGCCGGAGCCTATCCCGGAAACACAGGGCGCAAGGCAGGGATACACCCGACGACGGGACGCCAGTCCATCGCCGGGCATTGTGGGACAATTTTAGTCTGCGAGCCAATCAACCTATCCAGGAGCATGCTTTTGGACTGTGGGAGGAAACCGGAGTACCCGGCGAAAACTCACGCGGACACGGGGAGAGCATGCAAACTCCACACAGAAAGGCACCCGAGCCGAGAGATTCGAACCCGGGACCTTCTTGCTGTGAGGCGTCAGCGCTAACCACTGGGCCACCGTGCCGCCCACAGTGTAACTCGCAAAGGCCTTTTCAAGAGACACAACGTGAGAGCGCACGCCGTGGCAAAACCTCGACGACAGTCGCCCACGGACGCGTTTCCAGAACGCACCGCGCGTCAGTGGGCGCGTCGATGCGCAAAGCGCAGGCGCAGGCGCGAGCCAAAGCCTGCTGCACGGACTCACCAATTCTCGTTGTTTATTTGGTCTCCGAAGCCGGGCGTGTCGATAATCGTCAGCTTCATCTTCACGCCTTTCTCCTCAATGACTGTGTAGGCGGCGCAACGACGAACCGGTCGGATGGGGGGGGTGGGGGTGGAGAAAAATAAAACCACACGCGGTCAGGCTGTATGGGGAACGAGAGCGACACGGATAGTCGCTCGGTGTTTAAACCGGGGCGACCGGTGAGACCGTGCCCTCTGTCGCTCGTTTACGCTCGCTTTGAGAGCCGCTATTCGCGGACAGACTCCCGTGCAACAAACACGCGACCGTTGCTTACTCGTGAGGATTCAGCACATTTTTAGTGACTGTATTCTCTGCAATGCATCACTTACTCTTCTAAGAATCCCTTTCATGCAACGAATTTTAACATCTTTTTTTTAATATAATATGAATGCATATGTTTTTTGTAACATTTCAAGGTCACTCATCTGATCGAAGGATACCGTGTTGCGACATTACTACAATGACACGATTGTTGCGACACATTAACAGTACAATTCGTCACGTGCCGCGATGCGAGACGAGACAGCGGTGGGGGACGGGGCAAGCCACCACCTGACTCGTCCACAGCAACATTTTCCAAACACTGCGTCCTATGCATAAAGATGTTAAGACGGAATTAATGAACGGTTTTTTTTTAGTTCCATCCATCCATTTTCTACACTGCTTGTCCTGGTGAGGGCCGCGGTGGCAGCAGTCCAAGGAGAGTGGGGACCAGACATCCCTTCCCTCAGCAAAAGATTCCTGCTCTTCCTGGGAGATTCCCAGACGTTCCCAGGCCAGCGGAAGGATGTAATCGCTCCGGCGTGTCCTGGGTCGGCGTCTAGGTCTCCGCGCAGTGGGGCCGTGCCCGGTAGACTTCCCGGAGGAGCCTTCCAGGGGGCATCCTTACCAGATGCCCGAACCACCTCAACTGGCTCCTCTCAATCCGGAGGAGCAGCGACTCTACTCTGAGGTCCTCCCGGATTTCTGTGCTCCTCACCTTGTCACGGAGAGTGAGCCCAGCAACCCCGCGGAGAAACCTCATTTCTGCCGCTTGTATCCGCGATCTCGTTTTTTTTTTAGCTGTGGGAGGAAAACCCGAGAACGCGGAGGAAACCCACGCAGACGAGGGGGAGAGAATACACAAACGTCGCACGCACAAAGATGCGCCCCGAGGCCGGAGTTGAACTGCCTCAGGAAGGACTTTCTGTGAGGCACAGCCACCCTGCCACCATCATTGCTAATATACTATCATATGACGTCACAGGAATACCTTCGACACTGAACAAAAAAAATACAAAGTGTATTTTTTTAAACTTAGCATTCAGGACGTGTTTTGTGAATGCGCGTTAATACGATGTCGATGATTTCGGTCCACATGCTGCTGGGAGCTATTGTCGGAAACAAATCTTCCAGAGCGTGGAGAGAAGCCTCGCACATCGCGCTCAACGCCACGTGGTACAACTCCCAAACACACCAAAGACAAAGATCCCCGTATAGCCGTAACAGACTGTGGGGTCAAGTGCTGTTAGTGAGCAACTATTAAGGTCAGCACCAAAGAAAAATGAATGGGTGGCTAGCACCACGCCTGGAGTCTTTGTCTTGCTGGTGGCGGTGTTTATATACCACACTAGGTTCTCATTTGAGGCCGAGTCGACCTAGGGGAGGCCCAGGACTGGTTTATAGAATTGTCACTGGTGTGTGCCATAAGCAGGAATCATCAAACTCGTGTTTCCGGGTTCGTAGCTCAGTGCGCTAAGCACTGCTTCTCCGCACGTCAGAGCTACACGCAAACAGGAAGCGCCACTAGCCACCAAGGCACGGTGACATCACTTCGGCGCTTGTACCAAGCTAGGTGCACCTTGACGCCAGGAAAAGTGTGGAATGCTTGCTGCTCAAAAGAAGTCACGGTATGGACCCCAGTGTAAAGGGGTTGACTGACATGATTGATGTAGGACATCATGCCTCTCAAGAGCTGCTCTTTCGGGATAGCCAAGGTGGGGTTCCAACTGTCTATTTGGCGATGTTTCACCTCCCACGTTGGAAGCATCATTAGGCTGCACAGCAAAACCGCACAAACCTACGCAGGGGCATTAACTTCTTTGCTAACTTTAACCCGGTTGTTGTGAACTAGCGATGCATGGTTTTTACTCAGCACAAAAATTCATCCCCCTTCTGCACCACCACCCCCCCGCCACCTAACCTCCTCATCACAGAGGAGCGCTGACAAGACGTAGCCCCAGGTTTTCAAAGAAAAAAAAAATTGTCACATTTCCCCCAAAAAGGCATTTTGCCCAATGCGAGGCAGTCAGGAAAATAAACGAAACGATGCACCGAGGTCAAGAGGTCAACCCACGGAGTGACACCAGGGCCGTCTCGTTGGCAGCAGTTGGAGAAAGAGACGGCCCTGAAACAAATCTGACTCGCCTATGGAGTCTTCATCTTGACAGCAGCCAAGCCCCTGGGGGCCAGCGAAGATGTTACACTCGTAGGCCAATTGGCGTATTTATCTCGGCTCTCTAAAATGAAAACAAAAAGTAATGTCTTTTTTTTACGCAAACGCTCATCAGCATATGTCATGCGTGCTGTGCATGACACGATCTGTTTTGCATTTGCCGTGAAATGTTACGTACGAAGACGATGCCAACATTTGATGGGGGTTATAAAAGGTTACCCACTCCACGTGGCACAAACAGCACCGCGGGTGGATTGAAACCGTACGATAATATAGAATTTCCATTGATTTCTTTATTAAAAACTAAAAAAACAATGAGCATGAGTTTCGAACCCTTGGGTCGATTCGTTCGCATCACAGATATTTCAAATATAAATATATTATTTTCGCGGAAGAGGAGTAAATTGCTTGATCCAATGCCATAGCACATTCGCGAATTGGTGGCAAAGCACACGGCCCACCCTAATAATACTTGTGCAAGACCTGCAGGTGTTCGCATAAGCTGCTGGGAATTATTGAAGACCCTTCACGCGCTCACGAGCGAAGGATGCTTTGCATGTCCAGGCAATTGATCAAATTTAACATTTTCACTCAAGTATCACGTCGCAGCAAAAGACTTTTTTTGTAAAATGACACTTCGCGCAATCACAGCAAATTGCGTCAAATATTCCAAACTTAAGTAAGTGACCCTATACATATTTAATGAGAGCCCAACGAGACCAAAGGTCTATTTGCGAGGGAAGAGCATGCACTATGGTGAGAAGAAATTAATATTCAGGGAGCTCCTGACAGAGTGTCCTCGTTGGGATGAAGATGATGAGGTACTGAATGCACGAGTTGGTGAGAAGGTGGCCTGACGATGCCTCCAAAAGGGGAGATGAAAATGTCGTGAAGGAAAGAGATTGAACACTCGACAAGGCTCAATCATTGAGAAGCGAAAACTCACGTCGTCCAAAATTTCGCAGAAAGGCAGAAAATCAAACACTCCACCAAAATGCATGAATAACATCGGTGACGAATGCTATCCCAATCGCGCCTGGGCCCTGCCACGCACCATATACCTACGTGTAATAATAAAAATGATAAATCACATTGGCACGGACCCGCAGGGTCAACGATCAGTTCAGGATGATAAAAGGAATAGAGGCCCACTGGTAGTCACAATATCACTCAACGGAGATATTCACCCTGGCTGGCAATCAACCTCGGGTGGCCAGGTTCGTAACGATCCTGTCACCAGAGTAGTGCAATGTGGTAAAAACAAGGCTCACATGGCCAATGCGGCACGCAGGTCTCATCTAGCAGTGGATCGACGGTGCTGTAACGCTTTGCACCGGCGTTATTCTCGAACTCAAACCATGAGAGTAAGCTGTGTCTCCACGAGAAGAGACGTGCCTCTATTGTGATATTTACAGAGGGCTCAAATTACTATGCGTGACTGTGATTGGTTGGGAATTTGAGGCATGTTGGCTGCTGCTGGATGCGTGACTGCTCCAAAGTAACATCCGATGATATGTAAGTTCAAAGAAAAGCCCAAGAGATTTTCAGCCGTCAAGAGCTCACCACCACAGCCAGCAACAACAGCTGTACCTGCATCAGACAGCGCTTCCTTTTGAGCCTTGTCTCAATGTTGGCCAGATGTTGCCAAAAGGCAATCAGCTCAGGACAACACAATATCAATGGCTTACAGCGCGGGTTGAGCAGTTTATACTATGGGCACTTTTTTGCCAGTAGGAGTTGTTAAAAACAAGAGGCTTTGCCCATTTTTCTGGCAATAATAGCGTTAAGGTCTTAAAAACACCAAATAGATACTTTTCATGAAGTGTCAAGTTTGCAAAAACCACACACGTTGGTTGTAAAGATTGCAAACAACATGCTTTGATAATATACACATTGTTCTTGAAACTGATTGGCCTGCATCAGAATCCTTTCTCGCCTTGTCTCAATGCTAGCCAGATGTTGCCAAAATGCAATCAGCTCTCTTTTTTTTTGCAATCAGCTCAGGACAACACAATATCAACTTAACACCATTATTGCCAGAAAAATGGGTTAAGCCTCTTCTTAATATACAACAGCTGTAGGTTCACCATCAGCCGAGTACTCCCAGCACCGTTAGCTCTCCAACATCATCGCCCTCCCCAGCCGCGACACCCTCCCCAATATCAACATCACCATCGCGGTGAAGCGAGCATCGTGACCTCACCGTGGCTAATGGACTGGATCTCCACCGTCTTGAGGATTTTCTCCTGGTAGTTGGGGGTGCACGACTTGCGGCTGACACGGGATTTGAAGAGCGTGTTCACCAGCGTCGACTTGCCCAGGCCGCTCTGACCTGCGACCGCAGACACAGCACGCGTGAGAGACATCGCACATTCGAATGAGCATGCGGCGTCTGCGGAAAACGGTGACGCAGCGGTGAGCGTGCTGCGCGAATAACCCAGAAGCAGTCGTGGGCGTCTACTGGGTCGCCTCAGCCTCAATTTAGTACTCGGATCGATGTGTAAACACCACCACTCGGGACGGGAATGTGGCTGGCTGCAGCGTTGAATACCCACCCCCTCGTGTGCCATGCCGGCCTTCATACACACGAAGAGCACTTGCTCCAATGTCTGATAAGTCTCTAATGGCGGTCTTCATATTTGTTACCCGTCACTAAGGCACTTAATAATAAAGAGTTAGAGGAAAAATCGCAATGATTCAAAAGCACGCGATGGCCACAGTTGTCTCGGCAACAGCGACGCTCACCGACCATCGCTCAGCGTCTGTGGTTTGGCGAAACATCGAGGGAGCAGCGCACGTAGAAGACCGCGCTGCACATAGCGGTTTTACTTTGCGCGGATCACCGGTGTACCGGGCAATGCGCTCGCTCAATAATAATAATAACAACTATAATAATTGCAATTATAGACCATTTTTCACACGAGAGTCGCAAAGCGAGCGCTGCACAGAGCAGCGGAGAGCACGGCACGTCAACGACAGCGGCACTGGGACAGAAAATCGGCAGCAATAACTCTGTTTGGGATAATCACCCGCACAAGAAAATTATTTGTAAGGAGAGGCTGCCATAGCCACAATGGCTCGAAGAACATTTCAAAATGCGTGGATGATGCTCCTCGGAGGCTTTTAGTTTTCTGCTCGATGATTCATTCGCAAGGAAGTTTAGGGGGTTATCACCAAAAGTGGGAATGGTATTGTTCGCTTACAATGATGCCCTGCACATCCAAGTCCTGTGCATCCCCTATGTCGACTCGGACTTAAATGAGTACCTGGTGTGGTGTTTCAAAATCGTCACTGGCCTTCATAGGTGCTCGCAAACAGCACTTGACCTAAAAACATCTGTGAAAGCTCTACGAGGGGGTCTTTGTCGTCACCTTTGGCCTATCGTCACAAACGGCAGCGCTGGGCGCAGGCGTTATCACCGCCCCACTCTGCCGCCCACACGTGACCCAGCTCTGCTGCCAACATCTCTCAAGCCTGGGCACGTTGACAGCGGTTCGGTTCCGGACGAGTCCCGTGTGCGTAAATCCTACGCGGGGCGCAGGATTTACAACGGCGCAGGCCACAGCACTGTTCCTCTCGGCGACGCTGCCTCGCACCGGCGCGGCAGCGCTCGGCGGGCTCGCTGTGCAGCCCAACACCCGTGGCCTCGCAAAAAGAAGGTCCTGCCCGAGGCAGTTAAGAGTCCCGCCTGCATGTGTAGCGTTTGCGAGTTCTCCTCCTGTTCTGCGTGGGTTCACTTTTGTTTTCTCCGGTTTCCTCCCACGCCTAAAGAGAAAAACACTCCGGCAAATGTTGGCGCCGGCCAACCGCGTCGCGGCCTCCCCCCTCGCCGCCTCTCCGGGGTTCTCTTTCGCCTCAAAATCGTCTCCCGACACTGCACGAACATGGCACGTCACGAACTGAAATTATTATTATTATTGCTGTGTACGGGCGGCGCGGCGTGGATAGGGAGGCACCCGCTGCTTGACGCTGAACAGGGGAATGGTCCGAGAGGAAGGTGCGCCACGAGCATTGTTAACGTTCAGTGTTGATGCCTTAGGCTCAGACAGCCGCGATGGGAATTCCTAAGATGTTTAGAGTTCACTGTTAACGCCCAAGGCCCGCAATCAGACCGATGCGCCTTTAGGATTGTTCGGTTCAGTCGTTACGGCTCAGCCTTGACAATCGCCCGCATACAACCAGACTGATGTACCGTCCGTGTTGGTATAGTTCAGTGTTAAAACCCGAGGCGCACATACAGACACACTCGGGTGCTGATAAGCGTCGTATTGTTTAATACAATTATGCAGGACTGAGAGATGGAGTTAGCGTTCACCAATAATGTCCAATGGCCAGCCAGGCACGGTTATAATTCTGGAGGCGTCAATGCCGATGCTGGAGGAAGAGACTAAGCCTTCGATTAGATTCGAAGGGCTCAACGTTAGTGGATAAGGCTCGGATTTACAGAACCTCCCATTTCATAAATCGACGTCAAATACGCACGAGCCCACTGTTCAAGCCCAAGGGATTTCCTGCTCATATGAGCATTGAGGCAGCAATCATCACCTACGTACAGTGGTGGATATTCCACATGCCATATCGGGGGCAGGTCTGTCCAAAAGGACAAGCTATAAACTTACACGTACTCAGTTAATGAACCCCTGCGGGAGGATGGGCTAAGTCAACCTGGAAGAAACCCATGCAGAACAGAGGAAGAATTTACAAACCACGCACAAATGCCCATGAGCCAGAAATCGAGCCAATGCCCTTCTTGCCGTGAGGCACAAATCTTGCTACTGTGCAACCCTGTTGCCCACAATAACATTTATTTGTACATTTAAGCAACATTCAATAAATATCCAGACACATGTACAAATTGCAACTTCAGGACATTTGACCAAAAGCACGGGACATACCAGCAGGGATTGTACTAGATGTGACTGATGGCATTGTGTGGGTGTGTATTTTTCTATTTCAATGCTTATTTAAATGGGGTTTTTTTTGCGATGCAGCTTGATGCAGGCTTCAAATGTTTGCAGAAAGTGTGCTTCCTGGAAATGTACAGCAACAGGGATCAGAGGATCGAAAAGAAAAAATATCCTCGTCCCAATCCTGGTTGCCAACAGTGACAACAGTTAAATTGGTCCCATCTGTGTTGTCATTTCATCTGGTCAGAAAGCTCGCGAAAAAAACCAACCTGGGCGGCAGGGAGACGCAAATGGTAAAGTCCGTGCCTCCTTAGAGATAGAAAGTCCTGCCTGGGGCGGTTCAATTCCCACCTCAGGCACCTTTCTGTGTGGAGTTTTTGTTTTTTCTCCCCCTATTGCGCGTGGGTTTCCTCCGGGTGCTCCGGTTTCTGCCCCCAACTGACAAACTGAACGTATGGGGATGCGATGTCTGGCAGGTAGGCGCCGGCTGGCCGCGCAGGCTGTCTCCCCCGCTTCGCTGGGACTTGCTCGCGCCTTTCACGTTGAAGGAGTTCCGTGCGCGTTGCAAACTGTGAATTATTTTTTTTTTAAACTTGACATCCAGCATCCGGGCAAAAGATGTGCGGCGTTTAACTGGTGCGGCACAAACCGCGGACAACAGGAACGCCTGATGCACACGTGGGGAATTGAACAAAAATCGTCCCCTCCGTACTGATGCCGGTTGTTCAATGTATGAGGTAGGTTGTTCTATAAACGTGTGAGAATTGCTATTAAGAGTTGCTCGCGAAAGCACAGCTGCACCAGAGATGTTGAACGCAACACCGTTCACCTTAACGATTTAGAAGCCCAGCGGTGGCTCCGACGACGGAGGCGAAATGTCTTGAAGGAGAGAGGGGCAACGCTCGACACGGCTGTCCTGAAAAAACATCTCTTGAGAGCAAGCCTCCCTCTCCTTTGAGCGACTGTGACTATGGACACCAAGTTATAAGCAACGCGACTGCACGCTCTGTCACATATGCATGTAAGGTGGTGGACGGGTGAGCGTGTGAGCGGGTGGGTTAGCGGTTAAGCAGGTGAGTGAGTGGGTGAGCCGGTAGGTGAGCGGGTGGGTGAGCGGGTGGGTGTATCTACAATTTACCAGCTTTCAGACGAAGCAATTAAATGTCTGCATCCCCCTATATCGAGCACTGCAGTTGCGTTACATTGGCCATATGTGATCATCAGTCATCTATCAGAGCCACCCGTGCCACCTGCCACTGTGCTGAGCAGATGCTGTCTGTACGCACACATCAACGAGCACTCAAGCTCAGATGACACTCACACTGGCAGTAAGTGTACCCTCCTCCTCTAAGTGGTTTCACGCGCAACACCAGAGAATTGGGACGATTTGCATGGGCTTCCATCCCCTTAGCAAATTAGCAATGCTATCACGATGTTAATGGGCATAGTATTCGCTATGGGTACTTTTTTGCCAGTATACAAATATAAGATAACAACAGGTTTTACCGTATCTGGCGATTATGCAGGTGTTAAGATCTTAACACCTGCATTATTGCCTGGCAATTATGCAGGTGTTAAGATCCCAAACACCAAAATAGACACATTTTACAATGCTTCCAGTTTGCAAAAGCCACACATACTAGTGGCAAAGTATGCAAAC
>JAZEWT010000003.1:19532817-19545294 GCA_036362905.1 Mordacia mordax | reverse complement strand
CAGGAAACTGAAGAACCTGGAGGAAACCCACGTGGAACAGGGAGTGAACAAACAAACTCCACACAGAGAGGCACCAGAGGTGCTGGACTCGAACCAACTCAGGCAGGATTTTCCTTCTCTGAGGCGCAGATGTTACCACTGTACCACCCTGATGCTTCTGAAGTGGAAAGGGAGACATTGCAAAGGAGAGATTAGGTACACTCGACACGGCTTTTCCAAATGAGCAGCTATGGAGAGAAATTAATCAATCGAGCCGTGACAGTCTACATCCGTACAGAAATCTCAGAGATGATTTTACCCACAATGCTTCATAACAACACACAATTAATGTATTATACAGTACTGCTTTTTGTTTTGAACGTGGCAACGTGGTGTAATGGGGTGCGCTTATTGTGCCTGGACACACACAGCAGCGTTTTCTTAACAAGCCTTGGATCCTAAACGTATCGTGGTGGAGCAGTTTGCGTGCTCCCGTGAGCCCCAGTACTTTCTAGCGCTCCCACTAGGGTCTGCAATGGTGAACAGGTCTGGAGTCCAGCGCTCCTGCTAGGGTCTCCCTCGGTGAACAGGTCTGGACTCTAGCGCTCCTGCTAGGGTCTGCCTCAGTGAACAAGTCTGGAGTCTAGCGCTCCTGCTGGGGTCTGCCATGGTGAACAGGTCTGGAGTCTAGCGCTCCTGCTGGGGTCTGCCTCAGTGAACAAGTCTGGAGTCTAGCGCTCCTGCTGGGGTCTGCCATGGTGAACAAGTCTGGAGTCAGCGCTCCTGCTAGGCTCTGCCATGGTGAACAAGTCTGGAGTCAGCGCTCCTGCTAGGGTTTGCCATGGTGAACAGGTCTGGAGTCAGCGCTCCTGCTAGGGTCTCCCTCGGTGAACAAGTCTGGAGTCAGCGCTCCTGCTAGGGTCTCCCTCGGTGAACAGGTCTGGAGTCTAGCGCTCCTGCTAGGGTCTCCCTCGGTGAACAGGTCTGGAGTCTAGCGCTCCTGCTAGGCTCTGCCTCAGTGAACAAGTCTGGAGTCAGCGCTCCTGCTAGGGTCTCCCTTGGTGAACAGGTCTGGTGTCTAGCGCTCCTGCTAGGCTCTGCCATGGTGAACAAGTCTGGAGTCAGCGCTCCTGCTAGGGTCTGCCATGGTGAACAGGTCTGGAGTCTAGCGCTCCTGCTGGGGTCTGCCTCAGTGAACAAGTCTGGAGTCTAGCGCTCCTGCTGGGGTCTGCCATGGTGAACAAGTCTGGAGTCAGCGCTCCTGCTAGGGTCTGCCATGGTGAACAGGTCTGGAGTCAGCGCTCCTGCTAGGGTCTCCCTCGGTGAACAAGTCTGGAGTCTAGTACTCCTGCTAGGGTTTGCCATGGTGAACAAGTCTGGAGTCAGCGCTCCTGCTGGGGTCTCCCTCGGTGAACAAGTCTGGAGTCAAAGCTTCTGCTAGGGTCTCCCTTGGTGAACAAGTCTGGAGTCAGAGCTCCTGCTAGGGTCTGCCATGGTGAACAGGTCTCAGGGAAGGTTTCAGGCAAACAACGATCCAGAGATTTTTTTAACTAAAGGAAGTTGGTGTCAGGAAGGGCATCCGGCCGTAAGCTTCTGTTCCAGTATGCTCACCGGTGGGGAGCAACCGGCTCACTGGGATCGTATTGGAGAGCCACCGTTTTAACTGGCAACAACCTGAGTCTGCTGGATATGCCCAGAAGATCACACTGAGCCCAGAGTTGGATAAAATACTAACTGCAGGATAACATTGGTGTGGAAAGGCATTAGGCAGCTGGATGAAACAATAATCAGTCAGTTTGTATTTAAGCTGGAAGGAGTAATTGAGCTATGCAGCTCTTAACAGTTGTCCGCTAGGGAGGGGTAAGCAAGCTAGAACATCTCAGGTCACCAGGTGTGGAGAGGCACCTCAGGTCACCAGGGGCGATTTACTTAGCAGCACCATTATCCAGGCAGCGTGTCTTGTGATGAGATGTTGAACAGGGTTCTTATGCTTGCTGATATTTCATTGGGTTATAGCGTTTCTTTACTTATTCTTAATCGTGGGTTTTAAAAAGTTTTCTTTTAATGAACCGAAGCTATTTGCTGCTAGGGGCGTATTGGTGCAGTGGATAGAGCAGTGCTTCTTGAAACCGGTGATCTGAGTTTAAGTCCTGGCCACACCTGGTTCTAATATAACCACCCTGTATTGGCCAGGATGGTGAAGTATGGTTAAGAGCCTCATGACTCACGTAGTGCGAGAATATATTCATCCAACAGTGGATTGACAAAGGGTTGTACAGCAGTCAGTTCATGCGACAACATCTCTACGCTTTCGAACACTTCGGGAGGATTTTTCTCAGAGTGTTTTGCCAAGTTTCAATCCAGTGTTTTACATGCGGGTTGAAACTTTCGTACCCGGAGAAAACCTATTCGCACGGGGTGAAAGCATTCAAAAACTCCACACACTGGCCAACTATCGAATAGCTGTGCCGCCATCTATGGGTAACCTTGTAGGGCTGCACATGGACGTGACCCTCCCGTGATCTCGCCATCCATCAACCAAACATCCTGCAAACCACTTCTGGGACCAGGGGAAAGCTCAGAATGTTGCGGCCTTCTTCAACAACGAGTTCGTTCTAACGTCCTAAACTCTCTGGTCGCCGGTCGCCACCAGCATGGGACCCACCTGGGATGGTTCTGCCGAGGAGGCCGCAACCCGCTCTGAACCACATTCGAGCATTGTCGCACGGCTGGTGCAGCGGGCGCCTCTTGCAGCGGCGGCAGGTGATAGGCAGCCTTCCTACACCGCGGCCTCGGCAGTCATCCCGTGGGCGTCCGGTGCCTCGCGCATTGGCTGGCAGCGTCCTAGACGTTCAAAACATCGCTCCTGTATCGCCTGCGAGCCTCGATGCCACTCACAGCGTGCCGCCAATCGCCCTCCCGCGTGAAGTCGCCCTTGCGAGAGAGGTGATGGCGTATCACGCGTCGCGATGGCTTTAGGTCGTCACCTCGGTTAAGGAGAGCTGCGGCTCTCGACCTCTCGCAACTCGAGGTCCGCTTGGGTCTGATCGCGGCCCATCCATCGGTTGAGGACGGTGAATGCGAAGATGGGACAACAACAACAACAACAAGAACAACCGTCAAGCATGCTTGGTTGATGGCCGAATCCAAGGCCGGAGAGAAAGCATCATCGCGCTGTCGACGTGGATACCGTGCGACAAGCTGTAATGCAAGTGCAGCCGCAGTGGCGGAGCCAGCGAGCATTTCCCATAATTACTCTTGTGATGTAGCCATCTGCACGGAAATAATGACGGGACTTTTGGAGAATATCGGCGTCTAATTGCGGTGCGCGCGCTTTGGCGGGCATCGGTCACGAAATGCGGAGTCACCCACCTGATGTGGACCCAACACCTGGTCAGTCTGTGAGAGGCAATCTGGGCAAAGGCATTTGCCATCATCTGATAGGGAGATGAGCGTTTGCCTTTCCAGGCAGTGCCCGACTTCGAAACGCTCGTACTTACAAATGAGGCCACACAACATACTGTGCATTGCACTCTTCAATATAACGTAAAATATTGTTGCCTGATGTTGGGTTTTATAAAACCTACATATCTACAGGAGTATAAATAATGTCCAAATCCTGAAAACATCTAGTGTGTTACTGCTTTGTGTAGAGTTAAGTATATCGATACATACCGTATACGGTCTGACATGGGAAGAAATTTACTTGCAAGTGGACCTCAGGAATTGAACCCGATTCTAACCCTGAGACGGTATGTACTGATGACAATAATTTTACATTTATAACGCGCACATATTCATTCACTGTCAAAGGTATTAATTCGACAAAGGTATTCATTCGACAAAGAACGACTCCGAGGAGAGCAAAGAGGTGGAGGAGGCAGGCAGGCGGTTTGCCGGTGCCTTATTGCCGGTGCCTTATTGCCACACACTGCTTCCTATATACTAGGATGTCATCGGTCAGTTCATTAATGAGTATATTTTTTAAGCTGTGGGAGGAAACCGTAGAGCCCGGAGGAAAACCACACAGAACGGGGGGGGGGGGAGTACACAAACTCTATACAGAAAGGTGCCCTCGGCGGGGATCGAACCTGCTCGGGCAAAACCGTTGCCATTTCTGTGAAGCGCCGATGTTACCACAGCGTCACCCTGCCGCCCATGTACTGGGCTCGTGTGTAGGTGTGTACAGGACAGTGTCACGTGCCCGAGTCTTCGTGGAACAAAGCTTATGGGGATACACGATGAAGAGGGATTTGTGAACAATTATATGAATACAGCTGTTCCACCGTGCACACCTAATGCACTGGATGTTAGCGGTGAAGTGAACAGGGCGAGTCTCCACCAATCGGATATGCGATGTGGCGCTCTGCTCAGGGCGTCATGCCCCACTGCCGAATGCTCAGAATATCTGGCTCGGAATCGATTTATTGGCATAAGGCACAACGACTGGTACACGGTACACCTATCCGTCATAATCCTGTACTATTGGGAATAGAATTGGACGGGAACACAAAGGAACACCGTTCCCAGGGTGAAAATCCCAGCGGGAATGCATTGGACTTTCGCGGTCTTAAATATGTATGGTTATTAACCATTTCAGAAGTCAGATAAATGTATGAAATGTGTTATCATGAAACGAATTGTTCTAACGGAGGACCCTTAGACTCCTGCTTTAAAGGCGATGTGGACCCAGTACATTCCCAGTGCCCCATTCCACATCAGCATAATATTGTACGCTGCAATGCTATAATCCTACAAATGTGTTTCCTGGAATATCGGGTGAGCTGAGGGCTGAATTAGGTTAATTGGATGCTGCATTGCCAAGGTAATCCCAGGAACGGTGGTGTTCAGGACGGTTCCAGCTGCAGCAAAGAGCTGATGGGCAGGCGTGGGCGATTGCAGGGCTCGCCCTGCCAGGCCGGGCGTATTTTGCACCTGGCTGCCACTTTCTCCCGTAACCGAAATGGACAGCATCGTTCGGGCCGAAAGGCTGCGGCGGGGAAACAGGCCTGATGAGCCGACGCAAGCAAGCGAGCCTGGATCTATCGCCCAGCGAAAGCCAATGAACAATCACGTTCCGCTGGCGCTCAGTGAGCGAGTGACTCTGAGTCGCCACCAGCGGCGGCCGAGGCACTAGCTGGCAGGCGGAAGGGAAAGGAGAAATGCGTGCGTACACGTGTGAGCACTCATAACCGACAAAGCCACTTATTCCCAGAGAGGGATTAATATCGACCGCGGATTCGCTCCGATTCTCTCCCGCGCACCGGGTGGGCGCCGTTCGGAATCAGTCGCCGCGTTTCCCGGGCGGGTCCAGTGACGTCGGCGCCGAGGACGGCGCGCGGGTTGACGGGTCTTGCCGTTGTGTTGCAGTGCTCCTTCCTGCCCAAGTTCTCCATCTACATCGAGACCAAGTACGAGGACAACAACGGCTGCAACGACCGCGTACGTTCGCTGCAGTTCACGACGTGACGCTGCAGCCACTGCCACCACCACCCTCGCTGCTGCTGCTGCTGGTGAAACCGGTGCCCCTGCCACCGCTGCTGCCGCTGTCCATCCCAGCGAGCGTGTTGATTTGTGTGTCGGTTGCTTTACAACGGGCAGTGGTGGCATCGCAAGCTTATCTATCGACGATGCGAGAGGATCAATTGGAAGGGACACTGGTGTACTGAGTAGGATTTCCACCCGTCCTGGTGTTCCCGGGCTCGTCCTTCTGGAAAAATAAAAGCCGTTCAAAGTGCAGCTTTTTCCCAGTTACACGTACAGTCCTTTCTATCTCCTACTCTGTTTACCCCGTGCGCAAGGTGATCCGATATTCAGTGCCTCCGCGGTGGCGACCCCGGTGCTAACGGATCATCGCACGGTTCATCAACGTCGAGTGAACGTACCCTGGCTGATGGTCTCGACTGGGGTTCCAGCGGCAGTCGAGGAGTAGGCCACGGTTAAGAGGAGGGCGTCCGCCGCGGAGATGGAGCGATGGCTTCGAACTGCTCGCGGGTGCTAGTGGGATTGTCACGCGGCAGTATCAGGAGGCCTTCACCCGTCGGTGGATTAAATGAATAAATACGTTGTAATTTCGTCGCACGTGGCGCGTCATTCGTTCATTGTGGAAGGTATTTGGAGAGCGGGGAATGACTCGGAGGTATAGCGAGGAAGCGACAGAGAGGGAGGAAGTCAGCTACGCAGTCAGCCGCCGCCAACCCGCCAGGCCCTACCTCCAATACGTTCTGATGGTATCGGCCAAGTCATTTACGAGTGTTATTCCTAGTTGTGGGAGGAAAGCGGAGAACCCGGAGGAAACCCACGAAGAGCCGGGGGAGACAACACGCAGACTCCGCACAGAAAAGCACCCCAGGTGGGGAATCGAACCACCCCGCGAAGGACTTTTTTTTATTTTTCTGTGACGAGGAACAGAGGTTATCACTGAACGGCCACCCTACTGCTCAATGTTGAGGAACTCCTGCTTGAGGAAACCAACCCTTGACCCACGCTGCGATGTCGATTCCTCCCTGGCCCGCAGGTGTTCGACAGCGACACAAACAACGTGGAGAGGGAAACGTGCAAGGTGGACATTGCCTACGATGAACTCCCAGAGCGATACTACAAGGAATCCGAGGTAAGCTCTTAGCATTAAACGAGATGAAGATGCAGCTCCTCAAGTGTCTTGTTCACTGCCCACTGCAGGGAGCGGGTAGGGTTTCCAAATAATCTCATCTCATCTCTCGTCCTATTGTCAGAAATAGCTTAGTCCTGTACAGGGTCGCGGTGAACCGGAGGCTATCCCGGCAAACACAGCGCGCAAGGCAGGGATATACCCACGATGGGACGCCAGTCCATCAACGGGCACTGCGGGCAATTTAGTCTGCAAGCCAATTAACCTATACGGTAGCATGTTTTTTGGACTGTGAGACGAAACCGGAGTGCCCGGCGAAAACCCACGCGGACACGGGGAGAGAACATGCAAACTCCACACAGCAAGGGACCCGAGCCGAGATTCGAACCCGGAACCTTCTTGTTGTGAGGCGACAGCGCTACCCACTGGGCCACTGTGCCGCCCGTTTCAAAATAATGTTATGTAAACATTTTTAAAGCACGACACAGTATCCAGTCAACCTAAAGGTCTTCGTTTGAAGGGTAAACGGCTCAGAGGTACGAGGAAACCGCCGAGAGGTGGGAGGCAGGGCAGCCATGTGGTCAGCCGGCGTTACCTTTTACCAGATACTGCGACCTGTATATTATGATGTTATCAGCCAATCCATGAATAGATTTAATCATGGGAGGAAACCTGGGAACCCGGAGAAAACTCGTGTAAAGGGCGGAGAGAAGAGCAAACCTAACACGGAAAGGTGTCCGAGGAGGGAATGAAGCAGCATCAGGCAGGATCTTCTTTCTGTGAGGCACAGATGTTATCGCGGCGCCACCCTGCCATCCAAGGTGTCGTTATTTCTTGAGATGCCGGCCGAACCAGTAACATGAACAACAACATCCTCACGCTTTATTTGCATGTCCTCTGCCTCGTCTGTAAACAACACCCGTAATGAGAGACAGAAAAAAGTTAACCCTGTCAGACAATGTCGAGTATTCGAGTGATCCTGCTCTCTTGGTTTGCTCTCTAGCACACGAGCGTGCTGCTCTCTAGCACACGAGCGTGCTGCTTTCTAGCACACGAGCGTGCTGCTCTGTAGCACACCAGCGTGCTGCTCTGTAGCACACCAGCGTGCTGCTCTGTAGCACACCAGCGTGCTGCTCTGTAGCACACCAGCGTGCTGATCTCTAGCACACCAGCGTGCTGATCTCTAACACACCGGGGTGCTAAAGTCGTAATGAATTGACACGCTCTGTTCACACGACAAAAAATTACCGATTGGCCCTGTCGGGTGGAGGCTGCTTTGTGACACTTTTCGATGACGCAACTTAAAAAGTGCGTCGAAAAAATTGAAAAAACTGTGCGCGTTCCGTTCGTACTTCCTGGTGTTATCCCGCGATGCAAAATTCGCCGCAATTTCGCTGCGTCGGCGCAGTGGAAACCGCGCGTGGCGCGTCGCCGGTAACTGGGAAACCCAGCGTGGGGCTGAGTCGCCCGCAGAGGGGAAGCCACCGCTCGGCCACGTGATTGACTCGCTGGTGGGCGAGCGCGATGCCAATGCGAGGGGCGATTGAACAGAGAAGAGAAACGTGCTTTACGCTCTCTGGCGATGATGCACGTGTTCAGATGTTCAAGCAATGAACACACACCTGCGCTTGTATCTCCTACCATGAACACGTGCGGTCGTGTGAACTTTGTGCCTTATAAAAGTGGTCTGTTTTGTATTTATCATGTGAACATCTATGTTATTGCCAGAAGTGGATTAAAAACTTTTTCGGATGGTTGCTTAGAAAAGCTGCTCTCTCGGGACAGCCTCCTAGTTTGTATCTCATGAAAGCCTAGTCTTTCAAACACTTGGAGGCGAATCGGAGGCAGAAATGGATTGGGTTTCATGTGATTCCAGTGTGCGAGCAAGACAATGGAACCCTTTCAAATGGACCCCTGACCTTCTTTCAGTCTTCCTGCAAGAAAGCATCGCTGTCGAAGAGACTTAACATATACATAGTGCCTACATATAAATACGAGTTACATACAGGACATACACACACTGCGCTTGAGGATGCCTCTAACGTGTGAGGCGAGACGTCGCGATGGGGGGAGAGGGAGCGATCGACGCGGCTGTCCGAGACAGCAGCTTTTCAGAGCAATCATCAAGCATCGAGCCGTGAAAACCTACATCATTACAAGCCTCATTCTCTTTTTCATCATAACGCAATGGGCATTTCCTTTGCATGCGTCATTAATTCCAGCTACCAAATCAATTGTAAATACAGGCCACCTGATTTTCACTCTGGCATTGGTTAACGTTAATACTATTTATGTATTTTATCCGAGGAAGGCTCGCTGAAGTCTCAGTATTTTGGGCTCAATCTTTCTGAACTGTTTAGGCGTATGGGTGAACAATTCCTACAAATGTGTCCGCACCTTGTTGTGTGAATTCACGAACCAGCAACGCTCGCTCTGTTTTTTTCCTTTCACCCATCTCCTCTCCGTACAAACAGCGGTCACACACCGGTAGCACGTAACTACGAGCATTCCACCCACACGTAACTCACCGTGCCGTGCGCATGACAGTGGGAGCGGTAATGTTTTGTTGTCGCCTTATTTTATTCGTCGCGCCGCATCTTTCTTTACCCTTATGAAAAGGGCGATTTTTGTTTATTTCTCGCTACAAATACAGGAGTGCCCCTTCTTGAGCGAGAGTACATCCATGGAGACGAGGCTTCCAGAATCTAAAAACGGGATTCCGCCTCCGAGCCACGTGGCGAGCGGAGCGTGACGCTCCCGGCTGTCCGGCAGTAAGGGCATTAGCCCGCCCGTCTCATCCACTTGCTGAATTTAAAGGTCCTACGTCCCCCCGTCCCCCCCTTGTGCCAGAGTGGCCCTTCATCGCGTGCTAATGCGCCGGCCGAAATGTCTGGGCGCGAGGCTTCGCTTGCTGTCGTGAGCAATGAGCCTCTGTACCGATGGAGGTTCTGGCGGCTCGAGAAATGAGAATTGCTCTCCGCAGCTGTTGTTTCGGGAGAGCCGTGTCGAGTGTTAACGCGTGTACAGGGTTAACACTTACAATGTTAACCCTGTACACGGGTTGTCCACGTGTCAATTTGACACCTTTCACAAGGCATCAAGTTTGCATAAAAAGATCCCCCGTGTAGCCTTACCAGATTGTAGGGTCAAGTGCCGTTAGCGAGTAGCACCTATGAAGGTCGACACAGCACACGAGGGGGTGGGTAACCAGCACCACGCTCAGCCGCATTTGTCTCCGTAGTGGCAATGTTTACACATTGGCACTAGGTACCCATTTGAGGCTGAGTCGACCTAGGGGAGGCCCAGGACCGGTGCAGAAAATCGTCACTGGTGTTTGCCGTGAGCGGGATTCGAACTCGGGTCGCCGTGTTTGTAGCCCAGCGCGCTAACCGCTGCGCCACCGCTCCCGCACAGTTTGCAAAAACCACACATCCTCATGCAAAACATGTAAATATTTATTCTATGATTACTACTGCATTGACCTTGAAAGTTCTTGGCTCACACCAGAAGACAGCCTTTTTTGTGGCCTCTTCTCACCAGCGTTAAACAAAATGTTGCTAAAATACAAGCGGCCTAAAATAAAAAAAAGACATCAATGCATTAGTGGCTGCGGTCGACCGGTTACAACTTTGGATGTAAAAAAAATTGACGTGAAAAGTTGATGTCGAAATAGAAATGTTTCCGCTCATTCTGGCAATAATGCAGCCGTGAAGATGTTCAAACACCACACTTCAAAGAGGCCCGGCCACGTTGCTCACCCCTTCAAATACAACAAATATATACGTGTGTATTTTCCTCAAACTGAGACCCAACTTGCCACTCAGCAGCCTCTGTGATGTGTTCACATGACCCAGTTGAGCACAGATGTTAAATAGACGGTACAGTTGTATAGAGTAATAAGTTGTATGGAGCAAAAATGAAAACATTATTTCTTTTTGTTTGTTTGTATGAGAATGTAAAGGCGCAGCCCTGCAATTGCCGACTCCTGTCACTGCTGTGTGGAAGGGTGTCTATTAGAAGGAGCTCCAAAGAACATCTCTAGAGCCCATTATAGTGCATTATCCCGGCAGCCACAGGGCTTTCAAAGACAGAGATCCCATGTACAGCCTGAACAGACGGTAGGGTCAAGTGCTGTTAGCGAGCACCTATAACGGGTGGTCAAGGCACAGAGAGGGGTGGGTGACCAGCATCACGCCCAGTCACCGTTGTCTCCCTCGTGGCAATATGTCCACACTGGGTAAGGTACTCATTTAAATGAGGCTGAGTCGACCTCGTGGAGGCCCAGAACTGGTTCGGAAAATCGTCCCTGGTGTTGACCATGAGCGGGATTCGAACTCAGGTCACCAAGTGTGAAGCCCAACATGCTGGCCGCTGAGCCACCGCTCCCCTGTGCCTGAGAAAAAACTCACTTGTACACGGGAAGAACATGCAAACCCCGCAAGGAGCAGGCACCTGACCCGGGAATTGAACCCAATGCCTTGCTGTTGTGAGGCGACAACACGTCTCACCGTGCCCCTCCTCGTGGTTCACATAAAATTGTCTGACAATAGAGAAGAGATTGAATGTGACTGCCGGCTTTGTCATCTACTTGCTGTGTGCTTTCCCAGCTGTTCCAATTTGACCTGGAGGAGTTAAACCCTCTGACGTCAGCTGTCACACACATCTCGCCGTGTTTACGACAATGAGCAAATGTTGATTAGTTCTTTTCTGCCGCCTGTCCCCTCTGGTGCAACACACGTGGCAGCCGCCGCGCCAGACACGTGGGAAACAATGTCGGCTTCTCTCCGCTATAATTCTGCCCGTACATTGCCTTTTGAGGGAATGCTAAGGCTCGGGGGCTAAGCGCGTTTCTCACACGCGCGTCATCGCAAGCCACGCTGCAACCCACGCCGTGTTGTTCAGAAAGTGTTGTCGGCCTGTAATGTCACACTCCTGGGTGAAGGGCTCCCGTAGAGGCCTGTCCAGCAATGGCGTCCGCACTCTGCGATGTCATCTCCGTGCTGCTGCTGCCGCCGCTGTCTCTTCCGCTGTCTCCCTCGCATCTCTCGGTCTCCGCTCCGAGCGAATTCCACCCCCAACTCTCGTCGGTTGTGCGTGTTGCCCATTGCCGCGCCGGGGGACCCTTGTTCCCCTCCTTGATCCTCTATTCCTCAGCCAGTCTCATGGACTTACTCATAACAAGAATGTTGCAAGAATCAATGTGTTATTGGAGAAACCGCAGTCTGGCTGTGCAGAGGGAACGTCTCTGCCTTAAAGAAAGAAGCTTTTGCCTGTGATCTTTAGAATCCTGCCTCGGAAACCTTTTCCATGCGACACGTGTGTGTTCTCCCCCCCCCCCCGTTTTGCATGGGGTTTTCTCCCCGGTTCTACGGTTTCCTCCAACAGCTAAAACCCTCCCAAAACAATGAATTAATTCGTTAATTGACCGAGAGTATTGTGATATTTAGGATGTTGTGTTTGGCGAACGTCGACGCAGGCTAAGCGCGCGGCTGCTCTCCTCCTCCCTGTCTCTCTGCGAAATTCTCGTGCCTCTGGGGCATTTTCTGCCCCATCGACATTGAGCGAATCCGTGGGCCACGCTGTAAGTTCCAATTTGATTAAAAGCGGAACCACCTTCCTTGCAATCCAGTCTTCGTTTTACAAAATACAGACATCCTCTGGAGGATTTCCCCACGGATCGTAATCACGTGGCGGTAGAGGGGTTTTCGCACTTCAGTGAACCTCAGCTATGTCACAGATGGGGATGGGGGGCGGTACGGCGTTTTCTGGAGGGTAACTATTATCAAGTGGGACCATTTCAAGCCCAAGCAATAATTTGCAGAGATGCACCTTTGCCTACATGGAATGTCACCTCGCTGGGGGGGAAGGAGCCTGAGCTCGTGCGGGAG
>JAZEWT010000003.1:19481899-19514420 GCA_036362905.1 Mordacia mordax | reverse complement strand
ACCGTGACCCTATATAGGATTAAGCGGTTTCAGATAATGAGATGAGATAAAATACGTTGCGACACTTTGATATAATACGAACTTGAGTCGCGTGTCACAGTGACATTAAAAGTCGCACATAATCATTTATGGTGTTCCTAGCTACGTGACTGGTTAGTTCCGTCAGTAATAATAATAATTCAAAATGCATCAACGATATGATATAATGCAAAGAGTGGTGCGGCAGTGATCACTCTCATGCAGCTATGCTATGAACGTACGGTTTTTTTTCATTCTCTTTCCATCTGTGTGTTAAACCTCCACCTCTCCTGCCCATACCACATCAGACACCCATGTCATCATACGAAGTTAACCAAAGGGCACGTCCCGTGGAAGGAATTTACAAAGCTGGCCAAAGCAAATAGTTGGTTCTGAATTGATGTGGGTTTTCATGACTGCGATAGCCGTGTCGAGAGAGGAGCAATGCTTGAGCCGGCCATCGTTGAACACCAGTTCGTAAGAGAAATTCTCATCTTTGCTGTGACATGGTGCATGCTGATGGATGCGTGTTGCCCATCTCTGCTTTTACCTGTCTGCCCCCCCCCACCACCGTCTCTGATTCATAATCTCCCCCGACACCCCCTCCTGTCTCCACCATCTCTCCCCACAGCCCTCCTGTCTCCACCATCTCCCCCTGCACCCCCTCCTGTCTCCACCAACTCACCACACACCGCCTCCTGTCTCCACCATCTCCCCCTCCACCCTTCCTGTCTCTGCTTCACCATCTCCCCCTCCACCCCTCCTGTCTCTGCTCCACCATCTCCCCCTACACCCCCTCCTGTCTCTGCCCCACTATCTCACCCTGCACCCCCCTCCCGTTTCCATCATCTCCCCCCTTGACCCCGCTCGTGTCCTCTTCTCTTGGAAGTTCTGTTCCGCTTGTCACCCCAGCATTGCTGCTCTCCCATTTCCAAAACTACCCAAGCCCTATCGTGGTGGAATGAGATTCCTATTGACATCCCTACGAACATTTTAAAACACATCTATTTAGCCGCTGAGTCTTGCTCTCCATAGCTGTTCTTGTGGGATCGCCGTGTCGCATGGTCGCTCTCTTTCCTTCGCGACGTTTCCCCTCGCACGTTGGAGGAAATGTCGCCTCCCACGACGCCTGCAATTGTGGGAGGCGAAACATCGCAAAGCGGAGTTTTATTAAAAAAACGCTCACTACGGCTATTTTCTGAAAGAACAGCTATAGTGAGCAGTTCTCAATGCCTTTACCATTCACGCCGTCAATACGTACGGTGGCATTAAGGCCCCGGAACCTCTTGGTTTCAGCGCGGATGTCCCCACACTCCACCTGTTATCCTGCTGCCAGGACGTGCACTGCTGTGCCGTGATTTGACTCTGGTTCATCCAGAGCAGGAGTGGATGAAAAGGTTAGAGGTCACGGTTTAGGAACGTCTTCATACTGTGGCTGCCATTTCTGTAAAGCGCCGTGCCTGTCGATCCGATGTGATGGCACGTTCTGCACACTTGACAGGCGGCATTTGTTTCTCTGGTGTAAATTGAGCTTTGGCAGGAAGGGAAAATATATATAATGTCTGCAAATAGATCCACCGCGATGAACGAAAAGTGGCTGTGATGTTTATTTCAAATGGAAGAATTTCCCCGCACAAACTGAAGTGATGTGTCATTTTGTGGAAAGTTTATTCTGAGGACGGTGTGGCATTGTCTGAAACAAATAGCATTTTAAGTGGGAATGGCATCGCATGAGTGAAAAGCCGAGGGTTTTTTTGTGCGTGTGTTATTATTGCTGAAAAGCCTCTTGCAGAAAGCTCGAGCTCGCTAATTGGGTCCTCTTGTCAGTTGGTGCAATTTAGCATATCTTCTCTGCTGCCTCCTTTTGCAAAAGTACGGTGGGGGTTGTCGGTAGGCTGTGATGTCAATGTCATGGGAGAAACCCTCCCCCCCGACTTATACTGGTAATACTTTCTCTATAAAATAAATGTTTCAAAGACATATATTCTAATTTTTGGCCATCAAATGATTACCCACAATTTAATTTGCAAGTATGGTAAAAAGATAAATAAAGCAATCTAAGGCAGTGGTTCTCAACACTTTGCACCTCAAGGCCCACTTGGCCCACGTGCCTCTGGTCTTCACGCATCACTAGGTGGCGCTGGCGGCCCACTGATGGGTCGCGACCCAGCGGTTGAGAACGGTGGCCATAAGACATATGGAGTATAGCATTCTTACTGTAGCATGTATAGACGAGGATGAAAATAATGTTAAATTTGAGGTTGAGGTTATTTCAAAGTGTAACCTTTTTCACACAGATTCAGCCAGCGAGCTGCTGCTGTCGTTTCCCCAGGCATAGCAGGGCACGACTGTAGCTGCATTGATCCCAACGTGGCGATGATATGTTGGCATTGAGCAAGTCTTAGAAAGTAAACACGTACACAAACCTTGCTGTTGTGTACAATTCCACAAATTACCTAATACGTCATACGTGTTAAATGTACTCGCAGAGTAACACAAACGAGTCACTTTCCTTAACTGCAGAGAGAAAAAAACCCCGGGCGGCATGGTGGCAGCGCTGTCGCCTCACAGCAAAAAGGTCCCGAGTTCGAATCTCGGCTGGGGTGCCTTTCTGTGTGGAGTTTGCGAGTTCTCTCCCCGTGTCCGCGTGGGTTTTCGCCGGGCACTCCGGTTTCCTCCCACAGTCCAAAAAACATGCTGCTGCATAGGTTAATTGGCTTGCAGACTAAATTGCCCACAGTGCCCGGTGATGGACTAGCGTCCTATCGTGGGTATATCCCTGCCTTGTGCCCTGTGTCTGCCAGGATAGGCTCCGGCTCACCGCGACCCTGTACAGGACTAAGCGGTTTCTGACAAGGAGATGAGAAAAAAGACGGAACCTTTGTTTCTCATGCAGGTTTTCACGGCTCCGTGCGCGAAAATTGCTCTCCAAAGCCGCTCTGTCGGGATAGCCTCGTCGTGCATTCAGAGGCCTCAAGACGCCCCCAAACGTGGGAGGCGAAACGTCGCAAAGGAGAGTGAGAGAGTGCTCGACACGGCTATCCTGAAATAAGAGCTTTGGAAAAGAATTCGCAAACCTTTTGTCATCCGCACACCTGAAGACACAGTTTCCGTCATCCCCTGCCCTTCCTGCAATATGCCGCTGCTCTTCCTGCAATATGCCGCTGTCCTTTGGGGGTGGTCATTGTGCAGGTGTAGGTGTCATTGCAAATCATTGGTGTGCCTCCCGAGTTTTTCGATTGGATTGTGGGGTTTTTTTTTTGCTACCTTAGTGAAGTGTACTTAGTTATGCCCTTTTTTGTTATTTTTGCTCACCACTGCAGGGGCTCACCGCTGGCACAAAAAAAAAACTTAATTTCTATAATTCTCCCCTCTATTGTTGAGACACAATGCAACTGACAAAGCAACTGGAGGATTTGAAGAGTAAATTATGAAATGCACCAGGATCTAAAATACGGAGAGAACCACCGTGGTGGCAGTTTAAGAATCCACGAGAACCGCTGGAAGCTTTTGAAGGTCTCGGCCGAGCCTGCCGGAGTATGCTGGTGCCTGCGTTGTCCGCAAACTTAATGATCGGAGCGACATCGCGCCAGACAGCATGCATGCGCAGCGCGAGGACTTAACGTGCGTCGGGTCGTGCTCAGCTCAGAGCCTATCTTGGCAGATGCAGGGTGCAAGGCAAGGCTATACCTCGAGTGGGAAGCCAGTCCATGGGAGGGCACAGGAGATCAACTTACTCAGGCCAATTCACCTGGGCAGCAGCATTATTATTATGATTATTAAACACCGCAACATTAACTGGGGCGGCCGATGAATTCGAACCTCAGCAACAAATAACAAACACTCTACTGCTTGGCAACCTCCGGAGCTCATTATATCTGTACAGGTGGTAAAGCGTTAGCAGGCTTGATTTATTCAGCGCAGTTTATTTATAGCGGTGTGATTCACGTATCTTGCTCACACAGCCCACGCCACACAAGCGATCCTAGCTTCCAAGTGCACTACAGTGTTCTAAGCTGGCAATTATGTTTAAGTTCCGTATCCTTTATCAGACTACTATGGGCTATTAAACATCCACGGCTGACAGTGTACCCTCAGTCACTCTCGCTACTAAACGGACTGTCACTCTACGCCACTGTTATAAGGTATTTTTGCACGTCGGTTGAATTGAGCTGTTGTTGAAATTATAATTGCTCCAGGCCACAGCAGCCTAATTTGTTTTCAGGTGTGCTAGAGGATTACGTATGTACTGGGATAGACCTCTATTAACATTGCAGTAGACGTATGTAGGAATTTCCCACTGAACAATATGGGTTGAGTTTTGGCTGAGCTGACCATCTATCTCGAACTGATTGACATGAGTTCCATTGCACTGGCATTGGTAATAGTTGTCCTATAGACACATATTGGCCTCATCAATTGGACTGCGGCATTTGTACTGTTAACTTTAGAGTACCGTTGGGGATTGAGACAGCCCCGTACCAACTTTAGCAAGGGGGGCTTTTGAGTGTTTTATTATAGAAGACATACTAGTTTCACAAAACAACAACACGGGTGGCATGGTGGTGTAGCGGGTAGTGCTGCAGCCTCACAGCAAGAGCGTCGGGGTTTGATTCCCATCTCAGGTGACTTTATGTGTGCAATTTGTATGTTCTCCTGGGTACGTGTGGATTTTCACTGGGTACTCTGGTTTCCTCCCGATGTCCAAAAGACACACTGATGCAGCCTAGGTGAAGGGACACTGTAGGTTTACTCACAGAGCAGAGATGTGTTCATCCACGCAATCAGCTGTCCTCGAAAAGACTCATACTATGCAAAATTTCAGACCTGCAGTAAATCTCGTCAGTTTGCATTCCAGACATTTCAGCTGCAGGCTAGTAGAGCACTCTAGCCAATGTAAATGAGTGCATGTACAATACACGTGGGTTTCTACCCACTCTCCAAAGACACGCTGCTGCCTAGGTTAATTGGCCTGCTGACTAAATTTCCTCAAGCACCCTGCGATGCACTGATGAAGCCCAGCCTAGTGTCCTGCGTCTGCCAGGAAAGCTCCTGTGCCACAACCCCAGGATAAGCTCTGTGCAGGATCACGCAGCCAGCAGTAATAATAATAATTGCACTTCTAGAGCGCTTTTCACCCAAGGGTCACAATGCTCTGCACAGAGCTCAAGATTCACCACGATCGAGGCATTTAAAACTCCCGCCCAAAAAAATCTGGACGATGACGAAAAAGTGTTTGACAATGGCTGTAGGGCGGCGCGGTGGCACAGTGGTTGGCGCTGACGCCTCACAGCAAGAAGGTCCCGGGTTCGAGTCTCTCGGCTCCGGTGCCTTTCTGTGTGGAGTTTGCATGCTCTCCCCGTGTCCGCGTGGGTTTTCGCCAGGTACTCCGGTTTCCTCCCACAGTCCAAAAGCATGCTCCTGGATAGGTTGATTGGCTCGGAGACTAAAATTGTCCCACAATGCCCGGCGATGGACTAGCGTCCCGTCGTCGGGTGTATTCCTGCCTTACGCCTTGTGTTTCCGGGATAGGCTCCGGCTTCACCGTGACCCTATACATGATTAAGCGGTTTCAGATAATGAGATGAGAGATGAGATGAGACAATGGCTGTGTCGTGCCCCCCTGAATTTGCGTAAGCCCCCCCATTAGACCAGGTCCCGCTTAGATCTGTTCTGTGCTGCGCCCATGCAGATATGAGCATGGAGGATGTGCGTGAGTACGAGAGGACCACCCAGGCAGCCACCAACCGGAAGATCGGCATCGTGCCGCCCGCCATCTCCATCTGCGACGCGAGCGCCGGCTCCTCCGGGAGCGGCCGGGGCGGAGGGCCCTCCAGCGCCCCCACCACCCCGCTCGCGCTGGATGCTCCCGACTTCCTCGGCCTGCCCCGAGACCGTCCCCGGAAAAGCTCCGCTCCGGAAACCCTCACCCTGCCGCAGCTGCGTGAGAAACGTACCTAGCGGGCGGTGTGAGTCGCTCGCTGGCTTCCCGTCTACAAATATCTCTCACGCATCTCCCGTTCTAAGCGAACACCTCCACGAGCTGTGCAGCCATTGGGCTGTTTTATTTATTGTTATTTTTGTTTTAAATTCCCTTAAATGCCACCTGCCCGGCTGCCTGCACGATGCTTATTTCTGCTTTGCGCTGCGATTGCTGTTAAGGCATGCTCCTCCGCTCTGGAGGTTTCTCCAAGGAGACGGCAGCACCTAGCCGGCACCATGCTCCCTTTACTTCCTCTCCCCACTTTTGTCGCCAAGAGCAGGAGATTGAACGTTGAATCGGTACATTGCAGAAGCTGTCTAAACCCGAGGGCCTTACCTGCTCGACAGTGGGGGGTCGAGGCTCAGGTTGAGACTTTGGGACTGTGTAGCAAGCCACGAAAGCTAGCGTTTAATAAGCTAGGCATCAAGGAATAGTATGTCAATGAAAATGTTGCTTGAAACATGTATGAGAATGACACGTTGGGTAGATTTTGGAAGGCCTAGTTAAGGCTTTTGGACTAGATTAGTCATTTTACACTGGTTTGGTCTAGTACTTTTTAAGCATAGCCAAGTAATCAAAACCATTTTATATAATCCTCAAGTGGAGGCTGAGTATTGTCTTGATTGACAAAGAGAAACTAAAGCTTATGTGCATAATGCAAGTGTTCTAAGTGTTTTATATCTTGAATGGTACCCCAGGTGTCTGCACGGAGTCATTGTGATTCTTTCTTGCGAACCCCTTGTGTTTCGATAGCTCCTCGTCCCTTATTTCCACACCGGTTGGCTTCAGGATTTTACGTTCATTTGAAAACCGTTCAGGCTCCATGTCGGCCATTTCGTGCCCACTGCGAGAGCATTTTTCAAGGATTCTATTGCGAGGGACAGGCTGTTTAAGCCTTGATAACCTTTGCCCCGCTGATGTCACAGTTCCCTCCAATGTTATAATCACCGTGTCCAGAATTAGCAGTTGGGTGTGCTATGGAATTATAACTAAAGCCATTCAATTTGAAAACCCACGGTACGGTTTGAAAATGTGCATGTGTTCGTACGTGTACTGCATCGCAGGAATGCACATTTATACGTTAACAACTGACAGGGAACGATTGGCCAGCATTTCCCACGTCGAAACGCTGCCCTGATTGATTCTGTGGCTCGGAGATGGACAGGGAATGGGCGAGGTAAAGTGATTTGTTTTTTGTCAAATAATTGTAATTCATCGGCAGCCTCCTGTGGGGTCACTGACCTTTTCTGGAATATTGTGCGCGTGGCCAATCGCCACGCTCTCCAACCGCCAGCCACGGTACAATAGTGCCTGTGAAACCTCCGTGATTGCCGTTCAAAAAAAACCGTAAACTTTTCCAATTATCATTGTAGTCGCCTGCCGTGAGCAGATCCACTCAAAATATCATTCTCATTTAATTTGTCTTCAGTTGTCCATGATGGATCTGGCACGGTGGATGATTAACTCTGGATTGAGTGCCCGTGACGGGCATGGTTTGGTTAATGGCTCCGGGCCTGCCGCGTTTTGGCACAGCCTGTATTTGTGTGCGCTCGACGTGTCCCTCACTTGGAAATTTAATAACAGGCATTGATTACGAGTGTCCGCCGATTCGCTGACTGTTCGGAATAGAAATTGACTGTGCTCTGGTCCTTCAGGTATGACGCTCATTATCAATGTGTTACTCTCATGTTGGCGACAAACTACACAGTGCTGCGTGGCACGTGCAATGTTCTTCAGTATTCGCTCGGCGAGGTGAGCTGCGCATTTAATAAACGCATGTTGGTTTAAAAACACATGGCAATACGTACAACAGAGGTCTTCAAACACTGTTTGACAGAGTGCTGGTTGCTAGCATCTATTCAGGTCACATTTTTTATTGGGCGCTGGCGAGGCCTAGAGCTCTTTGAAGTGATGTGCTACAGCCGCTACTTTTAGACGAATTGAAGCAGACAAAACAACCCAGCCGAGACGGAAAAGATAACGAATGAGACACGATATTGCATTCTCTGAAAACATCACGGCCGTGGTGGCGACAATTCATCAGTTGCCACGGAAGTAAATCGTTTCAAAACAAGGGTGCGCGTGTGATGGCGTCGAGGCTAATTGACCATTGGAAACATCAGCAACTTGTCAATGGTCTGGGGGCTCCAAGCCTTTAAAGCACATAAGGCATGGATAAACCTGCCGGGCATGAGACATCGATTGCTTTGTCACACATTTGTCACTGCCTGAGGATGAGGCCCATGTTATCACAGGCACGGTTTCTAAAAAGGCTGCACCGCAACGACACAATCTGAACCAATGCCGGAAGCTCAAATTGAGGCAACCTGTTTGGGTCCCTGTATTTCATTAGTAACCGTGGGTCTGCTTTGTGAACTGTGTCTGGCTCGTGGTAAATAGCACATTCCCAGCTTTACACTTCAGTAAATAAATCTGTTGTCTGAACGGTATCTTACTTAAAAAAAAATTCAAATGTAAGAATTCAATTGTCCACATGCAATGCACATTTTATTTTGAAACACCCAACATTTTATCAAACAGGCTGATATCTAAAGTACATATATTAGTGCCATGTATAAAATGAGTTTTAAACCACAATTTTTTACAGTGACTAATTTTAATCAGAACATTGTACTGTTTTCAATTTATGAAGAAAATCAATACAATTGAATCAAAGCAGCATACCATACTCTACAGGGTGGTCCAGATCTTTTGTGACCCCCATTTCAGAGCTATGGAATTTCACGAGCCCATACGCTCCTCACCAGAAGCCTCATCTCTCATGATCTGAAACCGCTTAATCCTATATAGGGTCACGGTGAGCCGGAGCCTATCCCGGAAACACAGGGCGTAAGGCAGGAATACACCCGACGACGGGACGCCAGTCCATCGCCGGGCATTGCAGAACAATTTTAGTCTGCGAGCCAATCAACCTATCCAGGAGCATGCTTTTGGACTGTGGGAGGAAACCGGAGTACCCGGCGAAAACCCACGCAGACACGGGGAGAGCATGCAAACTCCACACAGAAAGGCACCCGAGCCGAGAGATTCGAACCCGAGACCTTCTTGCTGTGAGGCGTCAGCGCTACCCACTGGGCCCCCGTGCCACCCTCTCACCAGAAGCCGTTCTTCATTATTGTACGAACTCGTGTCAGCCATCTGAATTAAATGATGGTTGTTTAAAACAGAAATGAGCGAGCACAGGAAAAAAAAAATGTGTCCGGGGTTAATGCGGGTCACGAGGAATCCGGCCCTCCCTGTGCATTGCGAGACTCATGAGGGCACGGCACACGCATCCCTCTGTTGTGAGACTGATGGGGGCACGGCACACACGTCGCCCCTTTCAGACGGCACATTCATCACAATCGCTCCTCAGTTCGTAGCAGCAACTCCTGGCGAAAAAGTAAAATCTCGGGAGCATCGACAATGCCCTTCTGAAAATGCCCACTCTGGCAGCTGAATCATGACTCACTGGACTGGCTCAACCAGAAGCTAAGCCATCCATTGTCAGATTGCCTGTGTGTGGCAGTTGCCGGGCCTCTGTATGTCGGAGGGAGAGTCGTGGTTAGTTGGTTAGTAGCGTGCTGTGCTACGAACAGAGACCCAAGTTCAATTCCCATTGATGGCCCACGCCAGCGATGATTTTCTGCGCTGCTCTTGGGCCTCCCCTAGATTGACTCGGCTTCAAATGAGATAACCGGTGCAGTCTGTAAACAGCACCACCAGGCAGACAACTTACTCGTGTACCGTGCCGGCCTTAATAGGTGCTCGCAACCAGCACTTGACCCTACAGCCTGTTAAGCCTTTAGGGGGGGGGGGGGTCTTTGTCTTTGGGGCGGTCGGAAAAGTTTGCACGACAGGATGGGGGCAAGAGTAACAATCAACAACTTGCATGTATCTGAGCGGGTAGAGGATGATGCTAATAGGACCCCGTCGTGAATCAAGGAATATTTTATACAATGAGGACATCATCATAATTAATATCAAGGTGTCAAAAACGCGACGAACGTTTGTTTGGCGTGACCTCGTGTATGGCCTTGCAAACAACTTTTGAACCACCTCCTGGGGTGGGACGTATACATCACACATACATCACACACGCACTGAACACGTGTGCTGCATGTACAGTTGGACAGTGTTTGCGTTCCCCAGACACGTGCGGCAGCGTATAAAGTGTTTCAATCACGCACCATCATCTCTCCCCTGCTGGATGACATCCTGCCCGAGCCGTCACCGTATTTCACAATGCAGCAATCCTATTAGCTTCCATGCAAGCTGACCCCTACCGCTGCATGTTTGCAGTACAACCGGCGTACCTCTCATTCCCCTCCTTTGACCGCCACTCTGCCGTTAGTCTCGAGCGTCGAAATGTAAATCCCTTCATTGCCGAGAATGCAGCGATTGCTTTTAACAACGCACGTTGCCATACTAAATGATAGTACATTACTACCGTAGCAACCCGCACAGCGACTTAATTAGCATTTACATTCTGGATCTTACCTTGATGAGGAGTGTGCAGAGATTAATTCCGTAAGATGTCAGAGTGTGTGAATTGAACAGTCTAACGGATGCCATATCTGTACAGAAAGTTTATTTGCGGCCCAAAAGACCCATCGACCTGTGCTAGATGCGTTGAGATAAGATGCTGTATGGCCTCCCTGCAGTTGACATTGGGATTGGTAAATCAACCGGAGAGTTGAGTGCAATGTTTTTGCTGTTGTCTATTTTCTTTCACGTTGAGTTGAGCCTTTTCGAGAGTACCCTGGAGACGTTAATAATAATAATTGCATTTATAGAGCGCTTTTCACCCGAGGGTCACAAAGCGCTGCACAGAGCTGCGGAGAGAACGGAGCGTCAACAACAACGCCACCAGAGTGGAAAATCAGCAACAATAATCTTTTTTTTTTGGGGGGCGGGGGAGGGTATTTTGCGAGCGGTGGCCACAGAACCGTCACGCTCCCCCATCATCCTGGCGCCACGTGCGTGCTTTCCCGAGGCATTGGGTCTGACAAATGTTGGCGCCGGCTGAATGCATGGCTGCTTTCCCCTCGCCTCTCTGTGGTTTCCTGACGACACCTCCATAATGATCTAAGTCGCCCTGGATAAGGACGTCTGCTAAATAATAATAATTAATCATAATAATCTGGGCTCCTCTTTGATTTGTAGAACGAGCAAATTCTCCGCGAGTGTCTGTGTGCCCCGCGTTAGGACATGGTCAATAAAACCAATAGGACGACTGATTATGCCTAACTGGCTTTCCGCATTCGCTGCATTTGGCCCTACATGCAGTGCACACGCATGGAAGCAACTGGTGCAGCCGCAGTTTTTTGCTTATTAAAGCTGAGCTTAAATACTGACGTTGTGTGTGGCATTGTCTAAAAATGAAGAAGATTATTTTTTTTGGCACGTAAAGCCACACGGAAATTGGAGGTGAGCTAGCTGATTATCCTCATCAGCATGGCAATCCATGGCCCACCCAGCACAGCGCACCTTTTCCCATTTTACCTCCAATTTACTTCCATTCAAAATACACATGGGTGGCGCGGTGGCGCAGTGGTTAGCGCTGACGCCTCACAGCAAGAAGGTCCCGGGTTCGAATCTCTCGTCTCGGGTGCCTTTCTGTGTGGAGTTTGCATGCTCTCCCCGTGTCCGCGTGGGTTTTCGCCGGGTACTCCGGTTTCCTCCCACAGTCCAAAAGCATGCTCCTGGATAGGTTGATTGGCTCGCAGACTAAAATTGTCCCGCGATGCCCGGCGATGGACTGGCGTCCCGTCGTCGGGTGTATTCCTGCCTTACGCCCTGTGTTTCCGGGATAGGCTCCGGATCACCGTGACCCTATATAGGATTAAGCGGTTTCAGATAATGAGATGAGATGAGAAAATACACATTCGCTTGTCTTAGACAAGAGCTCCGCGGGAATTGCTGTTAATTTTTTTTTACACATTTCTGCGAATTATTTTAAACTCGCCTCTTTCCAGCCAACTCAGTGTGTTAAGGCGGTGGATTTTATCGTCGTGTATTGATTTGAACATGAAGCGGTTACATACTGCGCGTGCCTGATAATTGCCAAACTCTGTTCCACGTGGTGTGGACACACGCGGTGTGTGCATGGTAAGTTCGATACTGTGATCGCTCACGTGTGCCACGAGGAGTGGTGGGGCAGTGCTTAGCGCTCTGCGCTGCAGACCCAGTCTGCCTTTGTTTGCTTCCTGCCCACGGCCATAATACTCGTGAGCCTGTCTATAAGCTGGCCCTGCGCCTTCCCATGTCAACTCAGCCGTAAATGCGTATCCAGTGCGGTGTGGAAACAGTCATCGTGCCGGTCACACCACCACCGGCCTTCACAGGTGCTCGCTAACCACACATGCCCCCCACAGACCCTGTTTTAGGCTTCAGCGCGGCAAGGGGGTCTTCATACGTGGCGCACGTGGCGTTCGTAGAATCGGTTGGACTTGCCATAAGCGGTTGTGCGTGCGTATGGATGCGCCTACGCGTCACCCATTGCGTGGAGAGCAACACTCGAATGAAGAGTGTTGCGGGAGCGGTGGCCGAGCGGTTAGCGCGTTGCGCTGAAAACCCGAACGACACGGCGTCGACGAATTTCCGAACAGGCCCTGAGCTTCCTCTAGGTCGATTCGGCCTCAAACCAGTACCTGGTGCGCTGCGCAAACAGCATGGAGACAAAGGTGGCTGTGCTGGACATTGATTCTCGCCAACGGCACTTGACCTTACAGTCTATTAATGCTAGACATGGGAATCTTTGTCCCAGATGATAAGTGAGCTACGCGTTGGCTAATAAGTGCTCGGTCAGCAAGGGTGCCTGTTTAATCAATCATGCGGCGTGTGCTGCGTGCAGCTGCCATGGTGGACGTTGAGAATGCGAGGTGTTCAGAAACCGCAATTCAGGCTAAGCTCCCTGACAATTCAACTACAGTAGATTAATCTACTGCAATTGAACAGTAGTTCGGTATATCGCTTATTTCATATATACTGTATACTTTCATACATAATTGTTTTCCTGCCTTCATACTGTTACAAAAAGCCGACTATTAGCTCATAACGATTTTAATTTTGCAAGATAAGTGTTAACAGTTCTTACTCCACTGCATGGCTTAAATGTGCATATTTCTGGGAGGTATTTTTTTTCTCTCCCAATTTACAGAGGTACCTTAGTTAATGCACAAATATTTGGTTTAACGGAGGGGTTTACAATGCAATTCTGTACCCTGTGTGTATATGTACGTGTTCATTTTGTTCGTTCTATATTGACCGGTGGACCTGAACACTAGTAGTAATAATGATAATTTATCACATTCCTATAGTAGAGCCTTTCACCCAGGCGTCCCAAGGCAGTGCAGAACCCGCAAAGGGGTGGAAGGGAGGCGGCAACGCAGTCAGACGGCGCCAACACGCCAACACACTGCTTTCTCTATATCACAATGATGTCGGCCAATCAATTCGGTTTTTTTTAAGCTGTACGAGGAAATCAGAGAAGCCGGAGGAAAACTCACACAGAACAAGGAGAAACACAGAAACTCCACACAGAAAGGTACCCGAGACAGTAATCAAACCCCACTGGCATTGTGTTTCTGTGATATGCGGATATTACCACTGTACCATCGTGCTGCTCGTGGAGCTGCAGGGGTAACATCTTGTTAGCCATCCCTATTCAAGTTGAAATCTAGGCTCAAAAACCCTGATTAACTTCTACACCGGACACGTAGCAAAATTGTTTCGGCATCAAAAGTTTGGGGGAGTGATTTATTTTTGATTCACAGTCCTGCTGGCCTGCGGTGGGACGGGATAAGCAGTTTTATCTTGTGAGCAACATTCCCGCAGCGTATCGATCTGGTTGTGCATTGCAACGGCAAGGCAAGGCAACAGGGAAATGTTTAGAAAAAAACTGACTTCATTTTTCGAGGAAACATGTGGCCTCCCTCGCTCCCATCAGGCTCACGCGTGAGACCAACACTTTCGCTCTGATTGTAAATGCCGGCATGATTTTATTGTTGGCTGAGAATCTGTCTCCGCGGTTGTTCTTTCTGGATAGCCGTGTCTAGTGTTCCTTCTGTCTCGCGACGTTCAGCCTCCCAGGGTGATGGTGCCTCCAATAGAACACTCAACACGGCTATCCAGAAAGAGCAGCTATGGGGAGCAATTTTCATACATTGAGCCGTAATAACTTACATCGTTGCATTTGCTTACTTTTTCAAATCCCAAAACCGTGCCCAGTTTTGATGAAGTTTACTCAGGGTCCATTCCACGTAAGGGGTTGGTTGCCTGCAATGCAGCACTGTACCCAAAGGAATGCACAAGCCTGCAGCATATCCAGGCCAGACAACAACACGTTCTTCATAGCAATATATATCTACAGCCGGCATTCAGTCAGCAACTCTTGTGAGTCCCATTGAATGTTGCCACCTACGCCACATTTCTCAGGGTCGTTTTCTTTTTCAAGGTAGTGGCTGCCCTGGGAAATCTACAAATCATCCTGTTATCGCCGGTTTGAAAGGCCAGTATTCGAACTGAGTGCCATCTGGGCAACTTGAGCCAATGGTGGGGGTATTGGAGCAGAAGTATATGGATGAATGCCGTCCTGACGCCAACGTCATTGAGTCGGAGGGTCTTTGCATCATCATTTGTCTGGAGCCTCCACCCAGACCTGTTTTACAAGGAAGACCCGAGCAGGAGCGCTAGACTCATGGCCAGTAATAATATTCATAAGTCACCATTAAAGACAATGCATTTACAACTCTCCAGTATTATCTAGTATTATGCAATGCTATTTTTCTCATGATATCTCCAGGTGGTGTTTTTCTAGATCTAAGTTGGAAACCTTCTCTGTACCTATCTGCTTGCTCTGTCAACATATTTTTACAGACTCATATCTCTCGGCCGTCAAAGAATCAGTTGCCAAATATTCCAAATTTTATTGTCTGGGTCATCCTATTTCACTCATGATGAAGAAAGTACTGTTAACCCCCTCCCCCCCAATTGTACTCTATTTATAGCCCCAGGAGGGGTAATAGGACTGCATTGATCCTGACCGTGGGACTTAAATTCACAACCCTCCAACTGTGAGCTGAGCACCACCACTCAGCCTCCACGACGATGGATGTTTCTGCCCATCCCGGAAAAGAGCAGTTGCCCAGAAATACATTGCACGTGAAAAAAAATCCCTTTTCGAGTCTCTTGAAAGTTCAGAATTGCCATCAGATTGCAAAAAAAGTGAGCTCGTTTATAAAGAACAAAAAAGCTTCTGCCTGCCTTGCCGTAGATTGAAAGAACAATTATCTCAAATAACATCATGTCGCTGGCCATACGAACAATCGAGGTCGCATTCCCCATGAACCCAGGCTTCCTTGCGCCTGTGCAGCTCTCCCAACACCTCCGGGCAGATTCGCCTTCAGTTGCGGCTCGCCAAAGCCTCACACGGACCGAGATGACATTTACGCTCGGGAGCATGTTTACCGCTCACCCGCGGGCAAGGTTACGTCCCAATTGCCGGTGGCGAGAATGCGCCGTGTTTACAGAATGCAAATGGGAAGCGTTGCGGGGGACGTCGGTCGAAGATGCACCGCTGAGCCGTGTGCCGTGCAGCGATCGAGCCAGAGCCGCGGGAGAGGTGTTGAACACTCAGCGCCACGCACCGCGGTAATTGACAGTAAACACGTGCGCGACGGAGGCAGAACGTTGTTCTCGCCCGAAAAACTGGTAAGTTTTGCGTTAAACAAACCCAACATCTGCTGCTTCTGGAAAATGAAACAAGAACGGGCAATAATTTGCACTCATTTTTAGCATACTTAGATAATGAGTGATTTGACATTGGCAGTTGCACATTCGCAACTCTTACCCCTCGTGACTGTTATAACGTTTGGTATGGAATGACAAATGTCATCATTTAGTTTTAGTTTTGTTATTCTGAGTAAGCTCTGTTTGCGATTGGCAGTGTGCCTGGTGTGCGTGCGATGTAAACAATACAAACGAGTCCGCTGGGAAACAAACGCGTAACGGATTCTTTAAGGGACAATTTCCACAATAAATTGTCTGCATTAAAACATTACCATCAAAGCATTGGGGCGGCACGGTTGTCCAGTGGGTAGCACTGTCGCCTCCCAGCAAGAAGGTTCCGGGTTCGAATCTCGGCTCGGGTGCCTTTCTGTGTGGGAGTTTGCATGTTCTCTCCCCGTGTCCGCGTGGGTTTTCGCCGGGCACTCCGGTTGCCTCCACACAGTCCAAAAAAACATGCTGCTGCATAGGTTAATTGGCTTGCAGGCTGAATTGCCCGCAGTGCCCGGTGATGGACTGACAGTGAGATGAGATGAGATTAAAGCATGGCTTTGGAGACGAGAGCAACGTAATGGCGTGCGACCTATCCCACGGGTGAGTTGGTGACCACGCCGGCAATTTCAGACAAATCGCGGCACGAAATCTCGGACAATGGTCGGCGGATAAATGGTCACGTGGTGTTGTGTGATACCTTTTTAAAAAAAAACCAACCTGTATCTTAACTTTATTCCACTACGAAATGCAAACGAACGCTGGCGCACGATCTGCCGTGCAACTTTGCACTTGCGAATTTAGTTATCCTGTTACCTTGTGCGTGGCGATAACCGTGGTGCCGCTCGGTTTTGGTTTTGGCACCATGCTGCGGGCATGCAGGCGGTCAGACACGTGCACACGAGCCCCAAGTCGCACGGATGTGGGGGCGCCTCTGTTGTTTTGCATCGAAAAGTATTAACGTCGTGGCTTTCCGATATATTTTTTTTTTTTGAGAAATAAGCGCGCGCGAGCGCGAGGTTCATGGTCATTGTTTTTGTTCCCGTTCCTGGACACGAGATGCACCGGCAGCTTCTACTAATCGGCGTGTCGACGACCCCTCCGCTCGCCGTTGTTAACGCTGGCAATCGTCACCATCGACAGAGTGGAGGTGTGGAGGAGGGGAGTGGCGGCGCGGCGGTCAGCGCGATGCGCTGCGAACCCGGCGGCCCCGAGATCGGTTCCCTCTCACGGCCGGTAACCGGTCCTGGGCCTCCCCTACGTTCACTCGGCCTCAAATGAGTACCCGGTCCGGTGCGTGAAACATCTGCGCCGCGGAGAAAAAAAGACGACCGGGCGTGGTGCTTGCCACCCACCCCCCTCGTGTGTCGTGCTGGCCTTCGTAGGTGCTCGCTAACAGCACTTGCCTCTACGGTCTGTCAGGGCTGTACGGGGCATCTTTGTCTTTGTACATAGAGAAGTTTAAAAAATATGGGAATGTATTTCACTTGATGGCATCGATTCCCTACGGTAACCAACGGGTTGGTATCATGTGCTCCCGTTATATCTTATTGTTATTGTTAAAGGTCTTTGAATTGCATACGGGGGACACGCACTCACGGTACTTATGATAGTGTTTAGGTGTTTGGGGTGATGCTTCAGTGTTAAACCGTTTCGTTATTTTGACCCTTTTTTTTTTTTGGGAAGACCGATAGCAGAGAGGCTTAGCTCGTAGAGGTGAGTGGGATGCATCTATGCATGTCCTCGTACAGACACAAGTCTGTGGTTGCATGAATATCTTAGAAGGTCATCGTTTGAGACGCGCCTCACCCAACGCCTCCGCACATCATTGTAAATAGCGTAATCGTTATTTTGTTAAAACCGGGGACGGTTGATAACCCGATCATGCCATGGTACTATTTAACGGGGGGCGCTACGTGGTGATCTGTATATAAGAGCATTTCGATGTAAATATTTAGAAGAAAAAAAAACGGTGTTTTGAAACCTACGGCATTTTATGGTACATTCAGACATTTGGCCTAGTCGATGGCTCCAGCCTGTAAAGTGACTCTTACACAACAACGATCATGAACCAAAGTAGGGGAGAAAAAAAATCTCGAAAAAAAATCAACAAACGAACGCAGTTTTGTGTTTTCAATATTGTAAACCGTATGTCTTATATACTGTGAATAAAATTTACACGTTATGCTATTCCGTGTGGCACGTTACTCCAAGTGGCTGTCGTTCTTTCAGGGTGACTGATCGAGGAGCCTGCGGAGGTGACGCTGGCCGATACGTGACCGCGAGGCGCGTTCACGTTGCGCTGTCTGGTGCAGTCGTCACACTCGCGCCTCGCAGCAAGAACGAATGGGTTCGATTCCGGCCTTGCACGCTAATCCGCGTGGAGTCCGCGCGTTCTCTCCGCGTGCGCGTGGGTTATTCCCAGGCACTCGGCTCTCCTCGCGCGGCTAAAACAAAACCTCACGGTTTGGCTGATAGCATCTCAATATATAGAGGAGGCGGTGTCTGGCAAAAGTTGGCGCCCACTTATCGCGTCGCTACCTCCCCCCCTCCTTGCTCCTCCGAGGCGTTCTTCTCTCTCTCTGCGAGAGTAAACAAAACCGCGCGGCGCATTACAAGTTGTAGATCATTGTTATAACTATTATACGCACGTGACACAACCCGCCGATGACACATTTGTCGAGCGTGATTACAAAAAAAGCACGATTCGTGTTTGTTTTCTCCACTGTGCGAGGAGTTTGGCGTGAAAGAGAAGACATTTCTGTGATTGAAACGTTGAGAAACGTGGCAATTTGGTTCGCAATAACTGCCTATTTGTTTGTCGTTTGCACACGGGTCCGATCGTTGAACCATCGCGTTTCAACCGGCATGGTCAGCACAGTCCCACAGGCGGCCGGGCAGAAGCTGGTGCGCCCTGTGAACCCACGTGGAGGTTTTAATACGAATCGCCGCGGTCAATGCGGACAACGCTCCGTCACGCTTTGCACCACCATCTGTGGCCGGAATCTGAGCTCTTCTTCAAACGAGGTTGCCTCGCCGTGGCTGTGCGTGCGTCATCACAACATGTGGGGACGCGTCCTGGGCCTCCGCTAGATCAACTCAATGCAGCAGGAAGACAAAGGCGGCCGGACGTGGTGCTGGCCACCCACCCCCTCTTGTGACGTGTAGCCTTTATAGACACTTGCAATGCTACAGTCTGTTAAGGCGTTACGGGGGTTCTGTCTTTGTCATCGTGATGCGAATCGTGCAACGTCTCCGACTTTCGACAGGACTGGGACAGGTTTTAAAGATAAGTGTCTTGAGAATTGCTCTTAAGAGCTGCTCTTTTTCTTGATTGCCTTGCCAAGGAGAAACGCTCACCACAAAAGAGCAGCTTTTAAGAGCAATTCTCAGACATCGAGCCTCGCAAACCTAGAGCAAATGTGTCCATCGGCCATACTTCACCGCGCTGTGCCCAGTGCCGCATGGATTCATTGCACTGCATGCCCCCTTCCAAGTGTGCGAAACTTTTTGCATCACATTTTTTAAACACGATTGCACCGCGGGCGGGCACTCTGCTACTAATCGATCACCCGACCAATAATTTGTTTGATTGCTTGATAAACGCAAACACCCAGCCACCCACACATCGAGCCTCTGAGTCCTTCGCCCTTGAAACAAATACCATCTACACTAAACGAATGCTGTGCGCACTCTGGATTGTAATATTTTACGCCCCACTGAGCGCCGTAAGCGCCACTCTACTGCAGGGGCTATTTGCTCACCTTATTTTACTTCTCTGCTCTGGCATTGCCACTCTCACTCAAATTGGAGAACGTTTATGTTTTAAACACAGCTATAACCAGATCTCAGAAATACTCATCTCCAGTGGCCTTGGTTCATTGCTTGGGATGCATTGCTTGATGGGAACTTAGAAATTCATGCTGAAAACATTAGCCTCTATTCCGAGCAGCGATATATTCTCAGTAACTGGGCAACTTCCGCTAATCGATTGCTATGTTTCCATGGAAATTGGGGTATAGGTCAAGGCAGTGCAGGTGTATTTTGGGAATGTCTCAGCATGTCTAGTTTTCCTGTCAAAACAGTCCTCAGTTTTGATATACTTTATTGTGTTTTTTTTTTCTCAGACATGGGTTACGTGTTGCTATCACACGTGTTGATTTGGAGTTTAAATAATATATATGTTTTTTTTTATTTTCATGAGACTTGCCTGTCGCTATGACGCTGTACAGGTGCGTCCACAAAAGCATCGGGTGGCATTTGAAGGCCACAAGTTTGAATGCGCGCATTTACAAACCACAGGGCAGCTTTCAAACACCACGGTAGATAAATACGTACATTTAATAACTGATCAAGGAAAAATAATGCTTAAATACGATTCTCGTCACAGACGGGCACGGTGGCTCAATTAGCAACGCTACCCCCTCACAGTCAGCAAGCAGCCCCTCGGTTCGATTCCCAGCTCGGGTGCCTTTCTTCTGCTGCCTCGGTTAATTGGCTCACAGACTAAATTGCCGACAGTGCCCTGCGATGGTCTGGCGTCCCATCCAGCGTATAGCCCTGCCTCGCGCCCTGTGTCTACAGTATGTACTCTGGAACATTTATCTTCTCTCGCTGGCTTCTTTACATATGCCATGAATAAGGGCCGTTGCCTTAAACGTCGCCGATCAGATCCTTTCCCTCTTATGGCCAAAGTGTTATTGACAAATGTGTCGTGGTGTTGCTGGATTTTTACAACACAGTTGTTTACCGACAAGCGACCATAAAATTGCACCGTAATTGACTAAAGCATTAGTGTTATGTTAAGGGTGAACATAACCTGAATATCCGTAAAGCGTTGACCGCTGCCCTGGCGAATACGATTACGGGAACCCAACGCTCTCGCTCAGCGCCGGAGCAACCACACGCTGAAGTGCGGCGACGTCTCGCCTGCCACGAGGATGCCTCCATCGTGGGGGGTGAAACGTGGCGAAGGAGAGAGGGGGAGCGCTCGACGCGGCTATCCCGAAAGAGCGGCTCTTAAAAGCAATCGTCAGCCAATCATCATTGACCGAGGTGATTTTGCACCGATGCAGGTTTGTACGGCTCGATGTGTGATGCCTGCTTTGGAAAGCAATCAAAGGTGATTTTTTTAAATTTTGCTTTCTTGCTGCCACTCAGGATGTGGTGGTGGTGGTGGTGATGGTATAGCGGTCGACACACTGAACTTGCAGTGCAGAGGTCACCAATTGATTCCTTCGGCACGGTGGGTAAAACAATGAGGCAAATTTCTTAAATTCTCTGTACATCTGCCAAATGCAGCGTTGCGTACGGGCACACCACAGTTACTCAGCCAGTGGTGTAAAATGTGGACAGACCCACATCTTCCAAACTACCTGGCCAGCGTGAACGTGAGTCTATAGAGGAACTCTACACAGTGCCCTCCAGTGAAGGCCCCTTCCATCACCAGCAGCGTGACTTGTGGGGCTGCAGCTTAATCTCTAGCTACATCCCACGACAATTCATTTCTATAAATGAAACCACAGACTCTTTTCGTGTTTTTCACAGCCGAAAAAACGAGCGGCCGTTATTGATAAACGCTCCCCGTTCGTATTCACGGTGCGTAGCATTTAGCCCCCACAACCCTGACTTTTGCCTTCACTGCAGCAGCTCGCGCGATTCAATGGACAGCGACTGTGAACCAAAGACCACCGCGTGGCATTGTCACGCCAAACGGTCACAAACAACTTAATGAGCCGAGAGCTGCAAGTACCGTTCTTGAAAATAAATCTTTCATGGTGGCAAATGTCTGCTTCGGTTTTCACAGGGTGCCTCGTAATTTATTTAGATATTACCAACTTATTTAATTCCACCCGTGGGGTAGAGACAGGAAATGAATGACTACTTATTCATTTCCACGGAAATAAATGCCATTTTACAAAACAAAGCAGTGTAAATATTACATGGCGAAGGTAGTCCGTTTGACATTTGACAAACGGACAAAACATTCGTTTCACTGTCAGAGGCATTTCCAGCCGTGGATGTTCTTGCGTCTTGCATAATGGGCCTGGCACTTTGGCTCTGTTGGGATTTAACAATACATCGACATTGATTCGTGAGCTACAAAAAAAATTTCCACATCACTCCCGGGCTATTTCCAAATGTCACTTGAGTCATTTAGAACTTCTAATTTGGTCTGCAACAACGACAGTGCTGGGCCGGTGACTCATCAGCAAAGTGAGCTATGAACCTGATAGACCTCCGCTCGATTCTTAGTTACGTGAATGTTTTTATTATTTTTATTTTAATCCATCGATCGTGAATGTTATCTAGACCAGCCCCACATCCCCACCACCTTCAACTTCACTGACCTGCACTAACAAGTGTTGTGAAGTGTGGGATTTTGGGTGACAATTTTGTGTAGTGGTAACGTCGGAAGCTCACGGAAAGATGGCTCTGCCCACGGTGGTTTAATACTGCCCTGGGGACCTTTCTATGTGAAATGTTTGTGTAGTACGTGGGTTTATTTAGGATTCTCCAGTTTCCTCCCAAAGCTCAAAAAACTCACTAATTGTTTGGCTGATAACATAATGTATAGGATGCAGTGTCTGGCCAATGTTGGCACCGGCTAATTGTGAGGTTACCTTCCTTCCACCTCTCTGGTTTCCTCACTCATCTAAATCATATTCGACATTATACGATATCAATAATATATTTGATGATTGCTTCGAAATGCTGCTCTCTCGGGACAGCCGCGTCGCAGCTTTTCGAAGCAATCATCATGCATCGAGCCGTGAAAAACCTACATCATTACATAATAATATATTTATTACCATTATGGTCAAAATTCTCACAAACATCACTGCAATGGACAGCACATGGGAAATACCTCATTCAGCGCTGAACTGACAATATCACCATAAATAATATAACAATAGTGTGGAGGAGAAGGCCAGCTGCTGCTCCCTCTAGAAGGGAAACAATAACTGTTTACCACCCGTGCAATGTCGCGTTAGGGCGGCGCGGTGGCGCAGTGGTTAGCGCTGACGCCTCACAGCAAGAAGGTCCCGGGTTCGAGTCTCTCGGCTCCGGTGCCTTTCTGTGTGGAGTTTGCATGCTCTCCCCGTGTCCGCGTGGGTTTTCGCCGGGTACTCCGGTTTCCTCCCACAGTCCAAAAGCATGCTCCTGAATAGGTTGATTGGCTCGCAGACTAAAATTGTCCCGCAATGCCTGGCGATGGACCGGCGTCCCGTCGTCGGGTGTATTCCTGCCTTACGCCCTATGTTTCCGGGATAGGCTCCGGCTTCACCGTGACCCTATATAGGATTAAGCGGTTTCAGATAATGAGATGAGAATGTCGCGTTAACCTGGTGCATCGTGTGAATCATTGTTTGACAGAAGTTCACAAACTTGTGAACTCCACGAACCAGGACAACAAACGACTAACGATTGTGAGTGCCACAATGCGGCGGTAGTCATGCATTCCATGTCCTCAAATTGACATTTTAATTACCGTATTCGTATTACCAGCAGAGTGCCCGCCCTTACGTGAAATTTAGTTCCAAGCGTGTAACACGTGTTTCTGACGTCGCTTGTTAATGACGTTTTCTTTTTATGTTGACACGACTGCTTTAACCTGGATTTCTTTCTGTTTCAGAAGAGTAATCGATACATAAACTTTGTTGTCATCCCATCCGCATGCAGTTGCATAATATAGAGGAACAAAGTTACGTATCTCATGGTTCCCGGGGCAAAACGAAATAAGGCTGAATGCACATTTAACGGAGCAGGGCAAGACACGCAGACGACATAGGCTACGTATAGGAGAGCGAAGTGTCCAATGCAGGTATGCACTAATATGTTTGGGGGAGGGGGGGGCGTCTGAGAAACGCTGGACTAAAACAGAAAATCCACCCAAGTTATACAAATACAATTTGCATTCAAATTTTCAATACAAAAGCACTTGAGCCGGGAATCGAACCCACGCGTTTCTTGCCATAAGGCAGCAGCGCCACCCACTTTTCTGCCCGTCATATATATCACGGAGGCTTCAAAAAGTAGGTGGCTCCATAAACCTGTGCCTGGTGTCGATATGTTTGCCCATATCCCTGAAAACTCGCACACATTGCGGGTTATAAGAGGGCGCGTGATCCAACTTTTACTGTAAAAATATGGAGAAAAAAGTTTGCCTCGTAATTCAGAAAATTCGTCCGTAAACATTATTTTAAGGATGCAAAGTAGGTCTAAGATTAAAACCTGAATCACATTTGCCCTGCCCTGCTGAATGTGCATTTCTTGGAATAATTTGAAGCAACATCCAGGTTGATGAGTCACGTAACAAAATAAGGACATCGGTGGTGGTGCGGAAGTTATATTTTTTGGGCCATATGGAGATTAATCTCCCTCGCTCCCCCCCGAACCCCTATATTTAGTGGCGTAATACATCATTTTCTGACCGATACTTGAAAACACACGGATCCGAGTTTAATGTATGCACATTTTGACTTAAAAAATTGCTCACGGATTAAATATCTGACGGGCAGCGAACTTTTTTTTAACCCGCTTTTACTTAACTTACATTGGGGGGATGTAATGGTTAGAATCTTTCAGCACAAAACTAAAGCATTTCTGATCAAGCTGGAGAGCTGAAATTTTGCACGTAGGCGTAACTCGGATGACAATGCAATCTAGTGAAAAGTTTGAAGACCAGTAACAGGCCAATCCTGGGCCCGCCATAGAAACGATCCTTTCAAATTATTCTTATTTTTTCAGTCTGATGGGGGCGATATTTTCCCCCATCAGACTGAAAGTTTTACGTGGCTAAGACTTAAAAAAGTAGAACATAAAACTGTGTAAAAATTTAATTTTTAAGAGACCCGCTTTTACCGCACTCAACAGTAGAAAATATTTTTTGAACACAAAATCAATCTAGGAATACAGACTAAAAGCAGGTGGTCAAACACTGACGGTATAAGACTACAATAATCTTTCCCTTTTATGAAAACTTTTAAACCATACTGATATTAAGTGATAACTATGGTTGCTCCTCTTACAAAACATTAGCAAGACACGTATTTATGACTAAAATAATTAAAATGTTAATCTGACTGTATTATCAGTCAATCGTAAGTCACATATTGCCAGTGTTTGGCCACCCGCTTTTAGTCTGTATCCCAAGAAAGATTGATTTTGTGTTCACAAAATGTATTTTCTACTTTTGAGTGCGGTAAAAGCGGGTCAATGAAATTTTTTTTATCCTATTTTATTTTACCTACGAATGCAGCGTAATTAACTCTTGAAGTGATTATTTTCTCGCGAATTTTCCTGGGTTTAACGTCAGGAACGTGCCTGCTATTATCGGATCGCAATATCTGTTTGCGGCAGCGCGCATGGGAATGGAACGCAGCATACCGTCTCCTGCATCGTCACAAGCCACGTTCGATCCACTGCTGGATGAAAATGTTCATCGGAACGCGCAAGGCCCAGGAATCTGCTCGGAACTTAAAGCGAGTTGCATGAACGTAACGTACATTTCTACCCGTGCAGCCGAATTGCGACCACCACCCCCCCCCTTCACATCTGTGCCGTAATCTCCCATCTCATCTCATTGTCAAAACCGCTTAATCCTGTACAGGGTCGCGGTGAGCCGGAGCCTATTCCGGCAGACACAGGGCGCAAGGCAGGGATATACCCACGATGGGACGCCAGTCCATCACCGGGCACTGCGGGCAATTTAGTCTGCAAGCCAATTAACCTATGCGGCAGCATGTTTTTTTGGACTGTGGGAGGAAACCGGAGATCCCGGCGAAAACCCACGCGGTCACGGGCAGAACATGCAAACTCCACACGGAAAGGCACCCGAACCGAGATTCGAACCCGAGGCCTTCTTGCTGGGAGGAGACAGCGCTACCCACTGGGCCACCCTGCCACCCTGTGCCGTAACGAATGCTTTAGAAAACTTCTTATCGGTATGGCGCACTGGACCGCACCGGCTTACTCTCACCTCTGGCCCCTAATGACGACACACCAGCAAAGACACTACGGGTAACGCACAAGCCAGAGCCTATCTCGGCAGACAGGGTGCAAGGAAGGGCTATACCCAGAATGTAATGCCAGTCCATTGCAGTGCATCGCACTCCATCAGTAATTTGTTCAGCAGGCTAATTAACCTATGCAGCAACATATCCTTTGATTGTGGAAGGAAACCAGAGAAGCCAGTGAAAACCTACGCCGACGCAGGGAGAAGATTCACACTCTGCACCGAAACACTCGCGGGCGGGGAATCGAACACAGGTGTTTCTCACTGTTTAGGCGGCGACGTCGCTCGCTGTGCTACCGCGCCACTCCGCGAAACTGACCGCGACTCCAACAACCACCGGCCGTCGAGTCCTATTCGCGTGGGTTCGTGACCTCCCGTGGCGCCAGCCGGTGGAGTTGAATCCCCTTCCCCGGAGACACCGCGCGCGTCTGTGTCAAGCGCTCCTCCCCACCGCCGTCCTCGGCTCCTCCAACAACGCCGCCCGGCAGCTCCGTTTGTCCACCGCCCTCCAGATGGGGCGGAAAATTCACTTCCAAAATGCATCGGCTCGGAGGGACAGCGCGACGATATGAGCTGTGACGGGTGCTTGCGTCGGGCGAGCGCTGCCCAAGGTCACCGGCGAGTCTCCGCGCAGTGACGGCGCTCGCTCTCGTACCGGCGGGAAGCCGTGGGATGCGCTAGGTTGGCGGCGCGGGCCCGCAAGGAATGATCGCTGGCGTGATGCGTCTTGACACCGTGCGGCCGTCTGAGTCACACACCGATGCGTTTTAGGGCCCCTCTCCGTTGCCGCACGGGAAACATCTTAATCCGTCTTGATCCGTCTCTCACCCGCTCACTCGTTTTGCCTCCCTCTTCTCCACCGCACCTCGGTGTCACGGCTCTCCCATCGTGTGAGCCGCGGCGGCAGCGATCCCTGCCTTAGAAGCTGATTTTTCCCGTCCTCTCGAACGTCCACTCAGACCCCCAGCGGGGCCATCGACTGTGTGGCCCTCGAGCGGCAGAGGCTTGGCGCACGATATCCCACGAAACAAAAAAACCGAGAAGGTTGAGGAGGAGAATCGTGAACAGAGGTGAAAGACAGAGGCCGCTGCATTCGCGAGAGGTGGGAAGGGGGTTTGCGATAGGACCGTCTCGTTCACTCCGAGCACAAAACCCTACTAAGGCTGCTCGCAGATATTATTATTAATAATAATAATTGAATTTAGGGCGGCGCGGTGGCCCAGTGGTTAGCGCTGACGCCTCACAGCAAGAAGGTCTCGGGTTCGAATCTCTCGGCTCGGGTGCCTTTCTGTGTGGAGTTTGCATGCTCTCCCCGTGTCCGCGTGGGTTTTCGCCGGGTACTCCGGTTTCCTCCCACAGTCCAAAAGCATGCTCCTGGATAGGTTGATTGGCTCGCAGACTAAAATTGTCCCGCAATGCCTGGCGATGGACTGGCGTCCCGTCGTCGGGTGTATTCCTGCCTTACGCCCTGTGTTTCCGGGATAGGCTCCGGCTCACCGTGACCGTATATAGGATAACGCGGTTTCGGATAATGAGATGAGAGATAATTGAATGTATAGACCGCTTTTCACCCGAGGGCCACAAAGCGCTGCACAGGGCTGCGGAGAGAACGGATGTCAGCAACAACAACGACATAAGAACAGCAAATCAGCACAAATAACTTTTTTGCAAACGTTTGCATGTTCTCCTCCTGTCATCGTGGGTTTTCACTGGGTACGCCGATTTCCTCCCACAGTCCAAAGACATGGTTAATTGTCCTTACTGAATTGCCCGCGGTTCCCTCAGATGTTGTAACCTGATTACCCCTCCCCGCGGGATAACAATTAAAAACGAGCTACATAGCGCAATGGTCCCTTCTAGCTTAAATAAAATCTGACCGCCTTGACTGAAGCTCATTACACGCCGCACCAGCCTGATCATTGATAAACAATCGCCGCATAGAGACCACGAGTCTAAATCGGATGCTGTACAAGGTGGTCCAGATGTCTTTTATTGACCCCTAATGTTTTCGTACTGATGTAGGTTTTCGCTGCTCGATGCATGATGATTGCTTCCAAACGCTGCTCTTTCAGGATGACCGTGTGGAGCGCTCCTCCTTCGCTCCTTTGCCTGCGCCCTGAGGATGCCTCCAACGTGGGAGGAGACACCCCGTGAAGGAGAGAGGAGGAGCCATTGACACGGCTATCCCGAAAGAGCAGCTTTTGGAAGCCATCATTCTAACATGTTTGTTTTCCTTTGCTCGTTCAATTATGTTTTTATTATAATGCTCTCTCTCTCTCTCTCTGTATAGCAGGTGTGGAACTCGTGTCTCAGCAAACGTAAGAACAAAATCTTAACAAGCATTAGCTCTCTGTCCATCGTGTGCCGCCCACAGTTATAAACACAGCAGCTCCCTCCCCCTCCCCTTAATTGAAAGCGACGCTTGTTTCACAATCATCAGACATGTGCGACTTTGAGTCGCGTCATTTGCGCTGGATAGGGCGGCACGGTGGCCCAGTGGGTAGCGCTGTCGCCTCACAGCAAGAAGCACCCGGGTTCGAATCTCGGCTCAGGTGCTGCTTTCTGTGTGGGAGTTTGCATGTTCTCTCCCCGTGTCCACGTGGGTTTTCGCCGGGCATTCCGGTTTTTTCCCACAGTCCAAAAAAACATGCTACTGCATAGGTTAATTGGCTTGCAGTCTAAATTGCCCGCAGTGCCCGGTGATGGACTGGCGTCCCATCGTGGGGTTATCCCTGCCTTGCGCCCTGTGTCTGCCGCGATAGGCTCGGGTTCACCGCGACCCTGTATAGGACTAAGCGGATGCTGAAAATGAGAATGAGAAAATCTTTGCCCCCAGATGTCAATGACTTTATCTACTGTCATGTTTGTTTCTTTCGTTCACACTGGAACATGCGATAGCGTTTGCTAAACAATCATCACTAACATCGCCGTCTTCATCCGTCTGATGGTGGTAAGTGCAGCGCTTTGTGACCCTCGGGTGAAACGCGCTCTAGAAATGCAATTATTATTATATTATTATTATTATAAGGTGGTGACTGTAACATTTTCATCATCATTTTTGTTCAGAAATTCTGTGCTGTTTGCTTCTATGGTGGCGCTGCTCCCTGGCTCTTATTTTCATTCCTCCGCTACGTCCGTCGCTGCTGTGTAGCTTTTCGCAGCTGTGCTACGTTCATTACACTTGTGCACGTGAGCTGATATCGCAATCCGCCACCTATTGTTTCACGAATGCCAGGTGTCCTTTGAGCCGCACGGCACACAGAATCGTCGCTTGGTTTTTAGCGTCTGGCGTATTGCCAAGCACCTCCGCTCTCTTCAAGTCCCCGAATGAGCCCGACGTACGCACGGTTAATTAAGTTGATTGAAATTCAAGTGTTCTTTAACGAGCGCCCACTTCCGCCCGTGTACATAGACGTGGACAATGGATCTACACTGCGCAGCGAAAACGCTCCAAACAAAACGCACGAGCGAATTGTTTCCGCCGAACCTCTGAAGAATGCATTATTCCATCTGCTCCAAGCTGTCACTGGAAAGAGGGGAAAAAAGCAGCTCCCACCCTAAAAAAAAGACTTGTTTATTCAATCTCATTTGGTTGCAATGGGCTCTGGCAATATGAGCAGAGGCTACGGGCAGCAACAAGTTGCAAGCAGAAATTGCTTGCTGTTCCCGTGATGGAGACGGGACCCGGGGAGAGGGGCGGTGGGGAGCTAAGGTTGGACGCACGCTCGAGGTGCGAGCATAGGTGAAGCGGGTTCCTTAATGTATTACCTGGCGAGGTCTCGTACGCGGCGACTTGGCTCGGTGAGAGGGAACAAGGCACGCCGGTGGAAGGTTGCGCTATTTGAATCTGAAACACGATTTAAGCTTCAAATCGCCACTTTGCAGTAGTAGTATTATCCACCCTCTTAAGCACTCTTCCGCCTTCACCCTGACGTCAGACGAACGTGTTACACGCTTGGAACAAAATCACTTGTGGGACGGGTACTTTGATAATACAAAGCTAGTCAGGAAAGAGTCCGTCAGCTCGTCCGGTGGTGGTGATTGCTGCAATCTCTGTCAGAGCTTTACTAAGACCATCATCCTTCTGGGATAACATGAAAATTAACTTTTAAAAAAGTAATTCTACCCAATATTTTAAATTCCGTAGATGTAATGTTATCCAAATTAAGGGCAGAACCCAATTCTGCTTGGTCTTCCTGTGGTGTGCGCATGCATTCAGTCATTTTGTTCCCGAGCCCCTGGACCCTCCTGTCTCGACGACACAGTGCATTACGAGAAGCGGCCCCGAATTAAAGCCAGGATCCCTGCGCTGCAGACTCAGCCGCTCTGAGCTGAGCGACCCGGCCACTTCCGAGACCGGGGATCCTGTTCAGGGCCCCGTCAGGACGGCATGAAAGGTAATCCCAGGCAACCGTTGGCTGCAAGGTTATTTGGCGCGCCACTACCATCATTACCTTTGGGCCGTCTGTCTCACAGCCCACTTTTCAACCCACTGACCCCTCCCTCCCCTCCCCCCCCAACATAGTCAGCCTCTTCTCGCCGCTTGCTAATTGGACCGGGATGGGGCTTTTTTTGGACCTTGATCCAAAGCCGGGCTCATCGCCTTCCTCGGTGAATAGCGGTGAGGCCTTGAACCTTGTCGTGCTGCCAGACCCCGGAGTGTTCGGGCCAGAACCTTCACTTGCACTCTGTGATGGATAAAGCGTGCTCGGGCCCCCGTGGAGATAGATTCGCACTGCTGTAAGACACCATATGGTCCTATTGAGAATACGGATGACAAGAGATCTCAGGACGCTGTAGAGACCAGGCTCGGTTAAGCCTCCGGAGAGGTAAGAAAACTATTGTCAGCCATTATCTATCGTCTCACTAAGCTGTCACCAGTCAAAATCGTAACTTGCTTTCCCTTCCCTGCTGTACACGTGTGAAAAGGACTAGATAACTCAATGGTTCCAGTGTAGCTGAAAATGGATGGACTGACTCGCTGGTTATACGTAATAAAATAGGGAATGGGAGACCAGGAAATGGTATACGGTACAATCCGACATTCTGAGATTATTATTGCATCTGCGGAGTTAAGGAATAGGGGGCGGGGGTGGAGGGGGCATCGCTTTTTTCCATCGTCATGCGGTGTCTCGTGGTGTCTCGTGATACGGTGACTCAATGCACAAGGGTAATGATTGACCAACGAGCCGCGCGTGACTCCCTCACGGGGTTGCGCGGTTATAAGGAGCAACGGGTTGGAGGGGCGAGAGAGTTCTCCGGGGGAATTGGAAGGAGGAGGCAGCGTCGTGATGTAGCTAGGCGCGCTAAGCTCGTAAGGGGTGGCGGTCGGTGTGCAGCGATTACCCCGGCCGTTGTATCTTGTGTTCATAACGCATCGAAACCAAGAATTCTCTGCCCATCCCTGCTCGCTGGCTGATCTATCGCGGCGGCGTGAATGCTGATCCTCGCCGTGGTGCTGCCACTGTAAGCGGTCACAAGCCCGGAGTCAAGGCCGTTGCGTCACACATCGACTCCGTACGATTTGTCAACTCAGCGCGTTTCGCGTCGTTTCAGGATAAACCCCGAGCACGCCACTGTCAAATCTCTCCTCCTGTTGCATTAACCGTGGGTTTGTGCCGCACTCATTTGATGGCCTATTTAGGCAGTGGTGGAAATTCAATGTACCTCTGATAGAGCTCAATATATCTAAAGGAAAAAAAAAACAAATCTTAGACGAACTTGATGTGACCCCAGACTTTGATAGTGAGTGTTCTAATATATGTTGTTATTTTTCATTAACACGCGCTGAGCACATGTCAAAATGCTCAAAACGTCAAGTCACTGGTAACCAGCAGCGCAATGAGAATTGAAATGAAATGTGAGAACACGTTCATGTTTACACACTTGGCATTTTTAAACATGAAGCAATGGACAATATTATGCATGTCTCATCTTATCTCATTGTCAGAAACCGCTTAGTCCTGTACAGGGTCGCGGTGAGCCGAAGCCAATCCCGGCAGACACAGGGCGCAAGGCAAGGATATACCCACGATGGGACACCAGTCCATCACCGGGCACTGCGGGCAATTTAGTCTGCAAGCTAATTGGCCTATGCAGCAGCATATTATTGGACTGTGCAAGGAAACCGGAGTGCCCAGCGAAAACCCACGCGGACACGGGGAGAACATGCAAACTCCACACAGAAAGGCACCCGAGCCGAGACTCGAACCCGGGCCCTTCTTGCTGTGAGGCGACAGCGCTACCCACAGGGCCACCGTGCCGCCCTATTACACATTTATGAAATATATACATTTTAAAAATATCTGCAAATATTCTGAGCTGGACAGAATTTGCCAAAGAGAGATAACTGATGTAGAGTTTCCCCCTTTAATGTGTGAGAATTGCTCGCCGTAGCAGTTCTTCCAGGAGAGCTGTGTCGAGTGTTCCTCCTCCTCTCTCTCATGCTGAAGACATCATCAGGCGTTTCTCAAATGTCTATGGGCGGCTTTGCTCAAATACTTTCGGACCAAAAACACAAGATGAGCTTTAAAAATAATAGTAGCGAAAATAAATTTCACGACAAGCATGTAAATAACAGAGTGAGAATCAGGAAGAGGAACAGATGGAGCAGAGGACGAACACGGGTGGACTTGGTTGGCATATTTATTATATATATAAAAAAAAACAATTCTTGCTACTTTGGAATACGCCACGATACCATCACACCATTTGGATTTATA